>JAYKKM010000224.1:1882500-2205000 GCA_035772405.1 Chrysogorgia sp. JL179-B06
ATTCGTTCCTGCTTCTACCCTATCCTTGGAGACAGAATCTTTGGAACAGTGGGCGATATCATTGACATATGCTCAGTAGTTTCAACTATGTTTGGTATCGCCACAAGCCTTTCTGTTGGAGTAATGACCATAAACTCTGGTCTCAATCGGGTGAGTGACAAAATCGAAGAAAACACTAACAATCAAGTCATAATTGTTTGGGTCGTCACATGTTTTGCGACCATATCTGTTGTCTCTGGACTGAAACTTGGCATTCGTCGTCTCAGTGAAGTATGCTTCGGGCTTGGCTTGTTTCTGATGCTGTTTGTATTCTTTCACGACAATACTTGGTTTTTTCTCAACTTGTACGTCCAAAGTATCGGCTACTATATCCAGTGGTTTATTCAGTTTGCTTTTCACACTGACGCATTTGCACAACTTGGAAACGCTCCAGACGGAAAAGAAGCGCCAAATTGGATGGAGGATTGGACCATTTTTTCTTGGGGTTGGTGGATTACATGGTCTCCATTTGTTGGAATGTTTATCGCCAAGATCTCCCGTGGTCGAACCATCAGAAGTTTCATCAATGCCACGCTAACCGCACCAATTATTTATATCTTCTGCTGGTTCACCATATTTGGCGGGGCAGCTCTGAATATGGAACGTGAAGCTACTATAAATGGAATAAATTGCTCCAATGCACTTGGAGGAACTAACAACAGTCAACCACACAACCGAATTTTTCGCTTATCATGCAGAAGTGATAGCCAAATGTACTTTGATGTAATGCAGCAATATGGTGACAATCTTGCTGGTTTTTTAAGGATCGTCTCCCTTATAAGCGCCGTCCTGTATTTTGTTACCAGCTCTGACAGCGGTTCTCTCGTTATCGACTGCCTCTCGGCCAATGGCAACCCAGATCCACCGATTGTTCAACGTATCTTCTGGGCTTTTACAGAAGGTGCCTGTGCTACAGCTCTTCTTAAAGCAGGCGGCAAAGACGTAATTACTTCACTTCAGACTGTTACCATGGCATCCGGGTTACTGTACGCTATAATACTAAACTTGATGTGCGTATCACTTTGGCGAACCATGCAAATCGAAGCTGGAGATTATGATTTGCGTCAACCTGGTTTCAACAGCGGCCTTGTTTCAGCGTTCGATTTTCCTTCCTGTAAACGATGTTTGGATATCCTCATCGCCATTTTTGCTCCATGGTGGCCTGCAGGTCGTGCCGCTGGCATGCTCTACCACAACCATCCTTGGCGCTATATGGTAATCATGGCAATGTTGTTCTATGGTTGGGTGCTATTGGAAATCCTTCAAATTATCGAAGTTGGTCTGGCATATGTAGGCTGGGTTGTTTTGTGTGGATTCTTTGCCTATCTGGTTGGAATAAGGCTTGCTATACGTGAAAATGCTGGTATTCAAAGCAATGTGATTACGGATGCCATAGTCGTGATTTTATTTTATCCTTTGGCCGTCGATCAAATGTATCGACACGTGTTGGAAGGGGAGCGAAGGAAAAAGAAGGACCCTAAAATTGACTGTGTCATGATGACCATTGTCGAGCAGATTGAGCACGAAGAATCAAGCGACTTAAACCAAAACAATTCACTTATAAATTAATGTGTTAGAATTGACGTAGATTATAGGCATGATTTATATCATGCATTCAAATCTTGTATAATTGTGGGTTTCGTTTGTTTATTCTAAAGTTGAAGATATCGCTGTGCAACGGATTGTTTTTAGGATAAAAAAAGCGATATCTAACTTAAGGAACAGTCTAAAAGATTGGGGTACTGCCGAAATAGTGCATGTGTAAAAGGTCTAACATTTCGAGCGGAAGTCAGAGAGTGATAATCCTCCTCACACTATTTCGGCAACCGTACACCATTCTCGAACTCAGAAACACCAACCTTTTAGATTTTTCTATTTGGATTTCTACACTGCCTAACAAATATTCTGAAAAGGTGTTGTAGGTGTAGCTATAATTGCACTTACACGTGTGTAATTCTATATTCTTTAATATGTCTCAGGACATACTTATATACACATTATCTACGATATCATTAGTTACTAGTCTTTATAAAATAACATGTACACAACAAGCGCTCTGATTGGTCAATACCCGTGTTTGGATTTAAGAAATACCTAATGGGTTTCCGTGTTTGGATAACGTGATCCAAACACGCGGGATGTTGCGAGACTTGAGAAAAGCGTAAAAAAACACGAGCCGATAGGCGAGTGTTTTTAGCTTTTCGAAAGTCGAGCAACATCCCAAGTGTTTGGATCACGTTATCCAAATACGGAAACCCATTAGGTATTTCTTTTATAAAATAACCACAGAGAAATATCACTAAACGTTATTAATGTAATTAGATCAACATTGCAATTCTCCCAAAAACCATCAACTACCAATCAGGGGAGGTCTTTCATGTTCTTCTAAGCTAATCGGCCAATCATGGATAGCTTTCTATTGACGCTGACGACAGCAAAGAGCCGAAAATAAGCTTGATCGGTAAAAACATCAGGAAAACAGCTTGGAAAGATGAAAAAGATATATTTCCAGATGGATTTAATCACAAAAATATGCCGTTTAACTTTATGTTGGATTGCTTCAGATTTAAAGTGATGTTGTGAGTTTGCCTAGCCTTCATATTCTACAACACAGAATCTTGTTTGTGGTTTTCTCTCACTGTCGAAGTGTTGTTCGGTGAATTTTTGTTGGCTACAAGAACAAAATGAATGGTTTCTTCGTGAATATCCTACCCGACGAGAGGTAAATTAAACATTTTACACCTTTTCCACGCTAAAGCGAACGAGAATTTCCGTATAATTTATGAAGGCGAAGTTTACCTTATTGAAAATTTCAATAAAACCCCAAAAAGACAACACTTTTATAGACATAGTCTACCAAGAAAACATGGAAATTGGAAAAGGTGTAAAATGTTTATTTTAGTTCTCGTCGGGCAGGATATTCACGAAGAAACCATTTATTTTGTTCTTGTAGCCAACAAAAAATCACCGAACAACACTTCGACAGTGAGCTAGAGAAAACCATTCAATAAAACCCAAAAAGACAACATTTTTATAGACATAGTCCACCAAGAGAACATTGCTTTGTCCACTTTAAATACTTATAATTTCCTATATATTTTCGGCCTATTTCAAAATCTTGTGAAAATTAACAGGGAAGATTGCTATATTTCATTTATAGTTATTGTGCATACTATGTAGAATGTTAATGTTTAAAAACGATGATGGGCCGGCATGATTTGCTTTTTGTGTGACACGACCTCAAAATTCCCGTGTTTGGATAACCTGATCCAAACACGGGTATTAGCCAATCAGAACACGCGTAGCACACTTGTTATTTTATAAAAGAGTATCCAAACACGGGAATTTTGAGGTCGATCAGTACACACAAAAAGCAAATCATGCCGGCCCATCATCGTTTTTAAACATTTATTAACATTCTATACATATGCACAATAACTATAAATAAAATATAGCAATCTTTCCTGTTAATTTTCACAAGATTTTGCAAAAATAGGCCGAAATTATAAGTATTTAAAGTGGACAAAGCAACGCTATTAAAATAGAACGAGAATTTCCATATAATTTGTGAGGGCGACGTTTATCTTATTGAAAGTTTCAATAAAACCCAAAAAGAGAACACTTTTGTAGATATAGTCCACCAAGAGAATATGGAAAAGGTGTAAAATGCTTATTAGTTTAATACCTCTCGTCGGGCAGGATATTCACGAAGAAACCATTCATTTTGTTCTTGTAGCCAACAAAAAATCACCGAACAACACTTCGACAGTGAGAGAAAACCACAAAAAAGATTCTATGTTGTAGAATATGAAGGCTAGGCAAACTCACAACGTCACCTTACATCTGCAGCAATCCAACATAAAGTTAAACGGCATATTTTCGTGATTAAATCCATCTGGAAATATCTTTTTCGGGCAGTATTTAGTAGGACCGAAATGATGTGCATGAAATGGCACCTTACGCGTTATTAAAAATATCATCCTTTCTAAGCATGTTCATGAGTTCCTGATGTTTTTACCACTTCAAACTTATTTTTGGCTGTTGCTGTCGTCAGCATCATAAATCATAATAGAAAACCATCCATGATTGGCCGATTAGCTTAGAAGAACATGAAAGACCTCCCCTGATTGTATTTGATGGTTTTTGGGAGAATTGCTATGTGGATCTAATTATATTAATAACTTTTAGTGATATTTCTCTGTGGTTATTTTATAAAAGAAATACCTAATGGTTTTCCGTGTTTGGATACTCTGATCCAAACACTTGGGATGTTGCTCGACTTTCGAAAAGCTAAAAACACTTTTACGCTTTTCTCTAGTTTCGCAGCATAGTTCTTTTCCTCTTGTGTTTATATGGCAAAATTTCACTTTTCTCAATTTCACTTTTCTATTTCAAAATTTCACTTTTCTCAAGTTTCGCAACATCCCGCGTGTTTGAATCAGAGTATCCAAACACGAAAAACGATTAGGTATTTCTTTAACGACACTACAATATCTAACTGCATTTAAAAAACTCATTATAATTCATGAGGAAAACACAAAGGAAATCAGTACCATGTCCGTGGTTTTAAATGTGATAAAATTTCATCCTAATTTACATAAACTTTAACTTTGATTTTCTCGGCTTAGAAAACATCGATTTTCAATATTACTACGCCAACGAACTTATCAAATGGGTCGTTTTTTAAGCCGTTTAATAAACTCGCAGCACGTGTTTTATCAGATCTAAAACACTAGATCTACGCCCTCGTATTTTAAATCTGATAAAACACTGCTGCTCGTTTATTAAACAGTACATAACAACTATTTGCATATAAAACAACAAACGTTTTTTTTCAAAAAAAGATTTTTGAAACCTTTATGAATTTTTAATCTTGTAATGCTTGAGAATCGTTTGTTTTTAAACCATCTCTGTTCAAAATGTCTACGTTTCATTCCTCTATTTCGGCAGTTCATTACCTTTCTTTTTTGTATACTTTGCAGCACTTTATTGATATAATAATTCAAATAGTAAGGTGATTTACTGAAGATAGTGTAATTGACCACTGCTCTAAATAAAGACTGGATCGAGCAACTATTATTTGGATGCTGTGAAAAAATGAAGCACGCTCTATAGTTTTAATGTATGCGACAGAGACTATCTGTCTCTGATCTTTTAAGATGCTAAAATGAATCAGTTGTCGAAGGTTTTCTCGTAATTTAGGACACAAACTATGGCTCCATTACAGTAACTATGAAGCCGCAATTAGGGCGTGGCGGCCATATTGGAGTAAATTCCAGGCTACATTTTCGGAACAATAGTTGCTCGATCCAGTCTTTATTTAGAAAATTTGAACTTTTTTGGAGCTAATTGCTGTTTACCAAATTTTTTTCACCAAATTATTGCTGATCAAAATAGAAGTTGTGTTATAGAAGTTTCATTATTTACATTCATTTGTGGGTTAATCTTCACCTTTCAACTAGCCTGTGTACAGCCTGAATATACACCTGTAATTCAGTCTGTGAAAACTCGCACGATAGCTTGTCGGCCTCCCGCTAAGCTTCTTCTTAAGATCTAAGAAGTAGATTTTGATTGTCCAAATCACAACTCTTGTCTTATTCCAGTTACAATTGGTTCCAATCAAATAAACAATTATGAATTATATGAGTATTAAACTTCTCAGATCTGAGAAGCTTAGTGGGGCGTCGACAAGCTATCGTGCGAATTTTCAAAGACTGAATTACAGGTGTATATTCAGGCTGTACACAGGCTACTGTGAACTGGCAATAAATCTAATCTTGAAATAGCATCATATTGTTTTTATTTTTTAACTTAATGTTGTTTCACACGGTTAACTTAAAAGGACTGGGGCATACCTACATGTCAACCTCCATGGCTGGATCTAAAATTCAATCCCGGGCTAGAGAAGTTGAGAAAGCACTAACCTAGGCGGTTCATATTTCTCCCTGCACCTCTCCTCACTAGAACTTCGATCACGTTAACACCTGCATTCACTTTACTTAAAGTATGGTTGGTTAGGTGCAGTTGGTTAGGGAGGGATGGTGGGTATTTTCGCAATTTTTTTAACTTCTCGTCTGCTTACTGATACTCTGCTATATCTTCGCTGTGCTGTCAGCAAGCGCAATGATCAGCCTGCCAAGCGTGGTGTGCCTCTCATATAACCACTCGCATACTCGCCCCAAGCCTTGCGCAGTTCATTAGTTGTTAACCTTGGTTATCTAATAACCTCATTTAACACCTGCATTCACTTTACTTACCCGTATGATTGGTTAGGTGATAAGAAATAACCACGCCCATGTTTCCTCCACGGAATGACTTGAGCTTGGCCATACCCGAGGACTCTTGCTATGACCCATATGATCTTGTTAACGTTACTCGATTTCGTGTAATCTACGAGAGAAACCTTAGCAGCTGTCGTGGTGTAACGAATTTTCTTTTCTCCGGGTAGGACATTCTTCGATAGGCCGATACAGAACGGGAGGTCCATTCCACCAATGCGAATTTTCACCCAACTCGTCTGGAGTCCGACCACGCGTAAGCCAATCCGCTGTGTTATTCTCACCAGACATCCACACCCAGCAGGATAGGTCTCCATCAGTTGCAGCCTGAATTTCCCCAATTCTGACTCCTTCATACACTTTGATTGATCATGCTCAAAACGGTTTCGGATTCAACCAGTTTCAACACTCTCTCGAAATCAAATTGTATTTCGGATTCTATGACTTTCCTCCCTCGTTTCGACAACACTGCTGCATTCAATTCCATTTGCGGAGTAGACAATTTGTTCACAGGTGCGATTCTGCATTTAGTCATGATCAGTCGACACCAATACAGTCCGCTTTGTAAGGACCATCTAGTGATGTATGCAGCATAGCCATAAACAAATAGCATCTTCCGGTCGTAAGCAACGTTGGAAACGTAACTGTTCGAGTTTGAACAACGTAGTGAAAAATCGAATCCATTTGGAAGTGAGATCAGCTGGGAGCGGAGTATCCATGCAGTCAAATTTCCGTGACCATATTTCGCGGAAATATACTTTCGCTAACAATGTGAATGGACATACAAGGCCAAGGGGCTCGTAGGTCTTCATCACCTGCTTGAGGACAGTTCGCTTAGTCAGGACTTCAGGCAAAGCTTCTGGCAAATCGACTTCCTTAAGATGCGTATTCCACGCCTCTTTTTGCTGAAGTTTAACGTAACTTCATACAACATGGTATCGCTTCGAGGATCCCATCCAAGACCGAGTACTCTTAAATTAGACTCAGTTCCTCTCAACATACTCAGGGATTTGCTGCTTTCCTCTCCTGCACTAACTCAACGAACGGTTTCTTTATCAAAACTTGTACGAGATCTTGCCTCTCCACTCAATTGCCAGCATTTCACGGAAAATCCGCCTTTCGCGAGCATGTTTTCTGTTTTCTGCTTCTTCCGCGACTTTAAGGGCACAACTTATCGTTGGACGCGAGTCAATAAGGTCGTCCACATAACTTGAAGCTCGGCGGCTTCCGGACTGTCCTCCTTGAATCGGTCAGCCGTCTTGTAAATAGCTTCCGTACTTATGGCTGGTGCAGGTGTCTCCCATATTGACACGTTCCATAATATAAATGTCTGGTGGTCTATCAAGTTCGAGATCCCGCCAGAGAAAACGATGACAATGCTTCTCCAATTCTTTCAGGTGGACTGAATTGAACATTTTACTTATGTCGCCAACTAATGCAACAGCTTCTTCTCGCCAACGTAGCAAGATTCCGATCAGATTATTCATGTAACAATCAAGACCTTTTGCCAGACAGGAATTCAAAGACACACTGACCTTTGTAGATCTGACGAATTAAACACAATACGAACTGGCGTAGAGTTCGACTTGGGATTGAGCACTGCCAAGTGAGATGTGTAGAAAACGGGACCTTTCCACTCTTGAATCTCCACGGCAGTAAGCTGACGTGCCACTTTACGATGGAGCATATAATTTATTTGATCTTTGTATATGTATTCGCCCACAGTTCATCCTTTTGAAGAGTACGCTCCGTCTTTCCCAACGTAGCTAAGGCTGAGTTGTAATTGTCAGGTAGACTTTTCAGATCCACTATCCAAGGATAACTGGTTAGCCAGTATTTGTTGGATTCATTGTATTCCAGGTTTTCACGAATAACTTTCAGCTCTTGCTCTTCTTTGAACGAGTACGTATGTCCTGGAATGGGACATTTACCACATCGACACCCACCACATCGGGGGCTGGTCTCTGTGCCAAGCTCTTCACCCAGAATAAACTTATCAATCCGACTTTCTTCTACTCTGTTGGCGGCTAGATGAACACCATTTGCCATGTTACAGGATGGCTGATCTCGGTCGACTTGACATGGGGTTGAATGAGTTGGAAGGAATTGAGGGTGTGCCTCGACTTGAACTTTATATATCTCCACTTTAACATTCACATCATGAATCATCTTAACAAGATTTGAATCACGCTTAGTTCCTTCAGCTAGGTCTGGGCGGGTACCTTGAAGACAGATGCTAACTCACCACTCATATAATACTTAGATGGTCTCCACACCGCGCTTCCTCTTGCTTAGGGTGTAGACCAAATAAATCATATCCAAGGAGAACATCAACATGGCCCGATCTTCTTTGAAGTGATTCGGGATCACTGGTCCGGTGATTTTCTCCATCCCATATGCTGTGATTGTTACTTTTTTAGCCGAGTTTGTCCGTAGAGTGAACTCGTATTGTTGAGCAACGTGTCTAGGGTAATCTTACCGAGATTCTTAGCTTTTATTCTTTCGCCTGCGCGATGTGTGATGTATAGGTAGCGTTTGAGCCTCCATCACAGAAAACAGTTACAGGTTTGTTACTGCCACACACCGGCGTTGCTTCGTATATGGCGTAGAGGGATAATGCGTAACTTTGAGAAACATGAGTTTCTTTCCGTTTGATTTCCTCTTCCTCCTCACTTGGAGATTTGTCTTCGCAGATTCTTGGCTTGATTCTCCAATATATTCTTGGCTTCGCAGAGTAACTGACTACTTCCACATCCGCAGGGAACTTTCGTAGGGCAGTCTTGCCTTCGGTGGTTGCCAAAACATCTGAAGCAAGCGCCAATCTGTTTTAGCATTTCGTATTTTCCATTTTTCCCGCTGACAGGTAGTTTCTGGAACTCTTTACATTCTTCCGTTGTATGATTGATAGTGTCCTTTCGATGTGTCGGATAGGCGCATTTGTGATACTTCATCGAATCTTGCTTGTTTCCATGATAAGATTGTCGCCTACCTCGCTCATTCTTCGGAAAATCTTTATGCTTTCTTTTCGACTGGACTTCAGCTATACGAGCAACAGCTTCTCGTTCACCTTCCAGGAATTGCATAAAGTAAACAAATGTGTGTACTTTCTCACTGGGAGTCATCTCTCTGTATTTTCGACGCTATTCAATCTTCAAATGACAAGGCAACAGTTCTGTAATCAAATCAACATCTCGCATTGTCAGAATGTTCAAATTTCCTAACTCATCCAGTTGACTATGCGCTGATTCGACCTCGTCTACCAATTCCACTAAGCCTTTATAGTCTTCTTCTGATCCGCCCTCAGTTTATGTAAATCTTCTAAAGCCGCATGGACATGGCTGGCCCCGATATCCTCATAATAACTTTCCAGCTTTTGCCACATGCCATCGTAGGCTTCGGGCTTCGTAACGTACACTGATCTTACCAAGGGCGGCGGAAGCGGGGGGCAGTGGGGGCGGCCGCCCCCACGAAACCTAAAGTGTGCATCGCCCCCACGATTGAGCACAGACTTAATATACATTATAGCAAGATTTTATTAAAAAACGATAAAAACATCCATAATAATCAATAAGAAAAGCTGTGCACATATGAAAGCTTGTGTATTTATAACTACGAGTCTACGTAGATTGTAAAATTTTGTTATTTTTTCTCACATATTTCCCTGAAAACCGGCACCAAAACGCAGGAAATGCTGTTTCCGAGCTTTGCTAATTCAAATATTTTCCGGGGGTGTGATGCCGCTGGACCCCACTAGATGTCTTGACCCTCGCCCCCCCTATATTTAAACTGTTCCGCCGCCCTTGGATCTTACACGTTTGCTTGCTTCGCCCTTCACGGATCTCTTGAGCTCATGGGCTAGGGCTGTCTTGTTTTGATATGCTGTTTCCGCCACAGACTTCCAAATTGTTTTAAATTCCGGCCAATCTTTTCTGTGACCATTGAATGTTGGGAGAGTCATCTTCTTTACCTGGATCCGAGATCCATAACTCAGGGAGGTGTTGATTGTGTGTCGAAGGAGGTGCACGCAGGTGGACTAAAGTTGACGGACTGGTGGTAGGAGCAACAGGGATTGGACAGTTCGAGAGCTGGGGTGAACTTGTCAAACTCGGTAGGGGTTCATTTGTATTTGGGTAAGAAGTCATACCAAATTGAGGTAGGATCATACTTGAGCACTGTTGAAGGGAGATACTGGAATACACAGGTATAGAATTTATTATTATTAAAAATTATTTTGTTATTTTATTATTTTTATTATTTAATTTTTTTATTATTTTTTATTATTTTTTAATTTAATTTTATATATTTTTAAATTTAATATGTATATGGAAAAATCACTGACTGTTCTGACCGTGTCTCATTAGCTCAAAGGTCAGAGCGCCGAAACGTTGATTCGGAGACCAGGGTTCGATTCCCGGTTGGGGCAGTCACTTTTTCCATATATGTATTTGACAATATTAAATCCTCTCATATATCAATTAATTATTATTAAAGCCCTCTGTATACAAGAAGTTGTGTATCGCTTCGCTACTTTGGGAAGTGCGCTCGAGAGGCCTTTCTCCACATTATGGTTAGATGCGATGTCTGCCTGTTGGTGTTAAGTGAAAGCGGCGAATTTAATATGTATATGGAAAATCACTGACTGTTCTGACCGTGTCTCATTAGCTCAAAGGTCAGAGCGCCGAAACGTTGATTCGGAGACCAGGGTTCGATTCCCGGTTGGGGCAGTCACTTTTTCCATATATGTATAGTGTAAATGCGTGCAGTCCTGCTCTACAATGTGAATGTACACCTCTACTGTTTAACAAGAACTCATCACAAATAATCCTAGATAATAATCCTGAAATAATCCTAGAAGTTACAGATGATTATAAAGCATTACTGTACATCCATCCTGCACCCATAATTATAAAAAACAATTGTTGACTATGATGCTAGTCATCTTATGCAAAAATTTAAAAAAAAAAAAAAAAATGGTGTACGTTAATTTTTTTCTAAAACATCTCTTTATTTAAAAAATAAATTTAAAGTCACTTCTTGATCAATTAAATTAAATATGGTACGATCAATTTTAACACTTGTTATATATTGTTGATAATGAAGATCTTTATATTTTTCATACTCCATAACTTCCAAAGTTAGACCAAGATATGTCATTTGTTCACATTTGCGTAAAATATATTTTTGATTTGGACATTCGTCTTGAAGAGAATAAAGGCTATAGTGGCTATATACTGCATTATACCCTCTGACATCTTGAAGTAACACTCGAGATTTACAAATTGATGCAATGTTCACCGTCCGCGACGTCTTTCTAGAAAAATTTCTTGATCCAAAGATCTGACCATATTAGTATTAACATGTTGTTATATATTGTTGATATTCAACTACATCATTTTTTCATAATATATAACTTCCAAAGTTAGTTTAAAACTTCCACGATAAGTTGAAGTCCATGGGCAAGATTGTTCTGGACATGAATACGTTTCTGAATATGCTTCACATATGCGTAAAATATATTTCTGACCTGGACATTCGTCTTGAAGAATCATACATCCATAGTGAGGATGTTCACTGGCATTATCATTGAATATAATACCTGACATTTTTGGAATAAAACAAATGAGATGTTTACCGTCCGACTGCATAGACTCGAGGATCTCTTAAAAAAACAATCATACCAAAACCCTTGTAGGTTCCGCCCCTTTTTCACATGTACACAGCGGTTGTCTAGAGAGAAATTTAATATATCAAATGCATAATTCAATAGAAGGGTTCATTCGTGACTTAGGGCCTGTTTATATGATCCCGGGACGTCCCGGTATACCGGGATCTCGGCTTGTATATAATTTACTGTTATTTTCGCACTTGCGTTTATATGGAGACCGGGACACAACCGAGAACACCGGGACAGATTTTTTCCATATAAACTTGAATTGAAATTTAAAACGTCGTCTGAACCCGGTAAAATATCCAAAAAGTGACAAGAGAGTGGTTTACCATCTCTCTTATTTTTTTGTTTTTATGTCGACGTTTTGAAATTTCTTTTAATTTTTTAATTTAAACGATTTTCAAATGCTACTGGAAGGGGATTTTTATTACTTGGGCTACTGTGGTAGCACGAGTCTAGGTTTCTGCTCCGTTTTTTATTTTTTTGTCAATGTCGCGAAATCGCAATTATTGCATCATCCCGTCAGCCTTTGCGAAACTGAGATTTATAAAATCTGCTAATCTTCACGCTGCTTTCTTTCTTCGTTTCACTGATCATTTGTTCAAGCTGTTCGAAGTCAAGTGTTCTTTCTTGGACAAGTACATTCACAGACATAGTAATATCGCTGGCAAGTATCGTGGTTTTACATACGCTCACAGTGCTTACAATTGCACACGCCGATCACGGTAGACCTACACTAAAAGGTGACGAGCGATTTCGAAACGGGTTGGTCCGCGATCTCAATGAATTTACAATAGAACTGAGTAGACTAGCAAAATAAATTTTACGTATGTTGTAGACAGACAAATTATCTTTCTTTCAAGGTATAATAGAGCTTGTATCCTTCACTATTTCTCAAGAAAACGTTCAAAGTAAATGGCTTAAAATACGACCGACTTATTTATATTATTTATATTATATTATTTATTTTGGACATGTTCATTTTTCTGCATTTTTAGGAAAACTAAGTAAGCTACAAGAATAAGCTATACGTATATTTTAGACAGATAATTTAAGGTATAATAGACCTTGTAAAGTTTACCTTTTCTCAACAAAACCGTTCGAAGAGTAGCGCCTTATTATTGTTACGGGAGGAGATATGCGTCGACTGTTTGTTTATAATTATTTTTAGACTCTAGTTTTGGGTTCAATAATATTCTCCTCGTAACACTATATAGCGTGAAACCAATTACCTTTTACAATATTTATTAATACTTCAAATATATGTATTTCTATAATGTTAATAACAACTTTCCTATTGTGTTCAACTTATCTCTTTATTTCTGACTGAGCACAACTTTGGTGTTGGTATCTTCTTCGTTCTTTGACTTTGTGGTTCTTTGATTAATAGATGTTCAGTTTCTTCAATCTCTGCGATACTCCAGCCTAACTGGCTTTCGTGATTCACTCCAGCCTAACTGGCTTTCGTGATTCCTCTGAATCTTCTCTCTCCTATACTCTGTTGTGCTCAGCTTTTATAATACATGCTAGAGGAAGAATTCCTAAACTATGATGAATTTCCTCTACGCAATACAGTATGTGAAAACAAGTTCTAGCAACCACAAAACCACCAACGCTGTGCCGATTCATGTCCGTTTACGCGTTTGTGGGACTAGGCGTTTTCCTGTGGTTGTTTAATCTCTATGCTGATTCATTTCCGTTTACACGTTTGTGGGAAAATAAGTATTTGCTTATTCATGCGAGGAAGGTTAACTAAGGTCTTATAATTATATAATATATTACATGGTATATGCTACCATGTTACACCCTCCCCCTTGAAAGAAAGAAAGTTTACTAAAACTTTCGTTAAAGTACAATATATCGTGTTCGTTTGGAAAAGTTTATGGTCTCGAAAGACAATCAGCAAGTAGATTGTCCCGTCCTTTGATGTGCTGTATCTTCATATTGTACTCGGACAATATTAGACTCCACCGCAGCAAACGTTGATTCTTGTTCTTCAGCTTATGGAGAAAAACTAGAGGGTTGTGGTCACTGAACACCTCGAGTGGTACATTCGGTGAAGAAACATAAACTTCGAAGTGTTGAAGCGCGAGAACAAGGGCAAGACATTCTTTTTCGATCGTGGAGTAATTACGCTGATGTTTGTTGAACTTTCTAGAAAAATAACAAGTAGTATAGAAAGTGGGGCTACCGGCGCATTTTTCCATTTTTCATGTCTCAACTTTTTTCTCTGATTAACGCAGCACTTTTTCGTTTTTAGATTCCACATATAATTTTCAAGCAAATATGTGGAATCCAAAAACGGAAAAAGTGCTGCGTTCTCCAGAGAAGTTGAGACATTCAAATGGAAAAAGTTCGCCGTTAGCCCCACTTTCGAGACTACTAATAGACAATGTGTCGCGTGGTTTGGGGAGTCAGAGACGTGTCTCAGCTAGTAGGCTACAGAGTGAGGTGTCTGGACGTGGCGCTGCTGCGGGTGAGGATGTCACTCGTAACAAGACTATGTCAAGCAATATTACACATGATCCTGATACAGGTTTTATTCCAACTCGTGAGTTGAGTAGGACTCATAATTCGAAAGGGTCTAAAGACTTGGCTATATTAAATAATAAAACGACTCTTATGAAAAGGTCTGGACGTAAGCGTAACTCTGTCGTGGGTGGTAATGTCGCTCGTAGTGATACACTATCAAGTGGTGGTGCACGTGATCCTGGTATGGGTTCTAGTAATTTATTTGTACCGAATATTAAGATGAGTTTTCTAGAGAGGATGTCTAGCTATCTAGCTGATGCTAAAGTGTTGGGGTATAAGTGGATGGACCTTATTAGAAGAGGATCTAGAGAGAACGTCATTAGTAGAGTCACCAGAGTTAGGGAGGTCAGACGAAAGGCTAGAAGTGATCTTAGACGATATGTGAGGAGGTCACAATTGAGTCAGGAGGCCTCAGACAAAGAGTATGAGAGAATCACTAGTCTTATTGCTAAGATGAAACGTCCTACTGTAGTACAAAGGAGAGTTGCTCTCAAAGGGTACACCAAGTCGTATAGTGTTGAGGTGATTGACAATAAGGATCCATTAAAACAACTAGTCAATACTAGAGGAGTAGTGGGCTCGACTTTAAAGAAAGAGTTAGAGAGACTGAAAGGTTTAAAGTTTTCTGAGACATTGAAAGTAACTTTAGAGAAAGAGATTGGTGACGGAGAGTCTGTGTTTAAGACAGCCTTCTTCAATAGTGTAGTCAAAACAGTGACTAGTAGTGTTGATATTAGTGGGACTACGAGACAAGCTAGTGAGGAGATAGTGAATCGTATAGCTGTATGGTTGTCAGAAGGGTCTGGGTGGGTTGTAGACAGTGTTAACGACCACTATATTAATGTGGTAGTGTATAAACCTCTTAAAGGGTCGAGTTATGTTGAGCTACCGGAAGAGTTGAGGAACGCGTCGAAAGGTTTGATTAATATAAAGAATGAAGATGACAAGTGTTTCATGTGGTGTCACGTGTTACACAAATGTCCTGTAGGAAAGGATCCGCAGAGAGTGTCGAAGCACAAGAAGAACGTAGGTTCTGTCAATTATGACGGAGTGAGATTTCCAGTGGATACGAAACAGTACAACAAGATAGAGAGGCAGAATGATATTAGCATCAGCGTGTTTGGGTATGAGGACAAGCAGCCATTCCCTATCTACGTTTCTGAGGAGAAGTGTGAGGATCATATGGACCTACTGCTAATAACGAATGGTGTTAAACGACACTACGTGTACATCAAAGACTTTGGTAGGTTTATGTGCGGTCAGTCTAATCACAAGTGTCGCAAGAATTTCTGTAGGTACTGTCTTCAATGTTTTACTACCAATGAGATTCTAGAGAATCATAAGGAGGTTTGTATGGTGGTAAATGGTAAGCAAGCGATTAAGATGCCAGTCGAAGAAGACAGAACTCTTGAGTATGTAAATTACCACAAACAATTAGAAGTACCATTCGTAATATATGCAGACTTTGAGGCTATCACAGAGAAGGTCGATAACGTGACACCACTCACAGGATCGTACACTAGTGAGTACCAAAGACATACGGATTGTGGGTATGGGTACAAAGTAGTGTGTTGTTATGACGATAAGTATAGTAAACCAGTAGAGATGTTTCGAGGTAAGAACGCGGTTAGGAAGTTCATGAAAAAGATGTTAGAGGAGGTTAAATACTGCAAGAAAGTTAGAAAGGAGCATTTTAATAAGGATATGGTTATGACCAGAGCTGATAAGGTTAACTTCAAGGAAGCGACTAAATGTCATATTTGCGATAGGAAATATAAACGTGGAGACGTGAGAGTTAGAGATCATTGTCATGTAACTGGTAAGTATAGAGGTTCAGCACATCAGTTATGCAACAGAAACTATAGACTGACTGGTAAGATACCTGTAATATTTCACAATCTAAGAGGATACGATAGCCACTTCATAATGCAAGAGATAGGTAAGCTAGGTCAGAAAATCAACGTCATACCAAATAATATGGAGAAATATATGGCATTCATGTTAGGTAAACATCTAGTGTTTCTAGATAGTTTCCAATTCATGAGCTCTAGTCTATGTCTCAAGTACACGTCTGAACTATTTCAAGGCGAGGAGCTAGAGTTGGTGTCGCGAAAAGGTGTGTACCCGTATGACTATATGGATAGTTTCGATAAGTTTAACGAACTTGAGTTGCCATCAAAGGAGAGTTTCTACAGCATCCTAAACGATGAGCATGTGTCAGACACAGACTACAAGCACGCTCAAGAAGTGTGGAGGAAGATGGGTGTGGGAAACATGGGTGAGTACCACGACTTGTACTTGAAGTCTGACGTATTACTACTGGCTGACGTGTTCGAGAACTTTAGAAGAACGTGTAAACAGTACTACCAGTTAGATCCTTGTCATTACTTCACATCACCTGGACTATCGTGGGACGCTGCTCTAAAGATGACAGGAGTGGAACTAGAGTTGATGACTGATATTGACATGTTTCAGTTTATTGAGAAAGGAATGCGAGGTGGTGTCTCTTGTATCACGCATAGATATGGTAAGGCTAACAACAAGTACATGAAGGGGTATGATAGTAGTAAACCATCGAAACACATCGTATACCTAGATGCTAATAACCTTTATGGTTGGGCTATGTGTCAGTATCTACCGACTGGTGGGTTTGAGTGGGTCGAGGGTTTTGACATTAACAGTCTAGACGAGTATAGCGACGACTCAGACAAGGGGTTGATACTCGAGGTTGATCTGGAGTATCCAAAGGAGTTACACGATCTTCACAACGACTATCCTTTAGCCCCTGAGAGGATGAAAGTAAGTAGTGATATGTTGTCAAACTATTGTAAGACAATCCAAAATAAGTTTAAGATATCTGTAGGAGAGGTTGCGAAACTTGTACCTAACCTAAATGGTAAGAGTAAGTACGTAGTTCACTATAGAAACCTACAATTATACAAGAGTTTGGGAATTAAGGTTAAGAAGATACATAGAGTACTTCAGTTCGATCAGTCACCATGGCTCAAGCAATATATCGACTTTAATACAGACAAGAGAACCCAAGCGAAGAACGACTTTGAGAAAGATTTCTTCAAACTCATGAATAATAGTGTATTTGGGAAGACCATGGAGAATCTACGAAAGCGTGTGAATGTGGAGTTAGTGACAGACAAGGAAAAACTGAAGAAACTAACGTCGAAACCAACCTTTGTGAGCAGTAAAATATTTGACAATAACTTGGTAGCAGTTCACAAGATCAAAGAGATACTAACTCTAAATAGACCAGCATATGTAGGTATGTGTATTCTAGACCTATCGAAGACACTGATGTATGACTTCCACTACAATAACGTCAAAAAGGAGTATGGCAACAAAGCCAAACTACTATTCACAGACACGGATAGTCTAATGTATGAGATTGAGACTGAGGATGTGTATAAAGACATGCACGCTAACAAAGAAGTGTTCGACTTTAGTGGATATGATAAGTCATCTCCTTACTTCGACCTAACTAACAAGAAGGTTATTGGTAAAATGAAGGACGAGACATTAGGAGTCCCCATCGTTGAGTTCGTAGGTTTGAGGTCGAAAATGTATAGCTACATAAAAGAAGACGGAAAAAGGTGGGAAGACTGCTAAAGGTATCAAGAAGAGTACCATTAGAAACAACATAAGACACGACAAACTATAAAAGTGTCCTGACAAATGGTGAGCAAATGTCTCACATAATTAAAACTATTCGCAGCAAGAGCCACCGACTAGGAAGCTACGAAATAAATAAGATATCCTTGAGCTGCTTTGACGACAAGCGACATATACTACCAGATGGTGTGTCTAGCTATGCGTATGGACATTACAAAATAGTTTAAAATTAGATGCTCAAATTTCTAAAATGCTTTTTGGTCTCCAGGTGTCTATATTTAGAGGTCACATGGTATGACTGATCACATGTCTCACACACCCACTTATGAGTTCTAATCCACTCTTTAGTTTGAGCTCTGGCTGCTACTAAAGCTTCTTCTTTGGTTTGGTAAATTTTTGGTCTTGCCATTATATATTACTAAATGTTTTATTTATCCACTCGTCGTAGTATGGATCTCCTCTCCCATCCAAACCTAGATCCTTGTATACTACACTATACAGGTTATAGTCAAATCGTGCCTTGATCTTACCAGGTTTGAGGTCGTTAAAACTACCTCTCAACTCTATACCTCTTATAGAGCATATTCTTATGATGTAGAAAATATATTTCGATATATTCTTAACAATCAAATTGTTTCTTTTAAGAGACCACACTATCTTTATGAAATCATTGACCACTATTGGTATGTCACTCTCATTAACTAGTCTTTTGCTAGTCAACATTCTCTCTAGCCACTTACTATAACTGTGAGCCGATTTCTTGTGCATCCAAATGTTAGGTACGAAGTTTCTTACATGTCTGTAGGTAGTCTCTCCACACTTGTTACAACTAAATACACCATCTTCGATTTGGGTTCTGTGGTTACTACACTTATAACAGTATGTTGTGTCGTACCACTTTTTTGGTCTTGCGTTCTTAGTTCCATTCTTGATCTCGTCCAATGTGTACCCTAATGTAGTACCACTCCACGTTTTTGATGCAATCTCGTCCAATGTATACCCAGCATAGAACATTCTCATAGTACGTTCGTCAACCATTTGAGTTATTATAGTGTTATGTCTTTATACTGTTTTTAGAGACATAATAGTATAATAACTTAAATGTCGTTCTAGAAGGCGTGATAGTTAGTAGAATCAAACGTCTTCCTACTATACTGTCTTTGTTGGTCTAGAACTTCCAACAATAGTTGTCTCAACTCTCTAATCTCATTCATCTGACGAATATGATTATCATAGACTATCTCCATTACATTTTTACTATGTTTTGCTTCCATAGCCATCTCCTTCAAAGTTTTAGTGCTCATTATATTACTCTATATATTAAATAGCCGATGGGTATTCCAATAACTCCAACGAATACCGTTTGATATTCTTTCATCTCATCTGAGGGTTTGTAATAGTCTGACAACTCAGGCTCTTTACTAAATGTCTTCCCATCATACTGTATCGTCAGTACTTGTCTTAGTTGATCCAGAGCGTGGTTCGTGTCGTTTATGTCTGCGTTAGCATCTGACAGTTGTTGTCTCAATTCCTGAATTTTGTCTCTCTGACGAATCTCATTCTCGTAGAACTTTTCTTTAGCTATTGCGAGACTTTCCAATGCTTTGTTGTGTCTCTTTATCTCTGTCTCATAGCCGGTATGGTTTAGCTTGCTGAATATGAATCCAGCTCCTGCGAATGCTATAGCGTTGAACAAGCCACCTGCTATCACACTAGCCATTATGTATTACGTTAGATTACTTTGAGAACGGGTCAATAGGTAAGTATTTCTTACTCTGCGCCCACTTAACGAGTAGCGTTGAGACACCTACAGCAGTCGCTAACTTGAGGGTGCCCTTCACTGATTCAGGAGTGCCTAACGGTTCTTTTAGTATTTTCTTTGATGCCATGGATACGGCTACGGCTCCAGCAGTCACGAGGGCTGCGTCGTATAGCTCGTTCATCAGTTCTTTTCTGTCTATTGATGCCATATATTATACGACATGTTTTAATCTAGACTGTCGAGTTTACGTGATGGTTCTATAACGACGGTCTTAGGCTCTTCGGTCACTACTTGTTTGTCTTGCCTCATCGTATAGTACAGTGAACCAGCGGCTATAACCACTCCAATAGTACCTATGATGTATCCGTAGTTAAAACTATCGTCCTCTTTTATCACTCTCTCTCTCATCTTCCTCTCTTTGGCTGCTTTAGATATGGCAGCCAAGCGTTTGCCTGCCTCTACTCTCTTAGGGTCTTTGGTCCTTGTTGTCGACGTTATAATAGGTACGGACTCACTGTCAGTCATCTTATACTATACGTGGTGTCTTGTTACATATGACCTCACAGTCGTCTCACAGGTCGTCTCACAGATCATCTCACAGATTATCTCACAGATATAGTATTCGGTGAAAGTATTTTTGGTGATTAGATAGTGTGGTCTCACTCTTGAATCTCCTATTACAGTACTCACACAGAACTCTAGAGTCTATCATATATGTCTCTATGAAATGTATTATCTCGTGTTGGTCTGAGGATAGTAATGTGTTGTACCCTTGTGATCTTAGTCTCCTTAACACCCTCAACTGGTTATTCCTAATAACCCCATTACCTTTCGGTGTTTTGAACTCTATAGCAAAACCATTGTATCTCTTATGTAGTTGTGGAACTATCAAATCTGGTTGTCCACCACTGTAACCTTTCTTCCATCCATCTATTCTTTTAGCAGATGTGTCTTGATACTCCCCCAACCCTGGGATGACTATTGTTGGGTGGTACTCTCTAATGTACTTCACAATGTCATAATGCAAGTCTGTCTCATTCATAATCGATAGTTGGTTATGTTGTGTGTACTGACCCGTCTTTCTAATAGATGGTAGAACTTCTGAGAACACCCATTTTTTAAACACCCTAGCAGACTCTAGTTTAGACGAGAATATTAGAGCGTAAACTCCAGACTCATTAATTTGCCAAACTTGTCTGTTTTGACAGTCTGTGTCAATTGATCTACTATGAGGTGTTATTTTACTAACTTTTCTTCTCTCGTCATCGTCGACATGATCTGTTATAGCCTTACACGGTCTCTTGTATCCTAAAATCTCTGCAATTTCTTTTCCGTAGAACCAAACATTGTCTCCATCTTTTGTAGCAGTGACTGACATGTCGTTATTTCTAAATATTTTAGTGATACTCATCACCTATACTATAACGTATGTTTTATTTTAAACTTAAAGTAGTATTTTTATTCTAGGGAAAGCTGACACCCCAAAACGGGGTGTCAGCTATTCTTAAAAAATAACTGCTCAATACAAACGTTTACCAACCAACGTCTTGTTTTAAGGTGTCAGCTCTCATCGTCTTTCATGTGGAACACACTCCTAGTTCTGATATGTAGACCGACTATGTGTGGCCGTGTGGGGTGAGTCACCCCTTGTATCTTACCCTATTTTGGAACGTTGGTCTCGTCGTATATTCTATTGTACCTTTTCACCATTCCATTGATTGGTGGGCATAAGTCAGTCACATTATCGTCCAACACTTTAACGTCTGAGAGGAACATTGACTCATTGTAAGGAAGACCTCTAAGATACGATCTTAGTTGTGTCAGTATCTTTTTGTAGCTAGTATGTGCGAACTTACAGTGCTCCACTCTACTCGTCAGATTGGATTTAGCCAAGTAGCCTTGGATGATCACACCAGGACCACTAATACAAGCAATGATTAGAGGGTTAACGGTTATCGATCCAGCTACAATCCCTACTGTCGTTAGCCCTATGCTGGTCATGTTTAACGATAGTTTAATTTTCTTCAACCTCTTGTATTTCCATTTGTAACAGGCTTCTAGTTTGTGGTAGTACGCGTACAAGCGTTTGAGCTCTAGCTCCTCTTCCTCTGACATATCCTTTGATATGTGATTGAAATCAACAACTGACTTCTTCCTCATATATATTAGCTCACATCATATTCCTTCATCATATCTCTACCAACTAATATTATGTCTCGGCTCGTCATGTAGCCAGAGACAATCCTCACACCGTAGAACTCTATCATAGACGGGTACTTGTAGGGTGCGAGTAGTGTTTTTGGTCGATGCACTCCAAAGATCGTTACGTAAGGAGACCCTATCTCTTCGTAATTAGCTGTGAAGTCTGAGTCTGTTGATCTTATGTTGTTCACCTTAACGTAGGAGTTACCCATCCGCCAATGTATTGATATCATATGTCTCTTGGTGGTGTCGATGTTATTTGGGATTGTACACATGTACTCCCTTGCTGGAGCGCCACCACCATATGATAATTTATCACCTCCTTTGTATCCTATGTATTTGTCCCACGATCCATCATCGTTTGAGATAATCGCCTCCCAATCTTTAGTAGTTACCCTCATGGCTAACCTAACTACCATAAAAACGGATATGTCACAGTATTGCATACGTGGACAGTTAAAGTGTACTCCAGCTTCAAACGGAATTGGAGTTAGTTCAGGGGATAGGAAGCTGTGACCATTGTTAACACCAATAATAGGACCATACGTTGGATCGTATTGCACTAACATGTTCGTTTTATCTCTAATGGTTTTCACTTTATTTGTTCCACTGTGGTATTCCACCATACTCACAGCATGATTTGTGACGTTAAAATCAAATAGAACGTTATAGGACTGCGTTCTAAAGTATTGCGATAAGTACACAGACTCCAACACTTTTTTATTGATAGCATCCCAATCATCTTCTGGATCTGCTATGTTTTTGAGTGTCCTGAACGCCATATCTATGTCTCCAGACATCCTCCCACCGCTCACGCTTAACTTAGGGTCACTGTCTAGATGTCTCTTCGCTCTTCTTAGTATTTTGTCGCTCTCGTAGTCTCTGTCCTCAAACCCATAACTTAGACTCATTATGTTATAACACATATTTGCTCACTAAATAGCCAGACACAGCTGAAACCACTAGAATTAGCCCCAACTCTGTCGTGTTGTCACCTGGTGACGCCTTTGATGCCTCCAGACGGTGTATCACCTTTGGTTTATCAAGTGTCTTCTGGTGTGTCACCTTTGGTGTCAGACTATTCGTCACCTTTGGTTTATCAAGTGTCTCCAGATGTTCTCCACCTTCTTGGTGAACTTTTTTAACCTCCGTCGTTTTTGTGTAGTTTAACCTACTATTTACCCCAAACTTCATACTCTGTGTAGCAGTCTTCAATAGGTTGTTGTACCCAGCGATTTTGTTCTTGAGGATTACAACGTTACTTGGCATTAACCACGTAGACGGTGACAGTGCAAGGTTTTGGACAACGTTAGTGTCTCTAATCGACTTGTTCATGTTGAGAATCCACGTTGACACGTCGTAGTTTATAACACTATCCTCCACCAACTTTCGGAACTCTTGCTGAGTCTCTAGACTGCCTGCAGAATCACCAACGACTGACACACGTGTCCTCGCTTGTGCACCAAGTGTAGAGTAAACAAAGGCTTCTATAGACTGATTTATGTATTGTCTCCCAATGTTGGTAAAACCATTCGACACCAGAGGAACGTATCGTTTGTAGTCGTTCTTAACGTCGTTAATCGTGAAGACTCTCTCCTCACCTGTTGTACCATCAGCAAGGACTTTACCCTGGTAGTAATGTTTTTTAGGAATCTTGTCTGTCTTACCATACAATTCTCCAGCGTTAAACTCTCTACTTATCGATCTCATACTCTCACCACCTTCCATCCTTCTGAGAAGTCTCCTAACAGTAAAGTATAGATGGAACCTCATCACACTTGTGATAACAGGGTGGACTTCTTGTGAGGGTGATAAGTGTTGTAACGACACTCCACAACAGAAACTTGCACAATATGTTGCAAACACAACCCTATAGTAGCTCTCGTTGTCGTCCCACTTTGACTTTGTCTTTGACGTGATGATTATTAGTATTGGTAACTTTGAGAGAAAGTAGTCCTTTTGATTAACGAAGACTCTAAAGTTATTCACTGGGTAGTTCAACACGTTTTCCGTTGGATAACCATCCCAAAGTCCCCAGTGGTTCTTGCGACCTTTTGATAGTGGTTGGATAGTTCCACCCGATAGCCATATTTTTGGAAACTTGTCGTCGTGACCAGACTTGTTGTTGTGTAACCAAATCCACATACTCTTGTCGTTTTTGAAGGTATCACTAGTTATGTTCGTGCTTATGATGTCGTTGTTTCTAAAATATATGTCAACGCCATTAACCTCACCATCTTGTGAGACAGTTGGATCGAACTCAAACTTGCTCAAAGTGATGTGAGGGTACTTTTTGACTAGATTCAGCTTAGCCACGCGTATGGCATTAGCTATCTCTTCCTGGTCAGGTATCATTGGTTTGTTTATCGTTAGATACTTAGTGTACTCCGGGTTGTTCTTAAACCTACTTGAGTCTACCGAAACGTCACCAATATTAGTTTTCGTCACGAAGAATATATGTATATGCATATTGTCGTCAACGTCAAGAAAAAACCTATTCTTGTCAGCATAAGGGTACTTTCTTTTGAATGCGTCCATCATAAACATACCGTACGTTATATGAGAGTGGTAGTATTGATTAGTGGTTCAACGAAAACTATAGACCTACCAGAGTCAATTCTAACAACTAACTCAGACCCTCACTTACTAGTGAAGAAGGCAACCATCTTTTGGGATTACGTTAACGTAACCACAGCTAACAACAAGATAACTTACAACAGTAATGACCACGTTTTTAGCCCTGGGTATCACACCTTTAAAATGATCGCCGACGACTTGAGAGAGTTAGGAGACGTGAAGCTAGTGGCTAACAGACACGACTCGACGTGTACGATAACAACTGATCAACAAATAGGACTGTTTAAATTTGGACAACTCCTAGGATTTGATGAAAACACTACAATAGCCACCACAAAAACCAGTCCTAAAGTTGTGAACGTTAACAGAGGACTGAAATACATACAAGTAACGTCTAGTATCGTGGACAGATCTAATAACATAGTTAATGGTAACAAAAGTGACTGTATCGCAGTACTGCCAATAACTAGCACACAGACATTAAAGGGCTCTGTACAACATTTCGGTGTTGGATCGAAAATCCCAATAAACAAAGGAGTCGTCAACCAACTAGAGTTCAAGATAACAGATCAGGACGATAACAGTGTTAACGTTGGTAACGTGCTATTAGATTTACACATCATGTAGTGTATATGGAGCAAGAACTAAGAGATATTTACTATAATCCATCAACTGGTTACCAGTCTGCTGAGAGACTGTACCAAAGAGCGTTGGAAGACGGTCTAAACGTTAGTAGGGCAAAGATAAAGGACTGGCTAAAATCTCAAGACACATACACTAGGTACAAACCAGTTGTTAAGAAACACAAGTTTAGACAAACGTTTGTTGACTATCTGGGTGAGCAGATACAGATGGACTTGGTCGACATGGGTAAGTACAAACACAAGAACAACGGATACTACTGGATACTAACAGCCACTGAGATCCTTAGTAGGTATGCTTTCGCGATACCTGTCTACAGGAAAGACACGAAAAACATGACTAAGGCTGTCACAAAGTTACTAGAGAAGGCTAAGGTTAGATTTGGTGAGTATCCAAAGCTAGTTCAGTTTGACGACGGTAAGGAGTTCTACAACGTTGGTGTGAAGGATCTATTGGATAAACACGACGTGAAATACTTCAGCACGAACTCTGATAAAAAGGCAGCAGTCGTGGAACGGTTTAATAGAACACTCAAGACGTCTATGTGGAAATACTTCTACAGTAAGGGAACGTACAAGTGGATTGATATCTTGGACCAGCTCGTTGAGAATTACAACAATACTAAACATAGTACCACACTTATGAAACCTAAAGATGTGAGCAAGAAAAACGAAAACGAAGTATGGACGACGTTGTTCGGACACCATTTCGGTGACTACCCACTACCAAAGTTTAAAGTAGGTGAGACTGTCAGGATATCAAAGTACAAGAGCATATTCGCGAAAGGGTACGAGGCTAACTTCACTGAGGAGCTATTCAAAGTGACAAAGGTCATACGTGGTGACCCTACCGTGTACGAGATAGAGGACCATGAAGAGGAACCCATCATTGGTAAGTTCTACGAGGAAGAGTTGTCAGCTGTTGATAAAAAAGACGATGTATACAAAGTTGAGAAGATAGTTAAGAGAAAGAAGGTGGGAGGTAAGAAAACGGTTTTAGTCAAGTGGCTTGGCTACGATAGTAAGCACAACTCATGGATACCAGAGATTGATATTCAAAATATTGAGTAGTATATAATGGCTGAAGGAGGGTTCGATGAAATCGAAATGCAAGACCGTGACAAGTTTGAGAAATATACAGACAAACAGTTAGAAGAAGAGTTCAACATGCTCAATAGTATACTCACAGAAGACGAGATAGGACCAGAATATAGTGGTATGCGCGACAGAATCACTAGGGTAAAACGAGAGATAGAGAAGAGAGACATATCAAACAGAGTACAAGACAGAATCAAATATGCGGAGACATTATTCACAGGCGGAAAAGATGGTAAAACAGTAACAATAACTGGAGAGGATAAAGGGAGTGCCACGTCTGATGGTATCCCAAACCCAGAGTACGATAAAAGGTCATACAACACATCAGTAACAAGAGATAGAAAGCAGTTTCTATTGGACCATCTTGGTGTTAGTATTAACGTTGGGGATGGAGAGGCCTCGAGTGATATAATAAAAAAATCTAAAATTATGTTTGGTGTTAAAGGTCTTCCTATAGGGTTAGAGTTTGAAAACAAGAGAGTTATGGTGTCAAAAGGAAATTCTATAGTATACAGAGAAGCTAAAGATTCACAGAAAGACGTCGAGAACTTCAAGAGTCTGTTAAGTAGAGCTGTTGAGGAGCACAGACTCACTTTAGCTGCGATGGTTGAGGAAATTAACGGCGACAACACAATCTCAGATAATGCGTCAGAAGACATAGTATCTAACGTAAGCGAACAGCTGCAAGACAGAGTCGAACAAAGAGTGGAGCAACTCGTAGAAACGTCGAAAGGTATCTTCGTTAGCGAACAAGAGATTAGGGAGTTCGCTGGCTCTACCAACCCAAAAGGTCCAACTGAGACGAAAATACAGTCACTAGATGTGTTAGGTGATCAATATAGACTCATGTCTGTCGTCGAGTTAGACCCTCTAAAAGAACAATTCTATAAGAGCGTTAGTGAGACAGCTTACTTGAAGGCAGACAGCATCCGTATCGAAAACAATATGAGACCAGAACACGACGAGGCAATAGGTGTATTAAAAGACGAGGTTGAGGGTAACGATCTAAATAGACTTGATAGGTTCAAAAAATGGGCAAAGGAAAACTTAGTTGGAATAAGTGCTATATCAATCTCTATAGCCGGGATAATAACTACCATAGTAATAGGCGCTAGAAGTGCTATCGTCAAAGGTGGTCAATCACTTGGAAAACTAGGAAAAGCTATAGCTAATCTAGCCACAAAGGCTGGCCCTCTACTGGCTGGGCTGCTAAACATGGTGGCGACCGTGCTAAAGTGGGGAGCTGCAGGTATATCTTGGTTAGCGTCTAATCTATGGATCCTAGCGATAGCACTAGCTTGGTTCGTCTACGATCAGTACAAACAAAGGAAATAAAACACGTGTTATGATATAGCATGAACACTAGTGAAAAAGAGTTGCTTCCTGGATATAGACGTCGCGAAATATCCGCTATCAAAGGTACAAGAACCCGTCACGTTGTAACGCTAAACCCCAACAAAGCCAATCCAGGGGAGGAGTTATACATCGACATCCCGAAAACGAAAGGTAACACTTGTTTGATACCCTCCAGTCTCCATCTACTATTCGACTTTAAAAGTTCGAACGTTAAATCATGGTTTCTTAATAACCTCTCAAGACTACTACTTGAGAGACTGGTGATAAAACTAGCTGGTGAGTCCGTATACGACAATAGTGGTGAAAGCGTCATCGGCACGTACAAAGACCTCTGGAAATCTAACAGTGAGCGAGACCAGATGGTCGAATATGGTATAGCAAACGAGAACCTTCGAAAGCTAATTTCAAAGGACGACAGTGGCGCTGCCAGTGGAGACGTGCAAAAAGTTAGCGATGGTCTTATGTTCTCTATCCATGACACCAAACAAAAGGTTCAAATCGACAAGATTCTAGAAGATCACGGTCTATATGCACCATACAACATGAACAACAACTTCAGGTATATAATCACACTACCTAAAGCGTCTGATATTATGGTGGCTCAATCTGGATCAGCTGTGGCTGGCTACACGTTGGAGAACCTTGAATTAGAGTATGAAACTATCGAGAGTCAAGAGATTGCTAATGAAGTATCATCTATATACGCATCAGGTAGATCTCTATCGTATGAACACGTCACACTAATGAAGACTGTGGAGTGGGATAAAGGAATCACACTAGTGAATGAAAATATTAACCTACCAAGAAAATCAATGAAAGCTATCGTTCTACTCTTCACAAATAAGATAAGAACTGACAGCGAGGAGTTCGTCTACCCAAACATAGAGTCAGTCAAACTCACTATCGAAGGTGTGCCGAACATGGTCTACAGTCAAGGAATACCGAAATCAAGACTCTGGGGAGAAGCGAAAAGACTATTAGGGCAAGGACTAGACTCCGACCAGCATATGACTGTCCAAAAGTTTTACAAAGACGGTTTCGCTTTGGTTGTTGACCTTAGATCTATCGAAGATAACGTGAAAGTTGCCACTGGAAAAAGGATTGTGAACACTCAGTCAGGAATATTGATGGAAATCAATAAAGGAGCTACAACAGCGAACGTCATGTGTAGAATATTCGTACTCTCCGACGGACTCGTAAACCTTATCAACAACGATCTGCAATCAATCCAATACTAAAACATGTAGTATTCTATATGAAAACGCCTTTTAACATGCTAATTGTTGGTATGACAGCCTGTGGTAAAACCAGGGCGTCTATAAGAAAGGGCGGCGAAACGAGCTATGTGCCCTGAAGTATGTGTGATGCGCGGGACCCCCCGAGTATTCGCAAATGTTTATGATGGCGGCCGCTGCGAGAAGAACTTCAGTTGATTCTTAATTAGTTTAGATGACACTGATGTTGATAAAGATGATCAAATATCACCTCCCATTTGGCAGTCACCGGATAGTTTCAACGTTAACGAACTAATCTCTCAGTTCTTGAGAGGATTTCGACTCTTGGATTGTTTTGTATCGGTATTTGTCAGGGCCTTTAAATACTGGTTGTTCATCAAATATCAATGCCATTCAATGGAAGAAGAAACTTGTCTTGTACCTGTAAAAATTACAGCCCTGGCATATTTTATATTTCCAACACTGACAAGGAGATGTACCAGATCTTCATCACTTTTTATGCTGCTTTGAACATTTGCCTATTCCAGATTAACAGTATGTTTCTTGCCTTCAAAGTATATGGACCAAACACCAGCTGCTGTTAGTTCTAGTTCTCTTTCAGCATAACCAGGACACTTGCCAAATTGATAGAAATGTAGGGTTTTTTTTTGTCTGTGTTGAAATATTTGGACCAATTACTAGTTAATTTGGGCATGATTTTCATTTCAAACTCTTTGTTAACATAATTTATATCAAAATCTTTAGACATACTATGTTCATTGTTTAGGGGGCACATTTCAACTGATGTTGTGCAGTGAGACTTCAGTTGTTGGGTAACATGACCCTGATCATTTGATCATATTTATTAGATGCATAATTTTTGCTAAAGGTGTATTCAGGAAAAACAAGAGTTATCAATGAATAGAGTAATAGTTCCTCTGCACTCAGTTGAGTATCATTTACATTTTACAAACTGCAGGGAAGTATTTGAAGTGAGGTCAAAATCTGAATTTTTTCCTTCATTTCTTTCTATGCTAATAGGATTTGATGTTGTGATTCTATTAATTCACTTGAGTTGGAAGGGGTAGAACATGATGGAGTGGTGCAATGTTTTTCATTCCATATAGGCATATAGGATTTAAAGCATTTTGTGGTGGCCAAGGGGGTGTGTTAAAACCTGCTCTTCTCTTGTTACTTTCAGTGGGCACATATACTCTGACTGGTGAAATATTCCTTTTCACACTATTTGACATGGTTCTAAGAGCAGATAATTATAATAAGCAGCCATTTAATTGCTTAATAGAGATATATGAGTAGCTAAAGTGATAATGAAAACTCTTAATTGTTTTATATAAAATATAATGTTGAAACATTGTTTAATTTAGTTTTCACAAGTTGAAGCTTGTGAAAATGGGAGAAAATACCTCTTTTTTGTCATGTTTTCTATTTCTATTGTAGCAGTGATGGATATTTAACACATACTTAGCCGATGCTTCCCATTAAAAAACATGCTTTCCATTAAAAAATAAATGTTTGTTTACTTTTTGAGTTAATTATTTTGTAATCCTCTTGATACTATATTTAGTTTTCCCACTTCTTTGGGTAATAATTCCATGTCCTTACTCACTGACCTATATATAACATATCATTAGACATCCACCGTCATTGACCATCATTAGACATCATCCACCGTCATTGACCATTATCCACCATCATTGATGTCTAGTGACAGTGGATGATGGTCAATGACGGTGGATGTCTAATGATATGTTATATATAGGACGTCACCCGCCCCAGTCTCCGCGCATCTTTAAAAATGTCTGGCAAAATATTTTTCTGTTTTCAACGTCTTTGTTCGGATAGAAAAAAAAAGGTTCAATAAAATAAGAAACCATATTTAACCCATAGAGAGGTTGATTTACGTATTAGTCGTCCTGGGACTCGCTAAGGCTTGGCGTAACGGCAAGTGCTAAAATTATGTAAAAACAATGAGCTAGTTGGAGCTGCTGAAGCCGCCATGATCAACGAAGCAAAATGTTGCTGCAAGTGAATTCTCATTTCCTCTTTTTATTTAAGTATCTGGTGCAGGATTAATTTAGAACGAGAAAAAGATGTGTGCCTTTGTCAAACAAAAAGATAAAATTGACCCCATAACGCTTTACCGCCTTCCAAAAGCGTATATTTTTAAAAAATTCCAGCCAGGAAAATTTTACAACAATTAACTGCTGTTTACGCTGTAATTGACAGGCTATAGCAAAAAAGGTTCAAAAAATTACGCAACCAAACTTAATATGGATAAAGTTTAATGTATTATAAATATGCATTTGGAAAATCTAAGGTCTGGGATGTTTGAAAGTTGGAGAAAATCAAAGTGTTTTGCAAAGGTTGAATAATATTGACAACGCAGCCATCAATGTTGTTGTGTTTCAATACTAAAAAAAATCGTCTTTTTCAAACACAAATACCTCGTACAACATTATATTTGCAGAAAAATGCACGAATAACACAGCAGTACCAGTAAATCAACCATTCAATCAACAATTGTAGCGTTTTAAGGGATTTAATCAACCTTCTCATCGATAATATAGATTTTCACCTTCGCTGTAAAATTTGCAGTCGACCGAGCTAGATCCAGTCCTAATGTGCATCACACATGTTTCAGTACGACAGATTGGCGTTTCGCCGCCCTTTCTTATAGACGCCCTGGGTAAAACACACTACCTACTGGATATGATAGAGAAAGAATACATGAATCACTTCGAATATATCATTCTTATATGTCCAACATTCGAATGGAACAAAACGTACACAGAGTGGAAATACTTGAGAGACCCAGACTTTATAACTATTCAGTGTGAGCAGGATAAAGTCAACGTAATTCTTAAATACATAGCCGAGACCTATAGAGGTACCAACTCGTTGATAATATTAGACGATTGTGCTGGTGGGCAGGACGTTAAAAACAGAACAAGCGAACTAGTCAAACTAGCCTTTAGTGCTAGACACTACAACCTGTCCACAATCGTCATAACGCAACAACTAACCTCAATTAGTAAACCATATCGTGAGAACATCTCAAAGTTAGTAACATTCTACAACCCTAACAGAAACGATATGAAAACCATCGCAGATGATTATCTCAACGGAGTTGATAAAACGGAGATTGAGAAAATAATAAAACAGTTGAAAGACAACGAGTACGCAAGATTGGAGATACTTCTAAGGCATCCGTACTCGTACGAAGTAGTTGTTCCGCGAAAACAAAACATATCGTATAGTATAGGACATGCCAAAACGCAAGACAAAAAATCTTGAACCAATTGACGATCTCATTGAAGAGATACAAGACGCAGAATCCACTATTTCGGAAGAATTAAACGACACACCACAAGTCGACGACACACCGGAAGTTGACGACGTCCCACAAACTGATGTGGACAAAAAACGAGACGAGCTGACTAGACTCGCTGAGGATGGAGAACTGAACAAATCAGTCGCTTACATTAAAAAAGCATCAAGCAAAGTAATAGACAAACTGTACGTCGAGTACGAACGTAAAAGGACGCAGAAAGCTAACGAGTTCCTGACTGACCTACTTATTAGTAAGTTTAGTAGTACTCTTGGAGGATTCGACGCTATCGAAAACCCTGAAGAGCTAGCTAACGAACTAAAGAAAGACGAGCTCTTAAAACGTGACGTATATCGCATAGTTGAGAAAGTAAGACCCTACTTACCACTAATCGGCATTTTATCTGGTGGAGTCACTGTTGGTAAGCACGTGTACAACCACTCTTATAAACCCTCTGAGTCTAGCGAAGAAGAAGGGTACGACACTGTCTACTAACAGGTCCCACCACACTTTTCCAAACTGTGTATATTCCTAATGGATCCAACTTTTGGAAGACCGTCCTTGTATCGCCGTGTTCTACACTACTCTCCAAGGCTCCAGCGCTCATACAAAGTAATGATCGCTGAATCCGTGGAGAGTAGTGTAGAACGTGTGGAATCAGTGGAGGAAAAGATAACGAGACTCAACGAAGAGTTGTTGTGGACCTACCAGGTTATAGAGTTCAAACGAGAACTCTTCGCTAACAGTAGCGAAAAACGTAGAGAGCGAGACAAGAGGTTTAGGAGTACTGTGTTCGGGAAAAGGATTACCAGTCACAACAGAGAGTTGCGGCTTCTCTGTGGTAGTAGCTCAGAACGCGTGGAATCAGTGGAGGAAAAGATAACTAGACTCAACGACGAGTTGTTGTGTACCTACCAGACCATAGAGTTCAAACGAGAACTCCTCGCTAATAGTAGCGAGAAACGTAGAGAGCGAGACAAGCGTTTTAGGAGTACTGTGTTCGGGAAAAGGATTACCAGTCACAACAAAGAGTTGCGACTTCTCTGTGGTCTCAGATAGCTAAGACGTGTCTCACTCTAACGAATTTTATTTCACCCCATTTTAGTAGTCTCGAAAGTGGGGTTAACAGCGAACTTTTTCAATTTTGATTGCGAAGCATGAAAAAATGGAAAAATGCGCTGGTAGCCCCACTTTCTATACTACTATAACATACTGGATGATCGACTCCATCTTGATCTTCTTGTAACAGAACTGCACCGGCAGCAACATCGCTCGCGTCTACCGCTAGCTTGAATGGACGGCTGAAATCTGGTGCAGATAAAACTGGCGAATTTTGTAGCATAGCTTTGACTTTCTCAAAAGCCAACTGACAATGTTCTGTCCAAACAAATTTAACATCCTTTCGTAGCAACTGCGTCAAGGGTTCCGTAATTGATGAGAAGTTTGGGCAAAACTTTCGGTAATAACCCACCATGCCGAGCAATCGCATTACATGCTTTTTAGTTGTGAGTGGTGGAAAATCTGCAATCGCGTCGACTTTGGCGTTGACTGGTTTAACTTGGCCCTGACCAACGATATGGCCTAAGTATATTACATGACCACATCCAAATTCACTCTTTATTAAATTGATGGTTAGTTTGGCTTCGCGGAGCCGTTCGAAAAACTTTCGTAAGATCTGAAGATGTTTTTCCCAGGTGTCGCTATAGATGATCACGTCGTCAATGTAACCTTCGCAACCATCTATATCAGAAATTATCTGGTTGATGAGGCGTTGGAAGGTGCATTCCTCATTCCAAAAGGCATGACTTTGTACTGATATAATCCGTGTGATGTAACAAACGCTGAAACTTCTTTGGCACGTTCGCTCAGTGGAATTTGCCAGAATCCTTTCAGTAAATCGAATTTCGAAACAAATTTCGCATTTCCAATTTTATCAACACAATCATCCATACGAGGAATAGGAAAAGTATCCGACTTCGTTAAATTGTTCACTTTACGGTAGTCCGTACACATGCGATAACTTCCATCTGGTTTTGGAACTAAAATACAAGGTGAACTCCAACTACTCTGGCTAGGTTCAATGAAATCGTTCTCGAGGAGGTATTGGTATTGAAGGTATTTTTGCTTGGTTGGGTTTAACCGGTAAGGGTGTTGTTTTATAGGAACGGCATCGCCAATGTCCACGTCGTGGGCAATCATTTCGGTCCGGGAAGGAACGTCAGGAAATAATTTGGAATACTCTTGAACAAGGTGTAGAACATCTTGGCGTTGAAATGGTTGAAGATGAGATAACTTCGAATCCAAATCTCGTAAAACATCGGAGTTGCTTAGTTTCGTTGTCTCAGACAGATTAAAGAGTTCAGATTTGTCTTCATTGTTGTTATGACTATCTCTATCTGAACTGACTACATTTACAGCCTCTACTGCATTCTTTCTTTCATGATATGGCTTAAGCATATTTATATGACAAAGTTGTTTATTTCTACGCCTAATTGGGGTTACTATTACATAATTTAAATCATTCTCTTTCTTTTCCACAACATAAGGGCCAAAGTATCTAGCTTGTAGGGACTTTCCAGGAACCGGAAGAAACGCAAGAACTCTATCACCGGGCTGAAAATTACGAGTAACGGAGTTCTTGTCGTAATGACGCTTCATGCATTTTTGAGCGGACTGAAGATTTTTTCGTGCTAAATCACAGGCCTTCGTTAATTTGTTGCGAAAGTCGGACACGTACTGCAAAAGGTTAAACGAACCGCCGTCTTCGGAAAGCAACTTCTCCTTTAAAAGCTTAAGTGGTCCCCTTACGGTGTGGCCGAAAACTAACTCAAAAGGACTAAACCCTAATGATTCTTGAACCGACTCACGAGCTGCAAATAAAAGTAAATGGACTCCGTCGTCCCAATCTTTCTCAGTTTCGAAACAATACGTCTTAATCATTTGTTTTAAGGTTTGGTGAAATCGTTCTATTGCACCTTGGCTTTCTGGGTGATAAGCCGTAGATTTATATTGCGTGATACCTAGTTCATGCATGACTTGTTGAAATAATCCTGACATGAAATTTGATCCTTGGTCAGATTGGATAGATTTTGGAAGACCAACCAAAGTAAAAAACTTTATCAGGGCTTGAACAATAGTTTTAGCTTTAATATTTCGAAGTGGAATGGCTTTAGGAAAACGCGTCGAAACGCACATAATTGTCAACAGATATTGGTTACCTCTTTTAGTTTTAGGCAATGGTCCGACGCAATCAATCATAATTCTACTGAACGGTTCTTCAAAAGCTGGAATTGGTTGTAACGGTGCTTTCGGAATAACCTGATTTGGTTTTCCTACTACTTGGCAAGTATGGCATGTCTTACAGAATTCGGCTACGTCTTTCCGAATTCCAGGCCAATAAAAATGTCGCAAAATCTTTTCATGTGTTTTGTTTATTCCCAAGTGACCTTAAAGGGGTGTTTCGTGTGCTAAGCTTAAGATTTCGTCTCGATATGGTTTTGGGATTATAATTTGGTATCGAATAGACCATGTGTCATTCGCGCTAACCTCAGGGGGTCGCCATTTCCGCATTAATATTCCATTTTTAGTGAAATAACCCATTGCGTGTTCTGCTATTTCTCTATCATCGAAAGCTTGTTGAATTAATGAAGATATCTCAGGATCATTCTTTCGCTCATTAATGAGATTAGATTGTGACATGCTTGGTGTATCAGCCGCATTGTTTTCCGTAGTATGTGTTTTAGTAGGATTCTCAAATATATTCGCAAGAAAAGTATCGGATAAATCAACTTCGTCTTCGTTAATGTCCACTAATTTCTGTTGTTTGGCTATTGCTCTGGTTACCGCACATGAAGGATATAAATTTGGAATTTCCTGTTCAATGACGTCCGGAATCTGTGTCATACATGGTTTATTTGTCAGTATGGGATTTATGGTTACCTTTTCACCAGCCAGATCGTTTCCTAATACAATACAATACAAAACTTTATTCAACACAGAATTCAAACAGCTGTCGCTGATTTCCATTGAAGCTGTGCATAACATAACATAGTAAAGAAAAAACAAAAACAAAAAAAACAAAACACTATAAAATACAAAAACTATAAAAGCGATTACAAAGATGAATTACCATTAAAATTATTCCAATATAAATTGGTAAATTCTTTTACCGAATTTGCATTCTTTGTGCTATAATCTAAATTATTGAAAAGTTTTGCACCAGAAAATGCAAAAGATCTATAACCAGAATTGGAATGAATTCTTGAAAGATGTATGTCATCTTTTCTTCTTGTATTGTAGTTATGAAAATTTGAATTTTTCTCAAAAATGTTTTTTAAATACGCTGGACAAAATCCCTTATGACATTTAAAAACGACAAGGCATTTATGGAAATCCCATTTGTCATTTAGAGAGACCCATGCCAAATCTTTGAATAATTTTGTAGATCGCTCTTCTCTAATTTGCTTTCGAAGGATAATGCGGGCTCCTCTCTTTTGTAGTCTCAAAAGTCTCTTTAAACTTGTCTGGTCAGCATTTGTCCAAACGATGTCGCAGTATTCATAGAGTGGTTGAATTAAGGTGTTATGAATTTGTCGACATGTATCCGTGTTCAAGTACTTCCTAATCCTTAGAAGAAGACTCAATCTACTGACAACTCTTGCGCATAAATGGTCAATATGTTCATGCCAACTTAGAGTAGAGTCAAATACCAATCCTAAATATTTCATAGAATTCGTAAAGTCAATATCTTTATCTTCCAGCAGCAATGAAAAAGGCGTAGATTTTGAGTTAAATAAACGCTTGCTTGATCCAAATAACATAGTCTTCGTCTTTGATTCATTAACAACTAAGTGGTTTGCTGTAAACCATGTGTAAATATTATTCAAATCAGATTGCATGACTGATTGAATAATGCTTTTATCCTTGTGTGCATAAAAAAGAGCCGTATCATCGGCATATAGAACAATTTTACATTGATCAATGACACTTGAAAGATCATCAATAAATAATAAAAACAGCAAAGGACCCAGAACTGACCCCTGGGGTACACCCAGTGATATATTCATACTTTCAGATGTAATGCCTTGGATTGTTACTTTTTGCGATCTGTTTTGAAGATAATTTGTAAACCATGCAAGGGAATTTCCTGCTATGCCTTTACTTTGAAGTTTCTTTAGTAATATGGCATGGTTTACCATATCGAAAGCTTTACTAAGATCAAGGAACACCGATCCAATTAGTTTTCCTTCATCGATATTCTTCAGCAAGTAATCAGAGACATCAAGTAACGCTGTTGTTGTAGAGTGACCAGATCTGAATCCAGACTGACAGTGTGATAACAAGTTGTTTGCTACTAGATATTCGTAGAGTTGGTTATGGACGGCTCGTTCGAATATTTTCATGACAGCTGGTATAACCGAAATTGGTCTAAAGTTATTCGGATTAGAAAAAGAGCCACTTTTATGCAGAGGTGTCACCAAAGCCGATTTCCAAGAAACAGGTATAATACAAGTTTGAAGAGATAAATTGAATATATGTGCCAATGGATGTGCCAATACATCAGCCCCGTCTCTAAGCATACGAGTATGAATTTTAGTCATTCCAGATGATTTTTTTACTCGTAATGATGATAACTCCTTATGTACAAAATTATCTGTAATTTCTTTGAATTGAAAGTTCCCAGCAGAGGATATATTCAGATGACACATTTGATTTACCAATGGAGATGTTATTTGTATGTTTGAAAGAAGACCACGCAGACGTGTACCAACTGAAGTGAAAAATGTATTAAAACAGTTTGCAATATCAAGGCAGCCACTATAGATGATGTCGTCCAACTTTAGATCTTGAAAATCTTTGGAATTAATTTACGTAAAGTTGACCACATTTTTGCAGAATCATTTGAACTTTCCACAAGTAGATCATTAAAATATTTGCGTTTTGCTATCTCAATCAATCTGTTAGTTTTGTTTCTCAATGATTTATACAAACTCCAATCGTTAGATGATTTAGATTTCACAGCTCTGCGTTTAACAGAATCGCGGTTTTTAATTGACTGTCTTATATCAACTGTTAACCACGGAGGTTGCGAACCTCGAACACGTAACGATCGTAACGGAGCATGATTCTCTGCAGTTTCTTGTAAGAAATGTTTTGTACTGTCCCATGCATCTTCTGGATCTTCAAACAATATATTTCCTAATAACAACTGTATTCCATCAAAAGGTAAAGAATCAATGATACCTATAGAAACATCTCCTGAGACTAAATCGGACTGCAATTTAATATTGTGTAAAGGAACTGGACTATAATCGCTTGAGTGAACTCCTTTATTAAAGCATTCGTACCCGAATATGACTCGTCAGAAAATGGTAATGCGTTTGTCAGTATTAAAGATTGGGATGCACCGGTATCTCGTAATATTTGAATCGGAATAAATTTTGTTGGTTCGCTCAAAAGTGAAACCTTAGCCTTATTAACAAATGGTTCAAATATCGTCATAATAGGGTCAGTATTACCGTTGATAGCTAAATCCTTGTCGAAATGAATAACACTGCTATTATCAGAAACAGATGTTGATTGTTGTTTAGTATAATTTTGAAAGTTCGGTTTTGATCGTGAAATAAAGCCTGTTGGTTTTGTCTGATTTTGTTGGTTTCGTCTCATGGAATAACAATCCGACATCATGTGTCCTTTACGTCTGCAATAACCACAAGTGATCGAATTAAAAGGTGGATTATTGTTTTTGTTCTGAAATTCCGGTGTTCTATTTTGTATGTTCGGCTGAAAATTGTTCGTGGACCGTCTCCAATTGTTTGAGTCACGCGATGTTCGTGTGTCATTATAACCTGCTTTACTTTCTCGGTTATCGCGTGGAAAATTTCTGGGTGATTGCCTGTTGTCACCATTATTTTGTGGTTTAAAGGAAGGTGATTGTGACTTACTTCCGAACGAATTATTGTGGGTTAAGGCGAAATCGTCTGCTAAACGTGCAGCAGCAGTGGAACTTGTTGGCTTTTGTTCATTTATAAATGTGCGGACCTCGGGATTTATGCAACGTTTAAATTCTTCTATTAAAATTAGTCCTCGCAATTTTTTGTATTCTTTATTAATTTTTTCAGATGAACACCACCGATCGAATAATTGTTCTTTTTCTTTTGCAAATTGGACATGATTCCTATTGCCGGTTTTTTCTAAATTTCGAAATTTTTGACGATACGCCTCAGGGACCAACTCATAACCTTTGAGGATAAGTTCTTTTACCATATCATAATTTGCCGATATCTCGATGGAAAGTTGAGAATAAATTTCGCGAGCTTTTCCGACCAAGACACTTTGCAGCAACATTGTCCAGCTTTCTTTTGGCCAATCGCAATTTAGTGCAATCTTTTCAAAATGTAAAAAATATTGGTCAGCTTCCCGTTCCTGGAAAGGTGGAACCATTCGAATATGTTTTGTTAGATCAAATTTTGGACCTGAACTCTTTTCAAGATGACCTTGCGTTTTCGCTTGTAATTCTAGCTTTCTTAATTCGATTTCATAACTTTTTAATTCGATTTCTTAATTCGATTTTTTACTTTCTTAATTCGATTTCTTAACCTAAACTGCTCTTCTCTTTCCCATTCGCGCTTCTCTCTTTCTCTCTCCCACAAGATTTGTTCTTGTTCTCTTTGCCACTGTCTATCTTCCTCGCTTTTCTCATCGTTATTAACAACAATATCTTCTACAGTTATAGTATCAGATTCACTATCTTGCTCTGTATTAAAATCGGACTGTTCGAATGTTTTTGATTTTACAAGGTGGTTCTTAATTATATTGAAATTTTCGCGCTTTCTTTGTGAGCTTTTTACTTCTAATTTTAAATGTTTGCCTAGTGTAATAAGGTCATCTTTTCTGAGGTTATTAAGTATTTCGAGATTTGGTTCCAACATAAATTGCTCTAGATTTAATGTTGACATGTTTAATTAAGGTATCTGGTTTCACACTGTGTACTAACACTTACGCCGACAGTATTTTTCAAATTCCGCTTAATATCTTATGAATGAAATGACTTTTCGATTTAGTTTCTTCTCGCCGCCTTTTTTTTTTTTTGTTTCTTACTTTCGGATCAAATTGTTACAACGAAAGTTCCCGCCTGAGCCCCCAATTGTTAGGGGAGGAGATATGCGTCGACTGTTTGTTTATAATTATTTTTAGACTCTAGTTTTGGGTTCAATAATATTCTCCTCGTAACACTATATAGCGTGAAACCAATTACCTTTTACAATATTTATTAATTATACTTCAAATATATGTATTTCTATAATGTTAATAACAACTTTCCTATTGTGTTCAACTTATCTCTTTATTTCTGACTGAGCACAACTTTGGTGTTGGTATCTTCTTCGTTCTTTGACTTTGTGGTTCTTTGATTAATAGATGTTCAGTTTCTTCAATCTCTGCGATACTCCAGCCTAACTGGCTTTCGTGATTCACTCCAGCCTAACTGGCTTTCGTGATTCCTCTGAATCTTCTCTCTCATATACTCTGTTGTGCTCAGCTTTTATAATACATGGTAGAGGAAGAATTCCTAAACTATGATGAATTTCCTCTACGCAATACAGTATGTGAAAACAAGTTCTAGCAACCACAAAACCACCAACGATGTGCCGATTCATGTCCGTTTACGCGTTTGTGGGACTAGGCGTTTTCCTGTGGTTGTTTAATCTCTATGCTGATTCATTTCCGTTTTCACGTTTGTGGGAAAATAAGTATTTGCTTATTCATGCTAGGAAGGTTAACTAAGGTCTTATCATTATATAATATATTACATGGTATATGCTACCATGTTACATTATATATATGCAAAAAAAATAATTTGGCCGCCATCTTCAAAAACAACATCGTTAGTCGAACGTTTTCTTGACAAATAATCAACCCTATTATTCGCACGACTATCTCTTAATGACCAGCATAAGAAGATGGAGACTAAGTTAATCTAGCAACATACTTAATGTGAACATACTTAACATGAAATGAGGCAAAAGACTGGAAGTAATGAATTACAGACACAAGCACATGGAATTGAAAATAGTGACCCCCAAATTACATCAAGCTACAAAAAGGGGGAAGTTCCCAGTGCCCCATGAAGGCTCGACTATAACTATATTCTTTCCTCCTCAAGTTAACATTGGCAAATCGGTAAATCAGCTCTTTCTTATCAACCGAAGGTCAATCTCCCACAGGACATTAGTGATTTTTCACCATTAAATCGCAGATAAATTGCAGGAGGCCGGGGGTGGGCTGAGAGAATCGATTATCGGGGTAAATTAGCTCTGACTAAATATGACGATGAAATATGTCATTAATATCGCTGTTAAGCCGTAATTTCTCATTATAATCTTCCATTCCATTTTTGGCAGGGGCCCCACTGGGTCCGGGTCCTTTGTTCTCAACCTAACACTACCTAATGAGCGTTAGGCCACTGGTAGTTCCCTGTCAGACCACCCCCTCATTGTCAGATAGTTCAATGTTTCACAGAAAAATATTAGCAATTTGACAATAAGGTGTAGGTGCCCACCTGCATCATATCACTCTTACTTGGTTAATAATTATAAACAATAAGATATAATAAATATAGTCATCATAACTAACAGGACAACATAACCCTTAAAAACGACTGCTACACTATTCGGGAACATAGGTGTACTTTCTAGGTCGGAGAAACAAAACAGGATATTAGTAACGTGGCCATGCAGAGATATAAATTTTATCGAGATACAAATTTTATCAAATTTTATTGGAGATACATGAATTTGAGAATTTTATTGGAGATAATGCACATACTGCAATTGTCTTGTTCCAAAACTGTATGAAGGTACCATTAATATTTTTATTTCCACTTAAATGTCACAAAAAATACTTTGAATTCTACTTTCCCCCTTAATAAAAACGCATAAGATAATTGCAATCAAATAACCCGCCCTACAAAATATACCAGTACCAGTGTAAATTAGAATACTAGCTGCTTTAACTAATTAAAGTGAATACTTATATACTGCATGCACTTTTTATGAAGAATCAGTTCTATTATAATTCATTGTTATATACTGTAGTTTAATTAGATCTTGGATTTACAATCCTCCCAGCAAACAATACAGCTCCAGATTCACAATGCTGGATTACAAACATGAAGGGATGATCAGCAAGGAAGTGTGGAGGTTCATCTATTGTCATTGAAAAACAATTCATTGCCACACCAGTAGCAGCTGCTGCCTCAGTGCCTTCTTCATTAACATCAACAAAAGCTTGATGCACAACCTCAGAAACAAACAAATCTTTGCTTCCAGTTATCCCAGAGAGATCAGCATTGGGTGCAAACAAATCATGAATGCCCAGTTCACTGAGAACATTTTTAAGATTAAACTGGCAATTTACTTTAAACTTTGGAATGCTAATAAATACTTCTCCTTCTGTCAACATTTCATCACAATCTCCAGTTGATTTACATAAATTACCTTCTCTTCAAGCTTTGCTAATCCATCATCTTTATCAGGCAAGAGGATCATCATATTCACCTTCTTCTCTTTGTATGGCAGCTTGAGGACTTGGCAGGATAAACTGTTGTTCTTTGCATACATAAACTGAGCAGTTATGTTCATCAGTTTAACCTTGGTTGTCTCAGTTTTGGAAACTTTAAAGTCCCAATCATGAGTACTCGATTTGATGAATTCATCTTGCCAAAATCCTTTGAAATAAACTGCGTTGGTAAGCACCAGTTTTGTATCTGATGTACCTTCTTTGAGTAAATCTTTGATTTTATCATTGGTTTTCTCTTCTATCCCTGCTCAGTCTTGTTTTCGAAATCTACCGTACCATCGCCTATAAGTAGTCCAGAGAGTTGCGGAATTAGTATTTAGAGATGCTTGGAAGCCGAGATCTCAAACCGGTGATCTCTTAGTTTGGTAAGCGGATCAGGATCAAATGGGCGGATCCAGCAATATGTTAGAGTGATGCACACCTATCTAGGGGGTCCGGAAAATTTTGAAATTTCGAACCTCTAAAATGCTATTTCCGGCATTATGAGCTACCTTTTTATTTATCAAGCGCGACCATTTTTGTAACACTGTCGAAAAAATTCAGAGAAAAATTTCAGAAAAAATTTTAAAGAAAAAATTCACGGTGATAGACAGCGAAAAACCATCTCAAAAATTCTCATTTACTGTAATACATTTTTCTTACTAAAACAAGGCGCCCGCTAGGCGTTAACTCGGGCTACTTGAGCTAGTGGCTTGTTGAAAGACATTGTAGGCAAATTCAATATACACAAATCTATATTTGTAGGTACAATGGTACATGTAATATTGTAATGATACAGCAGCTGTCAGTGCAGGGGTGGTTAAATTTTCCATCATTGCAAACCCATAACATAGTGTTGGCCAACGGCTTTGATTAAATGAAGGTGAGTTGGCTCAGTATCCAAGCTGGCTTACTGAGAAGTCTAGCCTGCCAAACGAGCCATCCTGTTTGCAGACCCAATTCAGTTCTAGCCAAACAGGTTCAGTTTGAGCAAGCATTAAATCAGTTAATCTTTTCCTCAGTATATAAGGAATAGCAGTAAATCAAACCATTTAGCTGGCAGTAGCAAGGTATCATAAGCTATTATAAAACAGTTTAAAGAAATGTAATTCAAAATCTTTATTTCTTTGTGAAGTTATATAACATTTTGAGCCAGTAAACATATTCATAATTTTAGCATATTTATTATTTGAGAGGCTTTATACTCCATTGTGCCAGCTAGCTAATTGTAATATCATGACAGGTTACTGTCTCGGTTAGCAAGCCAACTCGCTTTCCATGTAGTCAAGGCCAAAATTCAGTTCGAAATGTATGTATCTGGCTGTACAGACCAAGTAACAGTTTGCAAATGGTGTGCTTGTGAGTCAGTCTGGCAAGTGAGCTAGCCTGTCTCATGTAATATCAGGACAAATTACTGTTTTGGTAATAGCGAGCGCCAGCTTCATCCCTCCATGTATCATGCATTCGCATATAATATGAACAATCGATACAAACTTACTGATAACCCAGAACATTTTGGATCGACTTTACTTACAGGTAAAATAACAATAAACAATAGACCTATTCGATATATAGCAACATTGCATAGTCAATATAAATATGAAATTATATCTACTTTAATAATAGTACTTGGTATATATGAAACAATAAACTGTAGCATCGACTTTACTTTGTATAACATAACAATAAACAATACAGGCAACAAAGCTTATACTGTAAAAATATTAGTTACCTCAGAACAGTTAACATATTTCCATACAGCATTCATATGTTGAGTCTCATATTAAATTCTTAAACATTTAGTAGACAAAAAGCATATGGAAACAGATAATTTGATCGAGTACAGGTTCTCGAAATCACAGACTAATCCGTTTCGAAAGCGATCGGGATTGTGAGCATATATAAGATTAAGATACTTGCCAGCCACATCAAAGATTTTCAGTGAAGAACACTCGAAGAAAGGTGACCTGGTTTCAGTTTCTCAAAGGTGAAAAGCCTGGGTACGAGGTTGATCGGGATGATGCAATTATTGCAGTTTGTCGACCCGACGAAAAATAATAATAATACTAGAAACAGAGCCATTTTAAGACTCGGCTACCACAGGTAGCCTGTGTAATAAAAAAAAATTGACTGACTTGTGTCTGCGTCCAGCTCATCTTAAAGTAACTTTGTAACGGTAACTAGTTATATTTATTTCATGTAACTTTTACCAGTAACTAGTTCCTTTTTTGAGCATGTAACTGTAACTGTAACTAGTTCCAAAAAAAAGTAACTTTTATAGCACTGAACTTTTCATGAGTCGAACTCAATGTAAATTAGGAAACTCTTTTGTTTTAGTTCATTTGCATTGAGTTCGACTCATGAAATGTTCGACGTTTGACCTGGACCTTAGTTTATATTTTTTCTTTCTTATTTAGTCCAATAAATATTAGCTAAGGGAAATTTTGACCGGCATCGGTCTGGATCCGCTCCCCGATCAATAGGACCAATCAATCTGATCCTATTCCAAGCACCACGGAACCACAGATTGATAGCGGGATCTTAAGACGAGTCAAACCATTTGTCTCGAATGACTCGTTAAAGTCAATATCCAACGCATTAGTGTTACCTTACTTTGATTACTGTTCACCTGTTTGGGGGAATTGCAATAAATCGTTATACGAGATAAAATGCAAAAACTCCAAAACAGAGCTGCCAGAATAATAACAGGTGACACGTATGAGATCCGTTCTGTTGATATTTAAAAAAAGTTAAATTAGAAAACTCTCGATGAAAGGAGAGAAGAACAAACTATTAAACTCGTTAATAAAGGCATTGAGGCAGTAATGCCCGCAGAGTATATCAAACATGTTTAGGATCTCTGAAAATAAGAGTTATAATCTAAGAAATAATAATCAAGTACTGGCGCTATCAAAACCACAAACTAATGCAATGAAGAGGAGTTTTAGTTATTTAAGTGCCAAGATCTGGAATAATCAACCCACAAACGAGCGTAACAATATAGTGTCAAATATTACTGACTAACGATAGGGTATTTTAACTATATTAGTATTTTATATAGCTATTTTAATACTGTATTTTAATTATTTTAGAATCATTTTAACATTGTACATTATATATGCATGCATAATTATTAGTTTGTAAGTTAGATGTAGATAATAGTTAGGAACATTTAGAACTTTATGACATTTTAACACACGGCCCCATGAAAAGCAACCTTTTAATTTTATCTTTTTAACTATTGTAACTATATGGTTGATGGGCTACTAACAAAAAAAGAAAAGAAGATTAAATAAATCAAACAGGAGCCAATCGGACCGCCTGTTGGTCCAACCAACCAAACAGGTATTGGTAACACTGTCTCCGACAAACAGATTTAGTCGAGGTATGGTTTAAATGAGGTTAGTCATAACCAAGGTTAAACCAAAGGAGACGTACTTACCCGCTATATAATAAGGACTCCAATTAGCTACGATGCATACGCCCCAGGATATCGATGACACACAAGAGGCAACGCAACCGTAATCCGATAGCATTCGAAGTTATTGTCACGCAATAAGCGCAGACGACGCAGTGCACAGTGCTCAACGCGGACGAAATACGCATTTGTCGTGGGAAAGCAAAAAGAAACAAAACAAATAATACCGGAGACAAACATAGTACACGAAGAGGTAGCTCCAGGCGAAGTCTCAGCCGCAGGCATGGCGAGGGAGACAAGATCTATCGAACAGCTGCGGTGGAACCACCCGGAATTTGGCGCCGCCATCCAGAAAGTCGTCGCGCAAACGCTCTCGCAAGAACGTCCTTCGGCTAGTGCTAGACAACCAGTAAGTAATGCTATATCTCGTCTCCGGGCGTTCGAGCACGCAGGTAGTGCCTTCAATGTTCTTCCGTCGAGTGGGTCTCGCGAACGTCCACCGTCGAAGCACGCCAACTGACGGAGTCATGGCCGAGCCTCGGGCCGCATTTGTACGCTCCTGAGTTCGTTCCTGCGACCGAAGGCAATACTGGCCTCGCGCAACCAAGCGGGTCAAAAACCCGTTCCTGGTGATTAATACCACATTAGGCCCTGTAGGTAACACAACTAATTGGAAATTCAAGTGGTCAACATCAAGGTACGATCAATATTTATTATTTTACTGCCAGAACGTTTATGCATCTGACTAATAGCGCGATGACGAATTCTACTTCGCAAATGATGAACGAACATAGTAGGGCAAAATACCCTGCCCCGGCATTGAGACATCCCCTTTTTATTAGGGACACATCGCCGTATTGCCTGCCCTCGAGAGCACGATGGATGAAATTTAAATTCAGCGAACGTCAACTGCATACCCGGAAATTATAGATGATTATCTTTCTAAAGAAATACCCCTAGGTCGAGTAGCAGTCCTCTTCGAGACCCCACCAATTGAAGAGCTTCACATTAACCGTTTTGGCGTTATTCCCAAAAAAACCCAAAAAAAAACCAAACTCATCGGCAAACGAATAGCGCTTAATCCTGGACCTTTCTGGAAATTACGCCCAATTTCGCAATCAATGATGGGTGCAAAGTACGCAATTATGCAATCAATAATGGGTACAAAGAACCCAATTATGCAATCAATAATGGGGGCAAAGAACCCAATTATGCAATCAATAATGGGTTACAAAGAACCCAATTATGCAATCAATAATGGGGGCAAAGAACCCAATTATGCAATCAATAATGGGTGCAAAGAACCCAATTATGCAATCAATAATGGGGGCAAATTAAAGAACCCAATTATCCAATCAATAATGGGGGCAAAGAACCCAATTATGCAATCAATAATGGGGACAAAGAACCCAATTATGCAATCAATAATGGGTGCAAAGAACCCAATTATGCAATCAATAATGGGGGCAAAGAACCCAATTATGCAATCAATAATGGGGGCAAAGAACCCAATTATGCAATCAATAATGGGTGCAAAGAACCCAATTATGCAATCAATAATGGTGCAAAGAACCCAATTACGCAATCAATCATGGGTGCATAGAACCCAATTACGCAATCAATGATGGCTTCAAAGAAACCAATTACGCAATCAATCATGGGTGCAATGAACCCAATTAGGCAATCAATGATGGGTGCAAACAACCCAATCACGCAATCAATAATGCGTTCAAAGAACCCAATTACGCAATCAATGATCGGTTCAAAGAACCCAATTACGCAATCAATCATGTGTGCAAAGAACCCAATTACGCAATCAATGATGGGTGCAAAGAACCCAATTACGCAATCAATCATGTGTGCAAAGAACCCAATTACGCAATCAATGATGGGTGCAAAGAACCCAATTAAGCAATCAATGATGGGTGAAAACAACCCAATTACGCAATCAATGATGGGTTCAAAGAACCCAATTACGCAATCAATGATGGGTGCAAAGAACCCAACCCACGTCGCAACGCTCGTGGTTGAACACGCAAAACGAGACCAGGTCAAAACGTTCATGGTTGAACACGCAAATTACGCGACCATTGTGTGGACAGCGGCCCACGTCGCAACGCTCATGGTTGAACACGCAAAACGAGCCCACATCGCAACGCTCATGGTTGAATGAACACGCAAATTACGCGACCATCGTATGTAGAGCGAGCCCATGTCGCAACGCTCATGGTTGAACAAGCAAAACGAGCCCATGTCAAAACGCTCAAGGCTGAACACGCAAATTATGCGACCATCGTGTGTGCAGCGAGCCCACGTCGCAACGCTCATGGTTGAACACGCAAAACGAGCCCACGTCGCAACGCTAAAACACGCAAAACGAGCCCACGTCAAAACGCTCATGGTTGAACACGCAAATTACGCGACCATCGTGTGTAAAACGAACCCACGTCGCAATGCTCATGGTTTTACGCGCAAATTACGCGAGCATAGTGTGTAAAACGAGCCCATGTCAAAACGCTCATGTTTGAACACGCAAATTACGCAACCATCGTGAGTAAAACGAGCTCACGTCGCAACGTTCATGGTTGAATACGCAAATTACGTGACCATCGTGTGTAAAACGTGCTCTCATCGCAACGCTCATGGTTGAACACGAAAATTACGCGAGCATCGTGCGTAAAACGAGCCCACATCGCAACGCTCATGTTTGAACACGCAAATTACGTGACCATCGTGTGTAAAACGTGCTCTCATCGCAACGCTCATGGTTGAACACGAAAATTACGCGTGCATCGTACGTAAAACGAGCCCACATCGCAACGCTCAAGTTTGAACACGCAAATTACGCGACCAGCGTGTGTAAAACGAGCTCACATCGCAACGCTCATGGTTGAACACGCAAATTATGTGACCATCGGGTGTAAAACGATCTCATGGTTGTACACGCAAATAACGTGACCATCGTGTGTAAACCGAGCCCATGTCGCAACGCTCATGGTTGAACACGCAAAACGAGCCCACGTCGCAACGCTAAAACACGCAAAACGAGCCCACGTCAAAACGCTCATGGTTGAACACGCAAATTACGCGACCATCGTGTGTAAAACGAACCCACGTCGCAATGCTCATGGTTTTACGCGCAAATTACGCGAGCATAGTGTGTAAAACGAGCCCATGTCAAAACGCTCATGTTTGAACACGCAAATTACGCAACCATCGTGAGTAAAACGAGCTCACGTCGCAACGTTCATGGTTGAATACGCAAATTACGTGACCATCGTGTGTAAAACGTGCTCTCATCGCAACGCTCATGGTTGAACACGAAAATTACGCGAGCATCGTGCGTAAAACGAGCCCACATCGCAACGCTCATGTTTGAACACGCAAATTACGTGACCATCGTGTGTAAAACGTGCTCTCATCGCAACGCTCATGGTTGAACACGAAAATTACGCGTGCATCGTACGTAAAACGAGCCCACATCGCAACGCTCAAGTTTGAACACGCAAATTATGTGACCATCGGGTGTAAAACGATCTCATGGTTGTACACGCAAATTACGTGACCATCGTGTGTAAAACGAGCCCACGTCGCAACGCTCATGGTTGAACACGCAAATTTCGCGACCATCGTGTGAAAACGAGCTCATGGTTGAACACGCAAATTATGCGACCATCGTGTGGAAAACAAGCTGCTCATGGTTGAACACGCAAATTACGCGACCATCGTGTGTAAAACGAGCCCCCGTCGCAACGCTCATGGTTGAACACGCAAATTACGCGTGCATCGTGTGTAAACGAGCTCACGTCGCAACACTCATGGTAGAACACGCAAATACGCAATTCTCGCGTGTATTACGCAACTGGTAACGCCCATAGTCAAACACATAACGCTCGTAGCTGAACACGGAGACGATAAGAATCGGAACCACGGAGCTAAAGCGGAAACCGGTTGGGTAACATCGCCTATAAGTAGTCCAGAGAGTTGCGGACTTAGTATTTAGAGATGCTTGGAAGCTGAGATCTCAAACCGGTGATCTCTCAGTTTGGTAAGCGGATCAGGATCAATAGGACCAATCAATCTGATCCTATTCCAAGCACCACGGAACCAATAAAACAGGAGCCAATCGGACCGCCTGTTACCCAACCAACCAAAAAGGTAAGTTAAAAGGATGAATATATTGGTAACACTCCGACAAATTGATTTAGTCGAGGTATGGTTTAACAATGATGTTTGAAGGATACAGGTAAGCTCCGATTGGTAAGCGGATCAGGTTCCACGGAACCAAGCTTATGCTTATGATGGCTAGTTCCTCCTTGAACAGACTTAAAGATAATATAATATTCTCTTTCTCTGAGACTCATTTAAACTCGTATTGGTCTAATTCCGAACTTCATATTGATGGTTATAATATTATTAGAAAAGATCGATCTTATGCTAAAGGTGGAGGACTATTGGTCTATGTCCCCTCTGCTATAAATTTTAAATATAGAAACGATATTAAAATCGCAGATGAAAGTTCACATCTAGAATATATTTGGCTTGAAATCCAATTTCCTAAATCTAAATCTTTTCTAGTTTGTTTCATATACCAACCAGGCAACAATAATTCATGGAGAGATCAGCTTAATCAAATGCTTGGTGAGGCTGACAATGATCAAAAAGAAATTCTAATGCTTGGAGATTTTAACACTAACTTTAGTAATAAAAAGGAATATAAGTCCCTATATAATATAACATCTAAATACCAACTTAATCAAATTATTGATTCTGTTACAAGGCCTGTCTCTGGGACCATTATTGATCATATATATACATCACGTGACGAATTGGTCCTCAAATCAGGTGTTTTACAAATTGGTTTGAGTGATCATTTACCTATTTTCGTTACTAGAAAAGTCAATTCTCAAAATTTCAAGCAACGTAATAGTCACCTCACTATAAAATATCGGAATAAAAAAAATCTTGATAATGATAAATTTTGTCAAGACCTTAAATCTATTCCTTCTGGTGTTTTTGACACTTTTGATAGACCTGACGACTTGTTGGTTTTTTGGCACTCTCACTTTCTTTCGGTATTAAACAAACATGCTCCTTTAATGAGTAAACGAGTGCGAGTTAATCGATTACCAGGTTGGTTCAACAACTCAATTCGTAAAGCGGGACGAATGAGAGACAAATTTCTCAAGGAAGCTATACGATCAAATAGCCACGAAGCGTGGATGCAATTTAGAAAGTGGAGAAATATATCAGTTCACCTTGTTAAAAATGTAAAAAATTCCTACTATAAGAGCCTTTTAATTAATAATATTAACAATCCACGCCAATTGTGGAAAATATTTAAAAACCTTATGCCATCAAAAACAATGTCTTCACCTACTGCTTTAGTAATTGATGATAAAAAAATCGTGAATCCTAATGAAATTGCAAACCATTTCAATTCGTATTTTGCTTCGGTAGCGGCCAATCTTACTCCATGCCCATCAAGAAACCTTTTATATGAAGATATAGTGATTAATACTGATGACTCAAAGTTTTCTATTCCTTTAATGACCCTTGATGAGGTACATAATCTTCTTAATAATTTCGATCTTACTAAAGCAACTGGTCTTCATGGCATTACAGCATATTTCATTAAAATTTCAAAAAGTTCAGTAGCTCCTGTCATTCTTCTTTTATGTAATTTGAGTATAAAAACTGGTATCTTTCCCGATATGTGGAAAAAAGCCAAACTTATACCTGTGCATAAGGCAGATGACCGGTTGGAAAGAGGAAATTATCGACCAATTTCTATATTAGCTGTCATTTCTAAAGTTCTTGAGCGACATGTTTCTGTTTCTTATATGAACTATCTTATAGCTAATAATATACTCTCTACCCACCAACATGGCTTCAGACCTTATCATTCGTGTGAAACATCTTTAAATATGATTTACGAATACTTATTGTCCGATCAACCATTGACCAGGGTGAAATGAATGGCATGATTTTAATTGACTTTTCTAAAGCCTTTGATCTGGTTGATCATATAATTCTTCTTCATAAATTAACTAATTATGGTATTTCCAAGGCAGCCTTAGGTTGGTTTAGATCGTATTTAAGTGGACGTTCCCAGCAGGTGGAGATAAAGGGGATTTTGTCTGATCCTATGCAAATAACTGCTGGGGTACCGCAAGGCTCTATTCTTGGACCGTTATTATTTCTTATTTTTATTAATGATTTACCATCAAGTTTAGTGAACTGTAGTCCGTTTCTGTTTGCGGATGATTCCACTCTCCTTACACATGGTTCGAATGTGGGTGTTACTAGCGATTTATTAAGTTCTGATCTATATCATACTTCACAATGGGCAGCGTTTAATAATATGGTACTTAATTACAAAAAAACTAAATCGATTAAGATATACTCGAAACGAAAATTTGCTGATCCTTCTCCCCTTTTGGTGCAACTAAACAATATGATTATAGAGGAAGTAAAGGAGGTAAAACTTCTTGGAATATCAATTGATTGCAATTTAAAGTGGGATTTCCAAATTAGTCAAATATATAAAACTATTATCTCAAGACTTTATTTGTTTAAAAGAATTCGTCAAAGCCTTCCCTTTAGTTTTCGCATTCAATTTTACTATGCTTTAATATATCCTCATCTGTTGTATGGCTGCACTGTGTGGGGTAACGCTAGAAACGAGCTGCTCAATGACTTATTAATCTTACAGAAAAGAGCAGCTAGATTAATTTTAGATAAAGACTCTAGAGCTCCTTCGATTGAATTATTTCGCCAACTTGAATGGATTCCAGTTCATAACATTATTAAGATGAGGAAAATAATCTTAACCTTTAACTCTTTGAAAATCTCATTGCCTAGTGATATTAGAAACCTCTTTACCTACTGCTGGGAGGTGTCCAATGCCAATACAAGATCTTCTCAAACTGATTTGAGGCTTCCTTCTATTAAAACTGAGTTTGCAAAGTCTAAACTATCTTATAGTGGTGCTAGTCTTTTCAACTCACTGCCTAATGATATGAAAGATATTGCTATCCATACTATCCCTTTATTTAAGATAAAACTCAAAAAATTGTTTCTTCAATTGAACCACCAGGTTGACCATGTAAATAAATTCGCCTGTAGCTCGTGTAAGCATGTGGTTATGTGTCATTGCTACACTAATTTTATTAATTCTTAATTTATGTAATATATTGTTATATTGAGGGCCATTAGGTAGAATACCTTACGGTAATAATGTTCTTTAAACCCTCTTGAAATAAAGGATAATAATAATAATAATAATCAAACAGGAGCCAATCGGACCGCCTGTTACCCAACCAACCAAACAGGTAAGTTAAAAGGATAAATATATTGGTAACACTCCGACAAACTGATTTAGTCGAGGTATGGTTTAACAATGATGTTTGAAGGATACAGGTAAGCTCCGATTGGTAAGCGGATCAGGTTCCACGGAACCAATCAAACAGGAGCCAATCGGACCGCTTGTTACCCAACCAACCAAACAGGCAAGTTCAAAGGATGAATATATTGGTAACACTCCGACAAACAGATTTAGTCGAGGTATGGTTTAATTGCGGATTCGTATTTCTAGTACATAATATAGAAGTGTCCTGTGCAGATTCAGGTCCATTGCTCTCAGGAATGCCAATAACATTATATTGGTAACATAAACTATACCGTTGGACACTTATAAGGCTTATGTTGGGAATGCCGCCTCGCGTGCGCTGCTACCACCACAAAAGATTTCGCTTTATTCACGTTATAAAAAGGTAAACGATTTAATCCGCTCTCGTCAGTCGCTCTCTCTGTGGAATTCTAATTATTTCCCAATAAGTGTCATATAATTCTTTAAAATAACTAAACTAATTAAGCATATGGTTCATGTCATCAACACCAATACATATTATCACAGATATAAAAACTAATATCTAATTTCCCACACATTAAATGTCTGCATGCGTCCAAGTCACATTGACGAGGCTTCTCATCCTCAATTACCTCACGAGCAGTTGTCTACCAGTATAATATGGAAGTCGAAGAGGAAACGAGAAAAAGATGTCGCACTTTCAAAGCAAAACTCGGCCCAATTCATATCAACCTCAATCCTGTGGTAACAATTGTATCGGCCTCGATCATTTGGGATATGGTCCATTGTTGATACAGAAAGAGCGGAGAAAGAAATGGGGAAAGGAAAACGATGGATAACCGAAAAATTCACCTGGCTATTTGTCGTAACCCAAGACGTCTGGTTTCTATTTTTAATTGTTGTCTATTTCTCCAAATACGGCAACATGAAACTTGGCAGAGACGACGAAGAACCAGAGTTCAGCGACGCATCTTATTTCACCATGTTGTTTGCATCGGGAATCGGGATCAGTCTTTTTTATTACGGTGTGGCTGAACCTATCTATCACTACCAACCTGGAGAATATGGAAATCGTTTTTGGAATAGGTATGTAAAATCATCACGACCATGGCCTTATATTCCACAAGGCTCGTTTTCCTTTGTTCTCTTCGCTGAATACATTGAATACCACTGAGCTACGGAAGCCGTTGCCGAGAGCCTAGTCACGAGTTCTGTATATATTATGGTGGTGGTAACGCCGTGATAAGATTCTGGGTATATTATAGGTAATATTTGGCATTTCACTCGATCAAACTACATGTTGAAAGGATTTATGGTGAAAGGAAAATTTCGAGTGTTGGAATACATACATCGTGACTAGACTCTCGGCAACGGCTTGCGTAGCTCTCGCGGGTTCAATTCCAGCCGGAAGGCCTTGAAGTTGCATTTTTCGCAACTGGTCCCGGTTTGGTCTTAAAATGTATATATTCCAACACTCGAAATTTTCCTTCACCCTAAATCCTTAGAACCTATATATATATATATATATAGACCGAGGGTGATAATCTTGCCGGGGCAGGGATCCATTTCGCACGAATATATTGTATATACACATGGTATAGGACCAATTACTCCTTATAAGGAAGTAAATGGTCGTTTTGGGTGATCCGTTTGAATCGGACAATATTTAGGCAGAAACTGTTGGGTTTTGTGCCGTTGCCATCGCTCTATCTCGAATACGAAGTCCAACGAGCAACTTAACTTCAGGAGTTAAACACACAGATTTTATTTTATATATCAATCATTTATATGTACATGGATTATTGTTACCACCATAAAAGGACCATGTGGAACAATAAATTACATATAGATTGCTTTTCGTACATCATAGGGTAGCATGTTCCTCATTCGGTTCAGCACGGCAATCTGTTGGGTCACTTTTCTACATACTTTAGCAGCGTGCTTATCGAATTTTAATTTGTTATCCACAATAACTCCGAGCAGCTCAATCTCTTCAGCAATTGGAATAACAGTATTTTCGCAGCGACATTCTAGATTTTGTTCTGTTTTACCCATAACCATAGCTTGATACTTCGAGTGGTTTCGTTTCATTCCATTTTCAGTGTATACCATTTGTCGACGTGACTAAGATCAGAATTGATTACTTCTTCGACTTTGTTGGGGTCCTTATTTGCATAAAAAAATTGTGTACATCTGCATAAGCAGAAAGTGTACTTATTAAATATTAATATAAAATTAAATATTAAATAATAAAAGCCCAAGTATGGAACCCTGTGGAACCCCTACTTTTTTGCCAAGTAGAAAAATTGGTGCCGAATTTTACCCTTTGGCATCGATTTGAGAGGTAATCCTTGTGGAGGTTAGATCATGTGTTATCATCAGCCCCATACAGTTTTATAGTTTCGATATTAGCAGATCGTGAGGCAACGTGTCAAACGCTTTTGAGAGATCCATAGACACAAGACCAACAACTTTATGATTATCAAGCTCATTTTTCCAATTCTCTGTTAAACTTAAAAACTTTTATCACAGTCATGATGTTTCCTAACACAAAAACGAACTTGTGATATATACTCTCAAAATTAGGGCTCATTCTGTTGTTGATTAGTGTCTCAAATACTTTTGAAAGAGATTGCAGGATGGTTAGAGGTCTGTAGTTGGATCTCTCCAAGATATTATCTTTCTTGTATACAGGAGTCAATTGTCCCAGTTTCCATTGTTTTGGCATTTTTGCTTCATTTAACACGTAATTAACCAGTGTGCTCAAAGGGTAACATAAAACCTCTGCAGATTGTTGCACAATTACACGCGGAGGGATTAAGTCACAGCCAGTAGCTTTATTCCCTTGGATTTGTTTTTCTTAATGTTAGGGTAGGAACTTCCGGAAACTTGTTCGCTATATGACTGAGGTTGGGTATTTGATTAAGCTGGCTAGTCTCAACATTAGCGACGTTCAAGAAGAATTCGTTCAGTTTCTCTGCTACTTCTTGCTGGTCATTAATGATCCTGTCACTCATTATCCTTGAGGACAATATACGACCATTGCTATTGCACTTTCGGGAATGTTTAAATGGCCTTATTGTACTCCAAAACTTCTTTTGATTGCCGTGTTTGTCTTCGCAAATGTTTCTAAAGTGTTCATATACTAACTACCTTATTCCTCATTTTTCTATAGTTTTCCCAATCTGCATGTGATCTCATCTCTTGTTTCATGGAATTTTTTCTTCAGGTGATCACGCTCTCTCATAGTACTTCGAATGACAGGTGTTATAAATTTAGCTCTAATATTTTGTCGCCTGTTGACCTTTCTGATAAGGGAGTGCTCATCCAGCACTCCCAACACCAGTAAACATCATCAGGGTCGTCCAAGATATAAGCCGTAGTAAAAGGTACTTCACTGATATCGGTGAGAAAAGCTGCCTGGTCGAAGTTCTTTAGAGATCTTCTAACAGTACTTACTGATTTAGGTTTCAATAACTTTGTATTCATTACGGTGTAAACAAGGCAGTGATCACTCAGACCTGTTTCAATGACATCAGCAACTTTCATGAAAGCTGGAACATTTGTAAGAATTACATCCAAACAGGTTGATTTATTCTTAGATATTCTTGTTGGTTTATTTATCAAAGAATCCAAATCATATATGTCACAGATGTCTAAGAGGCATTTTCCCCTGTTTGTTGTTATGTAAAGGATGTAATAAGTCACAGTTGCATGAGATCCCCAATGCATAATCCCCAAACTCCAGAGTTTTATCACATAAACCTTTAGAACAAATCATAAAAACCTATATAAAAACCTTTTTATAAATTTTATAATGTTGAGGATTTTTATAAATTTTGTTTATAAAACCGTTTCTTTTAAGCTTTTGGGTGTCCATAAGCTCTTCGTTGGGCAAGCTTTCAATGTTACCCATCTGTATGTCAGTCTAAATTTTTAAAATAAAACCAAAAACAGATTGAAATTATATAAATATACTCATTTCCAGATTTCTTTGGTGTTTTTTCCCAATTACTTTTTATTTTGTATATAATTTGCCTTACTTGAGTATTACGATCCTCACTGTGAGAAATTACCGACGGGTCCACATTATCAGTAATATCAGCTTCAACTGTATGAATGGAATCCAAGATTGGCTGATCTTGATTGATTGGGTTTATATGGTTTAAATCTGCTAGTGACAACAATACTTCAGCTGCATCTTTCCTTTTCATATTTTGACGGCGTCTTTTGGGTACGCACGATTCTCTTATCGTTGGCTGTTTTCTTTTTCTCCGTTGCTTCTTCGCCTACATTACAAGTGTATTGGATAATCAATTTGAGCTGTTAAATGCTGATTTCCTTACACACCGAACACCTAACATGGCCCAAAGGCAAAGTAACACAAGACGTCTTGCCATACGAAGAAGCTTCAATGAAACGTATGTACTGTAGCTTACAATTGCGCAAGATTAAGCTTTCTTGATCAATAAACCTTTTCTTTTCGTAGCTGGAAATTGCCGATATCGGATCAGGATAGTCGTCCGTTGGGCCGTTTTCACCAACGAAGTGCAAGCTACATACGTAGCTATCCTTCGTACATATATAAAACCATCTCCTCTATATGCAACGTTTTATCCAACGTTCTCGCTTTTCCTTTTGTCTTTTTGGGCCAGGGAAACGTATAAAGAATATTTATACTTTATTTTTTAACGTAATAAGAGCGTTTAGTAGTCACCATATTATGGTAAGCGAAATGGTGCAATATTCAACAACCGGTATTCACATTCAACAAATCATATTTTCATTCAACAAATCATATTTTCATTCAACAAAATACATTCACATTTAACAAAATACATTCACATTCAACAAAATTCACATTCAACACGTTTTTCATATTCAACAAAATATATTCATCGTCAACAAATCCCAGACGCCTTTGCCTACTCCCAGTCCACATGTGACCACAAAGTGAAAATGGCGAATTCTCTTCGAGAAGAGATTCGAGCGTGTATATAAGAGAAGAGCTACAAAGGAATACTGATAGGCAAGCTAATAACCAAACACTGGTAGAGCGAACTCAATCCCTCCTTCAAGCATCTGCGTCGTCTGCGTCTCAAAATCTCAGCAGTAATGACGGTCAAAGAAGTTCCCAAACACCTGTCTCCAATTCTACAATTTCCACCAAACGAACTGTACCTGGCCATCCTCTTCGTTTCGGTGGGAAAAAGCAGGAGAAAAGCGCATCGTAATACCTAAATAACGTAATACCTAAAACTGTGTATCTTCTGGATGAGGTAGATGTTGTTTCTGAAGAAGATTATAGTATTACTGATTCTATGATATTGATAAAAGGAGAATGTGACATGAAGTCTATAGTTATTCTGAAGAAGATATTCGTTCTGAGCTTGTCGATCTCTTCAAAGCAAAATTCCCTCATAAATAAAAGAGACTTTGACTTTGTAAGGCGTGAGCGTAACAGCATCACCACTCCTCTTGTCAAGACTGACCATCAATGGGACTTTAAGCATGTGAAGCACTACTGAATGTTTGCAAGAAAACCTTTGTTGCTGATGAGGAAACCGATGGAGAGGAATATGCCACAGGGATTCTCATACTGACTTTTACATATTATTGTTTTTTGTGGGTGTCCTATTTTGGCCTGGTTACTAACTGTTGCTGTAAATTTATTTATTTAACTAGAAATACGTATACGCAACAACCCCTCGCCCAATTGCTGTTTGAATCTTACAGTACAGTACTTCTTTTAGTTCTAAATTACTTGAATTAGATAATAGCCACTTCATTTTCCAAACTACAGTAAATAATTTTTCAGTGGACAATATCTCTCAGAGCTTTGTATTGTCTGAATTTAATTGTTTCATAGGACATCAAAATAAATACATGCAGCCCAATTAAACTTTTTAATTTTTGAGTGCAGCAACAGAATAGTGGGTGGGTCTACTGCTGTTTCTACCATCAATCACTAAGAAAGAAATTACTTTTATCACAATATTGATGACTCACGAAATAATCAATGCAGTATTTTGTATATAGACACGTACAAAGGCTGTTGAATAATGGTAATTGAACTGAGTGGAGTGCAATTTGGTCTGAAATCAAACGCGTGATTACAAAATCGCACGACCGCGTAGCGGGAGTGTGATTTGTAATCACAAGTTTGATTTCAGACCAAAATTGCACGACACGAAGTTCAATTATCACTTTATTATATCCATTTTGAAATCATACCATTAAAAACACTATGCGACAGCTTTTTTGTTCAGTATGAATATTTAATAAGTAACAGCGGAACCGGAAACGGTATTTAATTTAAACAAAGATGTGACAAAAATGTCATGTGAAAAAATTCTCTAGAGCGTGTAAAATCAGTCAACTACAAAGTTCAGTTCGATCGCATCGTTGTTCAACGTTCAAATAATTATATAAACAAAAACAGAAATTAGTCAACTACAAAGTTCAATTCTCGTCGTCCGATTCAATAATGTAAGCCCTTCGTTTCTTCCGTGGTTGAGGAGACTTGGCATCTTTTGAGAAGTAATTGATGGTGCAACCCGTGTAATTTTGCATTGGGACAGTAGAGCTGCTGGGGAAAGAAAAATTTGGTTGAAATAATGGAAATCCAACAGGCTGAAAACCAGGATTTAAACTCGTGAGCTGATGGCTTTGTTGTTGGAAGTGAGAAGAACTTGAAGTTGAAGAGGTGTTGATAGACGCCAGTGGTGCTCGTTGCACGATCGATTGATTGGAGATTTCTGTATTATTTTCAAGGATGGAGACTTCTTTGTATCCACTGATGATGTGAGACAAATCTTTTCTTTGGTTCTCGTCTATTTCGTCGTAGTCGTCCAACGAAGATTCGCGTGCGTGGCCTGTTATTTCACAGATAACATGTCGCGGTTGGCCAGATTTCTTCAGTTTTGACACGAGAGTTTTCCTGATGCTGTGGTTTGTCAACTTTTTATTTGTTATCAAGCAAGAGGCCATGGATTTCATGATAGTGCCAATGGTATTTTGTCCCATTCGAACTTTGGCATACCACACATCAGTTGATTTCGGACGATTTATTATGCTGAGATAGAGTGGCATATTTGTAAATCAAATTAGCTTGTATAATTGTATTCACATTCCCAGAGCCCACGTTTGTGTGGCGGGTACTGGGAACAAAAATGGCGAATTTAGACAACCTTATTAATGTCCAAGTAAAAAATTCAACTGACAAGTTTTCTGTTACCAGTACATTTAATGTACATTTAAACAGTATATTTTGACATAATCTCTTAAAATAGTTGTAAAGAAAAGAGGTCCGAATTTTCCGAATATTGTGCCGCACCCCCAATACCCCCTCACTACAGCCCCGGAGGTTTTCTACAGCCTCCGAACGCTTCGCAAGTTCAAAGCGGATTTCCCTTGAGTATTGCTATGCAGCGAGTACTTGGTCCTGATTGGCTAACTTGAACCTCCCAGCCAATGAATGAATGAATGAAGAATGAAGACTTTATTTAACGAGAGTTACACATGCCAGTTTACACTGATAAATTTGTGGCTCTCAAACTATACTAGTACAGACATTAAACTAAAAACTAAAGTTTATATACATGTACTATAGATATTACTAAAATCTGGTAGAAAGATTATTGTGCTATATTACTCTATTATATGCAAGATCATATGATAAAATGATCAATGTTTTCGTAGCTCTCCTTAAAAAGTAGTTTCATGCTATGTTTAAATTATTAGTATTAATCACTAATACGTTCATTGATGTCATGGTATTACTTATAATACTGTAATACCATAAAAAGAGGTGTTATTAGCTATTATAAAACAACCGGAAGTAAATGAGCGACAACAAGCTGTTTGATTGGTTGCTGAGCTGAAAAACCGTGTCATTATAACTCAATAAAGCATAAGCTGACGTGATTCCTCGCATAGATTTTGTCGTTTTTGACGGATTTTAAGTAGTTTAAATCACAAAAGGAAGTCAAAGAATACCTGGATACAAGCTTAATCAAGGTACTAACACAACAGAATGTTTTAATTGCAACGTTGAGTGCATTTTCATCGCTAAAATCGCCAACGTGTTTTCAACAAATGCTCCGTAAATCTGCATTTTTCGTGGCTTTATTGTTAATTTAATGGTGTTATTTTAAAAAAGAAATAAAAAACTTTGTTGTTGTGTGATTATCGAGTTATAATGGCACTCGAGAAGCTAAGCAAAACACTCGGCTATCGCCTCATTTTTTACACGCATCTCTCATGCCATTATAACTCGACAATCACACGCGACACGTTTTTTATTTCTTAATTAAACCTCCGGCTCGATGAGGTTCATTTAGTAAAATTCCCCGAATCATGTTGGAGGTTTCATAGCTAATGCACCCTATTCACCCACCCCCGCTTAAATCAGACCCTGCATGGGTAAAAATCACCGGAGAAACCAAGAAAAACTGAATGAACTGCATTTTTTAAACGAATAAGATAGTGCTAATCTACAACCACTTTAAGGAAGAGAAGATATAAATCCTATAACACGGTTTGTGCATGCATGGTTGCTGACGAATATTTCTACTCATGTATCTTTATATAGATATTCTGACAACCAAAGGGCTCAAGATGCTATGAATATTACATTTTTCCACTGGGGTATCCATGGCTGGATCGTATATACCCTTGTTGGTCTTCTCATGGCTTTCATAGCTTACAGAAGAGGACTTCCCATGACTATTCGTTCCTGCTTCTACCCTATCCTTGGAGACAGAATATTTGGAACAGTGGGCGATATCATTGACATATGCTCAGTAGTTTCAACTATGTTTGGTATCGCCACAAGCCTTTGTTTCGGAGTAATGACCCTAAACTCTGGTCTCAATCGGGTGAGTGACAAAATCGAAGAAAACACTAACAATCAAGTCATAATCGTTTGGGTCGTCACATGTTTTGCGACCATATCTGTTGTCTCTGGACTGAAACTTGGCATTCGTCGTCTCAGTGAAGTATGCTTCGGGCTTGGCTTGTTTCTGATGCTGTTTGTATTCTTTCACGACAATACTTGGTTTTTTCTTAACTTGTACGTCCAAAGTATCGGCTACTATATCCAGTGGTTTATTCAGTATGCTTTTCACACTGACGCATTTGCACAACTTGGAAACGCTCCAGACGGAAAAGAAGCGCCAAATTGGATGGAGGATTGGACTATTTTTTCTTGGGGTTGGTGGATTACATGGTCTCCATTTGTTGGAATGTTTATCGCCAAGATCTCCCGTGGTCGAACCATCAGAAGTTTCATCAATGCCACGCTAACCGCACCAATTCTTTATATCTTCTGCTGGTTCACCATATTTGGCGGGGCTGGTCTGAATATGGAACGCAAAGCTGCTCTAAATGGAATAAATTGCTCCAATGCACTTGGAGGAACTAACTCCAGTCAACCACACAACCATCTTTTTCGCTTATCATGCAGAAGTGAAAGCCAAATGTACTTTGATGTAATGCAGCAATATGGTGACAATCTTGCTGGTTTTTTAAGGATCATCTCCCTTATCAGCGCTGTCCTGTATTTTGTTACCAGCTCTGACAGCGGTTCTCTCATTATCGACTGCCTCTCGGCCAATGGCAACCCAGATCCACCGATTTTTCAACGTATCTTCTGGGCTTTTACAGAAGGAGCCTGTGCTACAGCTCTTCTTAAAGCAGGAGGGAAGGACGTAATTACTTCACTTCAGACTGTTACCATGGCATCCGGGTTGCTGTACGCTATAATACTGAACTTGATGTGCGTATCACTTTGGCGAGCCATGCAAATCGAAGCTGGAGATTATGATTTGCGTCAACCTGATTTCAACAGCGGCCTTGTTTCAGCATTCGATTTTCCTTCTTGTAAACGATGTTTGGATATCCTCATCGCCATTTTTGCTCCATGGTGGCCTGCAGGTCGTGCCGCTGGCATGCTCTACCACAACCATCCTTGGCGCTATAAGGTAATCATGGCAATGTTGTTCTATGGTTGGGTGCTATTGGAAATCCTGCAAATTGTTGAAGTTGGTCTGGCATATGTAGGCTGGGTTGTTTTGTGTGGATTCTTTGCCTATCTGGTTGGAATAAGGCTTGCTATACGTGAAAATGCTGGTATTCAAAGCATTGTGATCACGGATGCCATTGTCGTGATTTTATTTTATCCTTTGGCCGTCGATCAAATGTATCAACACATGTTGGAAGGGGAGCGAAGGAAAAAGAAGGACCCTAAAATTGACTGTGTCATGATGACCATTGTCGATAAGATCGAGCACGAAGAATCAAGCGACTCAAATCAAAACAATTAAATTATAAACAAGACGCCCGTTAGGCGTTAACTCGGGCTACTTTTAGGGACATGGCGCGCATATTGCCTGCGGAGATGGGTAATGACGAACACATAAATGAAGCAGTAATTAATGTGTGAGAATTGACGTAGATTATAGGCATGATTTATTCCATGCCTTCATTTAAATCTTGTATAATTATAGGTTTCGTTTGTTTATTGCTAAAGTTAAAGATATCGCAGTGCAACGGATTATTTTTAGGATCAAAAAAGCGATATCTAACTTATGGAACAGTCTAAAAGATTGGGGTACTGCCGAAATAGTGCATGTGTAAAAGATCTAACATTTCGAGCGGATGTCAGAGAGTGATAGTCCACCTCACACTATTTCGGCAACCGTACACCATTCTCGAACTCAGAAACACCAACCTTTTAGATTTTTCTATTTGGATTTCTACACTGCCTAAGCACTACAACACCTTTTCAGAATATTTGTTGTGTAGCTAATTGCACTTACACGTGTGTAGTTCTATATTCTTTAATATGTCTCAGGAGTCAGGACATACTTATATACACTTCAAAAACTCATTAATAATTCAAGAGCAAACTGCCCTATCATCTCACGTAAATCGCTCACGTGCATCGTGTTCTATACCACATAAAACACCATCATTCTTGAAAGCCCGGACTTTGAAATCGGTCCCAGGGGGAAGCGGGGCTGATTGTAGTTTGACCTCATTAGTATTCTCTCTATATAGAATACTAATGAACATGGCAGTTTATATATAATTGTCATCCTAATACGAGAAGTCCAACGAGAAAGCAAAAATATTCAAGCAAATTTCAACGAGCTACCTACCTAACAAGAAACCTAACAATGTGAATGTGATACGATATATAATAAGTACAATGAATAAGTCAGGACAAACATACATGAACAACATAACTTTATAACATTGCTAACAAATTTGAAAGCGTACCTTCCTCGGTGTGGGATTTTTAGTCAAAACGAAGCTACTTGAAGCCTCTTGATTTATCTAATATGCTCTTCAATTCGTTAAAATAGTGTGATAAATAAAGGCAGAAAACCTTTCTCGAGAAAACAGGTTCCTGACTTGTTCCATTCGAACCATTTCTATGTCTTTGAAGATTCTTAAACCCGCTCTAAAACGCGAAGTGTTGACTGTTGTAGAATTTGATTCTTCTGCAGTAAAAACAACGACATTCAAATTTTCGTCAAATTGCTGACAGGTCTCGAAATTGAATGAATTAACGTTTTAAATGTGATAAAATTTCATCCTAATTTACATAAACTTTAGCTTTGATTTTCTCGGCTTAGACAACATCGATTTTCAAAAATTACTACGCCAATGAACTTATCAAATGGGTCGTTTTTTAAGCCGTTTAATAAACTCGCAGCACGTGTTTTATCAGATCTAAAACACTCGGGCTACGCCCTCGTGTTTTGAATCTGATAAAACACTGCTGCTCGTTTATTAAACAGTACATAACAACTAATTGCATGTAAAACAACAAACGTTGAATAAACGTAATGCTTGAGAATCGTTTGTTTTTAAACCATCTCTGTTCAAAATGTCTACGTTTCATTCCTCTATTTCGGCAGTTCATTACCTTTCTTTTTTGTATACTTTGCAGCACTTTATTGATATAATAAGTCCAATAGTAAGGTGATTTAGTGAAGATAGTGTAATTGACCACTGCTCTAAATAAAGACTGGATCGAGCAACTATTATTTGGATGCTGTGAAAAAATGAAGCACGCTATATAGTTTTAATGTAGGCGACAGAGACTATCTATCTCTGATCTTTTAAGATGTTAAAATGAATCAGTTGTCGAAGGTTTTCTCGTAATTTAGGACACAAACTATGGCTCCATTACAGTAACTATGAAGCCGCAATTAGGGCGTGGCGGCCATATTGGAGTGGCCAAATTCCGGCTACATTTTCGGAATAGTTGCTCGATCCAGTCTTTATTTAGAAAATTTGAACTTTTTTGGAGCTAATTGCTGTTTACCAACTTTTTTTCACCAAATTATTGCTGATCAAAATAGAAGTTGTGTTATAGAAGTTTCATTATTTACATTCATTTGTGCGTTAATCTTCACCTTTCAAATTACAACTGTAAACTAGCCTGTGTACAGCCTGAATATACACCTGTAATTCAGTCTGTGAAAACTCGCACGATATAGCTTGTCGCCCCCCCCCCCCCCCCCCCCCCCCCCCCCCCCCCCGCTGAGATACTCAGATCTAAGAAGTAGATTTTGATTGTCCAAATCACAACTCTTGTCGTATTCCAGTTACAATTGGTTCTCTGGGAATTCTTGTGAGATCAAATAATCCAATCAAATAAACAATTATGAATTATATGAGTATTAAACTTCTCAGATCTGAGAAGCTCAGTGGGGGGTCGACAAGCTATCGTGCGAATTTTCACAGACTGAATTACAGGTGTATATTCAGGCTGTACACAGGCTACTGTGAACTGGCAATAAATCTAATCTTGAAATAGCGTCATATCTAATCATTTACCATGGCGACCATAAAACTAAAACTATGTTCTCCAGTTTAGTGGTCTGTATGCACATTCAAAGTTCCAAGTGATTTCCTTCAATAATCTTAAAGATATATGCGCTTTTCCAATATGTTAAAATGTTGTGCACAACTTGTGACGTAATAAATCATCTCATTTGAATATCATATAAGTCTAAATAACTCCACAACTAAGTGAAATATGGAAAAGCTGTAAATTGATTTTCTTAATTATTTTAGTAGTTCTTTTAAATAAGATGAACCAAATTTTCATGTCATAGGCACTTTAAGTAATTTTCTGTTGTTTCCTTCAATTACTGCTTTCACACTCGGCATACAGCTGTATGAGAGTTTCACAGTGTTCTTGTTAAAAATCTTGTGTAGTTTATTATTAGCTGGGAAGCATTTGGTTATTATCTTCAAGAATTATTTACCTATGTTGGTTTTCACACTCTGATCATATGGTGGGTTATACCAAATAATGTTCCTTTTTCCCGTTTCCGATCGGGACTGTTCATAATGTAATTGGAATTCATAGCCATTGTCATCTAATGCTTTCTGATAGGCTGGTACTTCTCTACTGAATACTTCCTCATTTGAAGATATTTCGGATAGCCGTTTATTTATTCCCAAAGGGATATTCTTCAGCACTGCTGGTGGATGGTTTGACTTGGTATTTACAGACTGCAATCTGTTGTTTGGTTTCATATATAGCATATACTGACCTGAATTCAGGTCCAATGTTATGTGTAAAATGAGAGATTTGGATTGAGAAACTCAAAATAATTTAGAACATATAAACTTTTAACTTAGAACTTAATTTAAAACTAGGAAAGCATTTTTAATTAGTTCCAATTTGTTAGCTACTTTTATGTAAATTAGGTTTAAGATGATGGTTTTAATGCTGTAAATATTCTTTGTAAATCACTTTTGGTATTGCACTGATGAATGCAGGTTCGTCCTGTACGAAACAGAGCTGTATGCAATAAACCGAAGCCAAAAGAAACCCTGTCACTTTATTCTTTATATTTGCTCTACTGAACGGCATTGAGCACTCTCGACACACAAGCAGAACTTATCCCCTCAAATATATCGAATATATATATATATATAAAAAATTTCGAGTGTTGGAATACATACATTTTAAGACCAAACCGGGACCAGTTGCAAAAAATGCAACTTCAAGGCCTTCCGGCTGGAATTGAACCCGCGACCCTGCGATGCTAGTGCAGTGCTCTGACCACTGAGCTACGGAAGCCGTTGCCGAGAGCCTAGTCACGAGTTATGTATATATATATGGTGGTAATGCCGGGATAAGATTTTGGGTATATTATAGGTAATATTTGGCATTTCACTCGATCAAACTACATGTTGAAAGGATTTATGGTGAAGGAAAATTTCGAGTGTTGGAATACATACATTTTAAGACCAAACCGGGACCAGTTGCGAAAAATGCAACTTCAAGGCCTTTCGGCCTTGAAATTTTATATTAATAAAATTTCTAATTGATTTTCTGAAAGAAAATTTTTTTTTAGTATAAACACCCTAGTCCAGAATATATCTATAGTGTAAAGGCGTGCAGTCCTGCTCTACAATGTGATGTTTAAGTGCCTATATGACACGAAAATTAAGTTTGCCTTATTTGAAAGAACACTTAAAATGACAGAGTAACATCTTTTGTAGTTTTTAGTTTCCTTGCTTCGTTCTTGAGATATTTCAGTTTGTATTATATGCAAATGACAATGGTGTGACGTACACGTGCATAATGACTTATCAGACAAGGTTATTTATCTTTACTAATATAAAACCAAATTTAATTTAAATGAAGCATGTGCGTGAGTATTTCCAAAAACATGGAACTTGTAGAATTTCAAAACCTCAGATAAGTCATTATGCTTGTGTACGTCACACCATTGTCATTTGCATAAGAACGAAGCAAGGAAACAAAAAACTACAAAAGATGTTACTCTGTCATTTTAAGTGTTCTTTAAAATAAGGAAAACTTAATTTTCGTGTCATAGGCACTTTAACAAGAACTCATCACAAGCGTTTGAAATAATCCTAGAAGTTACAGATAAAGGCTATAGTGGCTATATACTGCATTATACGTACCTCTGACATCTTGAAGTAACTCGAGATTTACAAATTGATGCAATGTTCACCGTCCGGCGACGTCTTTCTAGAGACATTTCTTGATCCAAAAATCTGACCATATTAGTATTAACATGTTGTTATATAATGTTGATATTCAACTACATCATTTTTTCATAATCTATAACTTCCAAAGTTAGTTTAAAACTTCAACGGTAAGTTGCAGTCCATGGGCATGATTGTTCTGGACATGAACACGTTTCTGGATATGCTTCACATTTGCGTACAATATATTTCTGACCTGGACATTCGTCTTGAAGAATCATACATCCATAGTGAGGATGTTCACTGGTATGATCATTGAATATAATACCGGACACTTTTAGAATAAAACAAATGCGTACAGGTTGCGTGTAGGATCTCTTAAAAAACTGTCATACCAAAACCCTTGTAGGCTCCGCCCCTTTTTCACACCCACACAGCGGTTGTATTTAATATATCAAATGCATTATTATTATTATTATTAATCAACATTTTTATACAGGTTTGCTTCGTCAGGTACAAGAAACCTGCTATCAATGAAGGACCTGTGAATTAACTAGAAATTAAAAAATAATAAATATTAATTATAAATACAATTCATGTATGAATATATAAAGTACTATAATCATACTAGCAGTATATACTTGGAGATTGAGATAAGGTTCTATGACTTAAACCATATACGTTTTGACTTTCCTCTTAAAAATATTAAGAGATTCTTCGTTTCTTATTTCTTCACTAAGGGAGTTAAAGAGCAATACTCCTTCATGCAAGAAAGATTTTCTCCCAGCTTCGGTCTTGCATCTTGGTACAATTAAACGCGAGTTGTTATTTCGCGTGTCCTTTCCATGATTGAAACGTTCAAACTTTATGTGTGGTAAGCATGGACCAATCGAGTGTAATCCTTTGAATACGTCTACAACAACACGACGATTACGAATAGTTAGAACATCATCATGGATGCCGTTCCTAGGACCAATGATTTTGATTGCAGAATTACTTAAACCAAGGTATACAGGACAGCAGTAATACATAATCGGCTTAATCATGCTTCGGTAGATATTCTCAGCAACATACGGATTTATGTTCGGACGAATTCGTACAAGATGGCTCAATCGAGATGACATTCTTTTGTAAACGTTCGACACATGATCAGACAGGGTTAAATGATTATCAAGAGTAACACCCAAGTATTCATATTTAGAGACTTGGTTGATGGGTGTTCCGTTCATTATTACATTACATGGTGGTTGACGAGTTAGTTTTTGAGGTGAGCCATATAATACGAATTCTGTGTTGCCCTTTTTCAAGTTGATTATGAGATTGTTTGACACCAGCCACCTTCTGAATAATTGCAGTACTAGTGTCCGAATAGAAGAGTACAGTGTCATCGGCATACATCAAGATGTTACCTTTGTTTAATGTCAAATGCAAATCATTGATCTGCAAGACAAAAAGCAGAGGACCAAGAATAGATCCTTGGGGAACTCCATAACAAACGTGCTCCACATCAGAATTAACTTGGTTGTAGGACCATATTGTGTTCTATTAAACAAATAATCCGGCTCCCAGCCAAAGATGTTCGGTATCTGTAATTCCGTAGTGGTGTAATTTTCCAAGAAGGGAGGCGTGGTTTACCGTGTCGAATGCCTTTCTTAGGTCTAAGTATATAGCTCCGGTACAACAACTTCTATCCATATTTTGTCGAATATGATCGTTAAGGTATGTAACAGCATGCTGAGTACACCTTCCTCGTCGGAAACCAAATTGTTGAGGGCAGAGCAGTTTGTTTTCCTCAAGGTAATCTGCAAGTTGTGCATAAGCGATCTTCTCGATTACTTTCGAAACACCGTTTAGGACTGATATAGGTCGGTAATTATCGAAAGACGACCGATCGTCAGATTTAAAAAGTGGGATCACTTTACCACATTTTTCAGAAGTTGGAAAAATACCCGAGTGAAAACTAGCAACTGATCAACATATACATGTACATAGTGGCCAGGCTAATTCTTCAGAACCGTCTCGCAACATAGAGGCTTGTATATTGTCGGGACCGGCTGCTTTAGAAATTTTTAATGATTGTAAAATATTGGCGACAGTCGAGCAGTGGATTTCAGGGAATTTAAACAATTTATTAGTTGGGTTTATTTTGTGGGACAAATTATCATTAGCAATCCATCTCCAGGTTTTATTGTCAAGTGACACAATATTTTGCTGCAGACGGGAGCCAATAGTAGAAAAGTAATGACAAAAGCCATTGGAAATCTTGGTCGTGTCTGAGGTTAATTCATAAGCACTTTGAAGAAAAGTGTCTTCAGTTGTTCACGGGATATAATCTCTTAATGATTTCCAAAAGTCCTTCGGAGAATCAGCATCATGACATTTAGGAGACTTCGGACAATAATTTGCTATTTTGCTTTGTTGTGCTTTATTGCTGAGGTAACAGAATTTCGCAAGCGTTTATAAGTCGACAAGCGATTTCACTGTTAGACCGTCGGGCTTCTTTGAGATAATAATCTCGAGAAATCATTTTAGCTTTTATATCTTTATCTAGCCACGGACAGGTACGACCTCTAATAATTTTCTCAACGAAAGGGGCATGTTCATTAATAATAAAGGTAATTTTCTCCTTAAATGTGTTCCAGTCCTGATTGAGGTCATTACCATAGAACTCGCGATGCCAGTCTATGTCAGAGAGATCTCTTTTGAAGGTTGTTTATCATATTTTGAAAAATCACGCTTCAGGATTTTACGAGGTTTAAATCTTTGGACGTGTATTTTCCTAATTACGCCAATGAGATCATGATCGCTTAGTGAGTTCGAAAAGACGATAGAGGCAGCAATATTCTGTTTATGTGTCGTAAAAACCAGGTCGATAAGAGTTTTTGAATGCTCAGTTATTCTCGTAGCGGTGGTAATTAATTGTTTAAGACATTAACTCTCAAGATATCCTTCAGTACTTTATGGTCAGATGGGACTAAATAATCACAATTTAAATCCCCAGACAATATTACTTCTTTGTTTTCGTTTATAGCGATATCAAGCATATCATCGAATTTGGAAGTAAAATTTTTATCAATATGCGAGAGGATGAGTCAGGAGGTCTATACACAATACAAACAACAATTGATGTAGATTTTATAAGAAACAATTCAAGCCAAATTGCATCTACACCGTCCAGTTCAAGGTCTTTTCTTCGTTGATAATTAATATCATTCCGAATATAACATAGGACTCAACCTCCCAGGGTCTTCGGAGGGAGCGCCCGGGATGGGAGGGGAGTGGAGCGAGGGAAGAGAAGACAAGACCCTTGGTAAAGGCTGGTCACGTGACTCCAAGGATATTGGATTATTTTGTAACCTGGCTTATTCTCGCTTATATCATCCGGGGGGCCGGATCGCTGTGAAAACATACCACAAACGTTTATAATTGAAAGTACAGTATATGGATAATTTAAAAATATTACAATTTATTGGAAAGACAGTACGGACTGCAGACAGAAGTTGAAAGATGGTGGATTACTTCGAAAAATACGTTGATTTACTGGACATTTAATTGCTGTCATATTAAAGATAAATGATGATCAACGCCAGAACAGTTCGAAATATGCAGTTTGAATATAAAACGTCGAGACCGAAACCACACCAGAAATCTGAAATCCCTACAAATGCTTTCAACAGTCAGACTTTAATATGACAGCAACAAATGTCCAGTAAATCAACGTAGTTTTCGAAGAGATCCACCATCTTTCAACTTCTGTCTGCAGTCCGTACTGTCTTTCCAAGAAATTGTAAATGGTATTATGGTATGTTTTCACAGCGATCCGGCCCCCTGGATGATATAAGCGAGAATAAGCCAGGTTACAAAATAATCCAATATCCTTGGAGTCACGTGACCAGCCTTTACCAGGGTCCCCCACTGACCTATATATAACAGGTCATATATAGGTCAGTGGAGTCACGAGGTTGAGGACTCCACCGTGTGTACCAGATTTTCTGTCCAATCTTTCGAGAAAATATCCTTCTATTTCGAGCTCAGGGTCAATTAATTAGGGCGTTTGTATGACTTTCAGAAACTCCAAATATATGGATACCTGAAATTTGATTCTTACGTATCGTCTTCGTACAGGATTGACACGAAGGTTTCGTTGGTCCTGGACAAAGTTCTACATCTCCTGCCAACATCAATAGGATACGGAGTATATTCTTCTTCCTCACCATAAGGCATCGTTCTTGTTTGAATTGCCACAGTGAAGGGAAAATATAGGTTTTATCAGAGATTACAACATCTAAAGAAACTTCCCAGTAACATAAAGACGTACTGTTAGTGAGGCAAGGCTTATTGATTGCAAAGACTATTAAAACAAATAGAGCGATCTTCAACACGTCCATCGTGACCGCAATAGAAGGGTTCATTCGTGACTAAGATGTCGGGCAGTATACATCTCTCCGTACCCGAAACGTACAATCTGGTTTACAATCTCTTATTTTTTTGTTATTTTTTATTTCAAAAATCATGTCGACGTTTTTAATTTTTTTAAAATTTTTTAAATTTAAATGATTTTCGAATGCTATTGGATTACTATCTCTTAATGACCAGCATAAGAAGATGGAGACTAAGTTAATCTAGCAACATACTTAATACAAAATGAGGCAAAAGACTGGAAGTAATGAATTACAGACACAAGCACATCAAGCTACAAGAAGGGGTAGTTCCCAGTGCCCCATGAAGGCTTGACTATAACTATATTACTTCCTCCTCAAGTTAACATTCGCAAATCGGTAATTCAGCTCTTTCTAATTATCAACTGAAGGTCAATCTCCCAAGCAGGAAATTAATGATTTTTCACCATAAATCGCAGATATGCAGGCCAGGGGAGGGCTGAGAGAATCGATTATTGGTGCCCCAGTAAATTAGTTCTGACTAAATATGATGATGAAGTAATATATCATACATGAGAAGGCGTTTATTATCTGATTTCCAAACACCGAGACTTGTGTTGAAAAACGAGGTGATAGCCGAGTTATTTAACACACTTCGAGGTGTTTTGAAATCACACAATAAACGCATTTCAAGTGTATGATATAGCTTCTCAAATGAACCAGTATTTTAATAGAAATTTGAGGGAAAAGTTGGCTTAATTTATAAACATTTATTACCATATTTACAAACAACATCTTGGTTATGATTTTCCTTTGTGTTTTTCATGAATTATTAACGAGCTTGAGAAATATATGTCAATGTCACTGTATAAGTCGTAATTTTTCATAATCTGCCATTCCATTTTTGGCAGGGTCCCCACTGGGTCAGAGTCCTTTGTTCTCAACCTAACACTACGCCACTGGTAGTAAAATGTTAGCAATTTGACAATAAGGTACTAATGGTTAATAATTAAAAAATAAGATATAATAAATATAGTCATCATGATAACTAACAGGACAACATAACCCTTAAAAACGACTGCAACACTATTTGAGAACATACTTTCTAGGTCAGAGAAACAAAACAGGATATTAGTAACATGGCCATGCAGAGATTTTTTATAAATTTTATCGAGATACAAATGTTATCAAATTTTATTGGAGATACATGCATTTGAGAATTTTGTTGGAGATAATGCACATACTGTAGTTGTCTTGTTCCAAAACTGTATGAAGGTACCATTAATATTTTTATTTCCACTTAAGGCCAAGTAAAAAAATTAGTTGGTTAGCATCCCCGCCCGACCATAGGAAAAGTCCCGACCATATTTTTTTATTTTCGTACCTCTTCTCTTGAAATGATCCAAATGTAAAATATTTTGCTGAATTTTGAGCGTAAGTGCACGTTTTACAAGCTTGACGAGCCGTTCCGAACCTTTAACATTTGTCTACAATGGATATTAAGTGTCGATATTAAGACTTGTCACACGGTGAGGGAGCACCTGTGGCAGCTTATCGCTCCACCCTCAGATTCCCGTCTTTCTGAAGGTACATAAAATTAAAAATTAAAACCGCCCGCCAACCAACTAATTTTTTTTACTTTGCCTAAATATCACAAAAAAATTTTTGACTTAATAAAAATGCATAAGATAATTGCAATCAGATAACCCGCCCTACAAAATATACCCATACCAGTGTAAATTAGAATACTAGCTGGTTTAACTAATTAAAGTGAATACTTATATACTGCATGCACTTTCTATGAAGAATCAGTTCTATTATAATTCATTGTATATACTGTAGTTTAATTAGATCTTGGATTTACAATCCTCCCAGCAAACAATATAGCTCCAGATTCACAATGCTGCATTACAAACATGAAGGGATGATCAGCAAGGAAGTGTGGAGGTTCATCTATTGTCATAGAAAAACAATTCATTGCTACACCAGTAGCAGCTGCGGCCTCAGTGCCTTCTTCATTAACATCAACAAAAGCTTGATGCACAACTTCAGAAACAAACAAATCTTCGTTCCCAGTTATCCCAGAGAGATCAGCATTGCGTGTAAACAAATCATGAATGCCCAGTTCACTGAGAACATTTTTAAGATTAAACTGGCAATTTACTTTAAACTTTGGAATGCTAACAAATACTTCTCCTTCTGTCAACATTTCATCACAATCGTTCAGTTGATTTACAGAAATTACCTTCTCTTCAAGTTTTGCTAATCCATCATCTTGATCAGGCAACAGGATCATCATATTCACCTTCTTCTCTTTGTATGGCAGCTTGAGGACTTGGCAGGATAAGCTGTTGTTCTTTGCATACATAAACTGAGCAGCTATGTTCATCAGTTTAACCTTGGTTGTCTCAGTTTTGGAAACTTTAAAGTCCCAATCATGAGTGCTCGATTTGATGAATTCATCTTGCCAAAATCCTTTGAAATAAACTGCGTTAGTAAGCACCAGTCTGGTATCTGATGTCAACGCACCTTCTTTGAGTAAATCTTTGATTTTATCATTGGTTTTCTCTTCTACCCACAGGTTGATCGCTTGTCTTGCCTGCTCAGTCTTGTTTTCGAAATCTACCGTACCCAGTTCAGCTTGATAACAATATTGCAGTATTTTAGTAAATTCTTTCAAAGTGGAGAATCCTCCCTGCGCCCACAAACGATTTGCAAGACTTAGTTCAATTCCTGAATCACCACCATGCAACATCATAAAAGATTCTTGTAATTTCTTCATCATTGTGTGAACTGTCTCTGATGTGTCCCAGTTCATTGTTTGCTCAACTTCTTTAGCTGTGTTACCTTTGACTCCAGCGTAGGTCATTGCGAGTGCAACACATATACTTGTCGGAGAGTAGAAAAGGTTCTCTTTTGGCTTATCTTTTACCAGTTTTGAGTAAAGCTTCACGGAGAAGTTATTCACTGAATAACTACCTTCTTTTACCAAAGACATGTTTGTTAATGCTTGTTGGGATATGAGGGGTGTGCATGACAAATGAAGAATCCCGGGCCCCTATACCTGTACCTTTTTTCCGGCCGCATCAAATTTCTTTTTCTTTTTTATTTTATTTGCGTAAAAAATCTATCTTGTTTTTAGTGCCTTTTGCGCAACCTTTCGGCCATTTTCGGTGTCTTCCGTTACTTTCGGGACTTTTCGGTTCATCGAAGCAGTTGTAGAGAAATCCATTCAATTCTTGTTTGTCATGCTTGTAATACAAAGTAAAATAGATTTAATGTGTGTTAAATAGGTTTTGGCTTGAAAAAAAAAAGAAAAAGAAAAGCGCCCGCATTCTCCTTTTTTTAAAGTTAGGACGATAAACTACTATATATTTTTACTTGGCCTTATGCATTTTCATGCAGTGACAACAATTCCTTAAAACAAACCCTTGTCATGTCCCACAAAAATATTTGACTTATGTTGTAAAAGAGGTCACCCTTACGAGAATGCTGTAAGCCTATATTTTTTATCTTCAAATGAATGACCGTAACGGCTCTCGAAGGGGGAGGACCTCGCGCGCCTTTTCGCTCTTCCTCCCCCCCCCCCCCCCCCCCCCGCACTGGAAAATCCTTGAAAAGGCACTGTGTAATGTGTTAACAAATAACAGTTGATGAAAATCTTCGAGCTAATACTCAGAAAATGAGCCAACTCTGTCCTCACCCCCGGCGGATGACGGGATGAGGTCGACAGAGTCTTCTTTCGCAGACTAACGAGTGGGAGGGGCGGGCAAACGTCTTCTATTATTTAAATAGAGACATGGCTTTCAGCCAATCACCGATTGCGTTTACAAAATGTTATTTTTTAAGCTTAAATCGAACCATAACGGTCTGATTGCAGGTAAAACGTTCTAATCGAACTCAGACGGCATAACAAAGGTTATTTGATGTAGTGGTTCGTATCGTTTGATGTGCGACATTTGAACTGCTAGTGCTATGTACGGATATATATATATATTTAAATGTCATGTGTGTTGTGATATGAAAGATTTGTATGGATCAGCCTGATCTCAACTCATCCCGTCCTCGTGTTAGCCTTAAAGTGGAAGTATGATCCGAAACACAACTTACTATGGTAATTATACGCTTAATATAAGCGGCTGATGCAGCAACTGATGGTCCCCACATGGCTACGATATAGTTATTGCTGAATTTAAACAATGCTATAATATTACTTAATGTACAGTAGCTATATGTGGGCCCAACCTGTTAGGAGATTGTGCAAACTTTGTTTCCGGTTTCGTATATCCAGTTCTCCCCTTTCATTATCTATGATTTACGTTCGCTCACAGTGTAGTTTCGTTCGGAAATATGTCACCAAACTCTGAATCGAGTTCTGATACGTATAATGGCGAAAGCGAACTAGACCGTAAATATCTTGGAGAGGTAATTCAAACTCGATAAATATTAAGGCCGGACTTCGGTCTTTCATTACGGAGTTAAATGCTAATATCCGTCGTCTAGGACAGCATAGGCTAAAAGGGATGTATCAAAAGGTCATTTATATATGTTTTTGTCTGATCTTTATTTTTGGTTAGGTTAGGTTAAGGTGATCTACGGTTAGGTTTAAAGTTAGGATCAAGATTAGGATTAGGTTTAGGATTAGACTAGTTCTTGAATATGGGAAGGTCCTTTTGAGACATCCATTTTATCCTTGTTCGTCAGATCAGAAAATGAGGAAATGGATTACAAACTAACGTAGCAGGAGTACTGTTTATTAAGTTTTCTTCACAGGAAATAAAATGAAGGAAGCTTGACGAGGTTAATGTATTAAGGCGCTGCTACACCCTGCAATTTTTTCCAGCAACTTGTCTCGCGAAGATGACCAAAAATGAAGTTTAGCACGAAGTTTTGTACGAATGTGTTAAAGTTTGCTTCAATAGTTGCAGAAATTAGAACGAGTTCTACCGTGTGTATTGTATGTTAACCATGCTGCGAAACAACTTGTCTTGCGACAAAATGACCATTGCACAATATGTTACAAGCTGGAATGGTATGTTACATGCTGGAATGGTCCGTGCAGCTTGTCTTATAAAGGTTGGGACAAACGAGGCAACAAATCGCAGGGACATGTTGCAGAGACAAATCCTGTCGTATGCACCATGCGAAATCTTGTCGCAAAGACAACATTTTGTCCCCGCAACATGTCCCATCGTATAAGCAGGAACTAGCCCTGCGACAAAATTAAAATAAACCAATGAAAGAACGTTATTTTATTTTCCTTCTCTGACATGTCCCCTCGTGTGTTCTTAACAGAGGAAATGTCCCCGCAACATTCCCCCGCGATTTGTCGCCTCGTGTGTGAAGACCTTAACAGTATTACGAGAGACGTTGCTCGACAAATTGTATCGTGTAACAGCACTTTTACACAACTGAAGATAACGAATCTCCCCCATCATAAATATAAAGCACAAATTGATTATTCACTAAGTAAATTGGGTAAAAACAAGAGAAAGAGATTACAACGTATTAGATATGTGTTAGTAGGTACACACGACGTACAGGTACAAGAGGTAAATCCAATACTGAATATTACTATTGTCTACCGTCGTCTTAATTGGAGAAGTTCACACTTAGTTCCTTTTAATCTACTTTAACGGAGCCATAGATTTTTCGGACGAAAAAGAAACAGGAAAAGAAACCAACCGTGCCTGAAATTAAAAGAAAATAAAGCCTTTTTAATGTGCTACTCTACGATGTTTAGTCGTAAATGCTATTGAAACAAATCCTTCTTTAAAGGACATTGGCAACAAAAATTAAGTTTGTCTAACACCTTTTACAACTTTTCCGTATTGTTCTCTTTTGAAATATTTCAGTTTGTTTGATATGTAAATTAGATGATCCCGTCAGGTGTAGGGTAGAGATTTCCACTCATTAAAATATTAGTTCAATCTTCAAGTTTGTTCCACAAATTTACTTGAAAATGTGCGTATAACTCCTCATGATAATGAACGTTGTAAACTTTAAGCAATCACTGAGATATAAGACATTTTTTAATGAGTGAAAATTCTCTACCCTGCACCTAACGTCAGAGACCATCTCATTTACATCTCAAACAAACTGAAATATTTCAAAAACAAAGTAAAATACGGAAAAGGTGTTACTCTATCATTTTACGAGTTCTTTCATATTAGACAAACTTAATTTTTGTTGCCAATGTCCTTTAACGAATATCAAGACTATCTAAAATGTTGTGGTTTTTTTGAAAGGATGAGTTTCACGGTGACGCATGGTGATGAGTTTCACGGTATTTTTTTACTCGAGCGACCTGTGGTAGCACGAGTCTAGGTTTCGGCATCCCAACCGAGCGTTATAAATATGTTAAACTTCACGCGTGCTTTCTTTCTTAATAATAATAATAATAATAATTTTTATTGAGGAAACGTTTTCATATACATGATTTTCAGAAAGGACCTCTTATGAAAGAATAATGAGGCTAAAAATATATAACAAATATATATAAATCACAAATTGTAAACAGATAATACTAAAAACATGCAATTATGTAGTATAAAACTACAGTAAAAAACTAAAATACTACGTTTAAAGCTATGAATGTTTTGCGAATTTCTAATGTCCTTACTAAGCGTGTTGTTTATAATTTATAAACCGTCTTTTTTTGTAGTTTTACTTTAATGTGACAAGTACATCTGTGGGGGATGTATATAGTGGCCTATCTAAGATTATTTTTGCAGCCTTATATTTGCTTCCCTGATCATTTGATCAAGCTGTTCGAAGTTTAAGTGTTCTTTCTTGGACAAGTTAACACATTCACAGACATAGTTATTGGTCAGAAATGTCGCTGACAAGTATCGTGGTTTTACATACGCTCACATGACAATGCTTACAATTGCACACGCCTATCGACCTACACAAAGAGATGACGAACGATTTAGAAACGGGTTGGTCCGCGATCTCAATGAACTTACAATGAATGCCAAATTGTCTATTTATGCCAAAAGTATCTATATGAATGCCAAACGTACACAACTAAGCACGAATAAAAACTTGAAAACAATTGCAAGTGCAAGTGGCAATGACACATGAAGAGACTCGATCGATATATGAACGCTGTATGCAAATACGTTAAATCTATTGAGGTAACTATAATATTTGTGATTTTTTTTTTTTTTGCCTGTATATTTGTTTATTGTGGTACTAATGTCATGCAAAATAAAGTCGATGGGATTCAAAAAGTTTATATTTTCACCAAGTGTACATTTATTATCGATCGTCCACGTTTCGTCTCGGTCTATAATAAATCAGAAAGCAGGCTGCCATCCGATAACCCTATAGTTATTGCTGATATTGACTGGAACAAAGGAATGTAGATCCCGTTACGATACATTTATTGTGATCCAAGTAAAATACAAGCGCAAAATGCACTAGCCTGCGTGCAGACTCTACAATCCAGGCTAAAAATGCACCTTCACAGCAGCAGCATGTAGATTTGTTGTAAACGTGTCGTTTTTTTAATAAACAAGACGCCAACCTCGTTCCCAGGTTACGAGGTTGACAAGACGCCCAGTAAGCGTTAACTTGGGCTATATAACTCGGGCATTAGTTTCTAGTTAAGCAGCATTTCACTATGTGATATTTGGAATGTGTTTGCATTGGGCCATTGACTTTGGAGGGTAAAATCTTTTGGGGCGACCTGAAAAGTCTAAACCGCACTCATCCCCATCTTCATCATCCACCTTTGCCTCATTCATCACCCATCTTTGCTCCATTCTTGCCTGCAGGGGAATGGGGTTTCCAGTGACAAATGATTGGAATATTCTGTTCAACAGTACGAGAAATAAATTTCATATTTCCAAGCACCATGTATAATATTCTGTTTATTTCATAAACTAATGTTTATGGACACGGACAATCTAAATTGAGAATTAATTTTTACTTCACTCAAAAAAGATAAATTGGATCGCTGAAACAATATCTTCACACTTTTACGTGTGTTGAAATACGATTTTTCTCAGTGGCAAAAACTCTGTATCACATTAATGTTTATGAAATAATATTCATTATTATATGACTTTCGTGAGCGGTCCGGAACGTGAAATCCGGCAATTTGATTTGTTCCTGAGTGGTCCGGAATCTGCCGTTCCGGACCACTGACAGTTGCTGACAGTGAGAATTTTATAAACAAAATGAAAGTCATGTCATTATACGCAACAAGATGGATAATAATTTCAGAACTACTAAATGTTGAAATATATCGTGCAGGTATGTTGTTACAAATTTTATAAGCTTTCATTTGATGTATAGCTCAGGTTTTCGCGTTATGTGAAACTTTATGTATAGAAACTATACTTAACGCACAACCTTGAACAATATGTCAAACAAAAGCAAATGAGAAATGCTATTCGAGGTAGAAATTTGAGGAAACAATCGAGAAATCCGCCTAGCAATGTATTTGTTATGCCTAAAAACCACCCCGGGACTCGAAATTGACGATCGTCCATGTATCATCTGCCTACCGTTAATCTGTCAGTTCATCGATCGATCTGTCAGTCAGTCACCGCTTATAGTAGCGTTATCCAATCACAAATATTCTTAATATAACTGGAATATTCCTTCCTGACGAATCAGAAGCCACGACATATTCACGCTGCAAGCAAATCTAGGCCAAATATGGCGTCCGCTAAAATTTATATACGAGTGATGAAATCATGAAAATATTGGCCCGAAAGTAATGGGAAATTGTTCAGTTTGACATGTTCGATTAAGAAAATAAATTCGCTTATGCCTATGAAGTATATCTACACCATGAATGGGGAGACTTCTACAAAAAAGGTGAAACTATCTGAAAATTTGGAACAATGTTTGATAAGACTTTTTTACGTTAAAGAAAGGTTGTTTATGGTTGATACTAAAACAATTAGACAATTCTAAGTTAATTAGACAATTCGAGTTGACTATCTGCTCTTAGTAGAAACTGACCATGTACTATTACAAATGCTGCATTCTGATTGGCTACTCAGCCGTTGTCTATTCGTGATAGACAACGTTTGGGAAACGTGCTCAAAACAATGGCAGAAAACTCTCGTTTTGGAGAGGTTTCAGATGAGTTTTTGGATAATTTTTTGGAGAATTCATGATTTGTAATAGTCCACTAATTTGTTTCTACTAAAACAATTAGACAACTCGTCCTCGTTGTCTATGAGCGAATAGTCAACTCAGGCTTCGCCTTCGTTGACTATTCGCTCATAGACAACGAGGACGAGTTGTCTAATTGTTAAATAGACAACGAGGGCTCGTTGTCTAATTGATAAATAGTTTTCTTACCTGTGTACAAGAAGAACAACAGAACCATTATGGAAGTATAGCCAAAATACAGCATCGTGCTAGTAGTACCAACGATAGTCAATTTGCGGAAAAAGTACACAGAGTACAAGGAAAGATAAAACGCTGTGCATCCGCCGGTAAGCAAAGATCTCCACCACCAATGGTAATCCTAAGAAAAGAAGAAAAAATATAAGTAGAAAAAATATAAGCACAGATAGTGATTGCCATAACTCACTTCGATAACTTCAACTATTTCAACTGATTAATGAAAAAGTCTATTTGATCGAGAAACCAGCGCAAAAAAATTGAGAAAATTACTTCTGTTAGCTTCGCCATAATTACAATAATACTAAAACTTGAGTTAACATGGCAGGGTGACCGCAACAGCACGTGCCAATTATTGCGGGCCCAATTGGTTGTTTGATTGGTTATCGTGCGTTCGAGCACAGGAATTTGGTCGGAATTCCTTCGTAACGTATTCCGTTGCTAGACAACCGATTGCTAAGGACAGGTCATTTAGCGCCCAATATACTTCGTAAGAGGACAATAAACTCAAGGTACTGTATAACCAAGATATTTTATGTGTGGAATATGTAGGGTCTTCTTTCGTCCGGTGACGTAATTTGATGTCGTCATATTGACGTCACATACACTACATTTTGTGAGTTTCATGTAAACCTAAATTACTTCCTACAAACAAGTACGTATGGGTTTGTTCATGAAGTTATCAATATTTTATTGTGTTTATTTCCCTTAAAAATTCGATATCCAGGGCCGGGATTCCCGGCTGCTTTTTTGACGATAACATTCCAGATTTTAATTGAAAAATTAATTTTACTTAAAAACCATCAAAGATTATAGGAATTTCATTTTTCGGGAACGTCATGATGATGTTATCATATGACATCACCAAACGAAATAGTTTGGCCCACATATACCACACAATAACTGTCCTGATGAATTCTTAAATCTGTGAAATTCTATAGCAAACTTGTTAATTCTAAACTTCCTTAGCAACCGTCAGAACACCCCTTAACGAACTGTTGAAGCATCAGCAAATATCAAATAAAACGAACAGCCACGCCCTAGTATAAAGTAGTTTTTCGCTCACTAAAATGAAAAACGTTGATCAACGAGACACAAAATACTTGAAAATTATAAGTATCTTCTCCAAACTACAAAGAAAAATTAACACAGAAAAAATCACAATGTCCGTAAAGATGTTGACTTGGTCTTTGTCTAGGTACATGCGTTGATAATACAATCTATCCTTATACTTAGGAGGGCTTATTATTGCAATGAGTTTTTGTTTCTAAGATGCGGGGGTTTGGAAGGCTTCTTTTCGGGAGGCATATTTTCGGGAGGTTTACGGTATATACATGTACATGTACACGAATCCTGCAAAACGCAATTTTTATCGCACTTTCACACGCGAACGTACATTGTTCACGCGGGGTTTTTGATAGGAGATAATACTCCTATCAAAAATCCCGAGCGAAGCACGCGCGTTCGCGTGTGGAAGTACGTTAAAACCTTGTGTTTTGGGGGGTTCGCGATAGGTGCATTCTGACACTAGAAATTTTCCTTAACCACGTCTATTCTTGTTCTACATGTGAAACTGTTGTTCCCATTTTCACATGTAACATACTGTCATATCAATGATGTTTCTACATGTAAAGTTAAAAATATAAACGCGAAAAATTCATGTACTGTACATGTATGGCATTTCATTTCGTGTGCGAAATTATGCGACTTTTCAGTAAATGCTCAATTTCGAATCACCATACCTCGGCACAAAGATGAAAGTAACACAGTAATATGCAGGTTTCTGAAACTGTGAGAATTAATATTGCCGAAACTAGAAGCAGAAATCCAAACATGTAGTAAATCTGATGCGACCTTGAAAACAAATAAAAGAAAATGTTAGGTAATAATATCAACAGTGATTTTTTAGAACTTCATACCGATGACATAATGCATATGGGGTGTTTTTCAGCACAACACCTAGGGTGTATATTACTTTATATTGCTATACGCCTACAACGTATAAACGCCTATACAATGTGTAAATGCGTACAACGTGTAAACGCGTACAACGTGTATATAACGTGTAAACGCTTACGTGTAAACGCCTATACAACGTGTAGACAATTACAACGTGTAAACGCCTATACCACGTGTAACGCGTACAGCGTGTAAACACCTACAACGTTTTCGTGCTATGGTCTTTGCGGTTTTCGTATTTGAGTACAAAACATATTTTAAAGGATTTTCGTGATTGAGAAGTCAATGTTCATTGAACGCTCGCTAACACAATTATCTTTCGCGCCTTTCCACTGCGATATCCGCAGTCGAGCAGTTTCGTACTTTGTTATCATCAGCATATTTAAGAATTATACCAAAAGCTCGAGTCGACTATATGAGCTTATATACTGTACGACGAGAGCGAATGGTATAATTGTTTTATAATATAGACACCACTGATCTAACACGTAGTATTGTTAGGTATTTTTGGTGTTGTTTTATCAAGCAATTAAATACCTAATTTCATTCGCTTTATTTGCTTTAACAAAACATTCCGCCATTTGGTTTTTCTCATTACTAATAGGATATGAGCTGATAGCTTGCTACTATAAGAACCAAGAAGATTACAGAATAGTTCATATCTAGTGCATGGGGATATCTATATTATAATATCGTTTACCTATCATCGCAGCATTTCAGATTTTAATGGAAAATATTGCTAGTGTCATGTATTGTAGTTGAAACTTACCAAATGCTGTTTAGGACGAAAAACAGTTGGATAAAGATACAGCCAAATGGTAATACACCTCCCATGATTATTCCAGGACCAGCTCGACTGTAAAAACTCTAAACAAAACAACGAAATTGAGGCAACGATTAGGATTATAAAATATCACAATTAAAAAAAAATTCAAGGCATGCATACATATATATATATTTATATATATAGTATATATATATATATATATATATATATATATAAGAGAGCGAATATATATATATAATATATATAGTATATATATATAAATAGTATATATATATAGGTAATATTTGGCATTTCACTCGATCAAACTACATGTTGAAAGGATTTATGGTGAAGGAAAATTTCGAGTATATATATAATATACTATATATACTATATACTATATACTATATACTATATACTATATACTACAGTAAAAACCCGCGTATAAGAACCTAGATTTTTTCAAGTTAGCCTAAAAAGGTTCTTATATAAAAGGTGTTTACTGCAAAATTAGGCAATTTAGGTTCTTAAACAGGTTCTTATTTTCTTAAGAAAAAGCGACTTGCATGGTTTTGGTAAGTGTGGTCTATTATTTATATAAATTATGCATAAATTTTCTCCAAATGACTGCAATCTAAGCAAATACAAACCCTGTATGCAATTTACAGCTTACTGTGTGTAATTTCAATGGAACAAAATAACGTATACAACTGTAGACATATATGGTAAAACACTATTTGTCTGGTCCTGGCTCATTTTCATTACTTTGTAGAATTTATTTGCTTTGATTTATAAATTTGATAAAATAAGAACCTGCTTTCAAATTTAGCCTAAAACAGGTTCTTATGTAAAGGGGGTCTAAATGGAAAATCTTAGCCTAACAGGTTCTTAAAATCTAGGTTCTTATACGACGTTTTTACTGTATATTTAACAATTATACCATGAGCTCGAGTCGTATATGAGCTCATAGCCAACGAGGCGCGCAGCGCCGAGTTGGCTATTAGTTCATACACGACGAGAGCGAATGGTATAATTGTTTTATAATATAGCAAAACATTTTAAGATAATAATCGGAAAAACTGTTGATATGTCGCGGTGAATAAATTATTTAATTGAAATCAACGAACTTCCGCCACATCTACTTCCGTCATGCGTAATGTTGTCACGTATGAAAGGTTTCTCGCTGAGTTGAAAACAGCTTCAGAACTTTTTGTCTTCAGAATTTTGTCTGAGCCAAAAATTCGTTGAGATGGTTCAATAAAGAAAAAAGATCCTTTGAAAAGCCAAAAGGTGGGTCAATTTTTAGTTATTGTATCACGGTTGTGAATATTCGGGCTATGCTAAAAAACAGCGAAAATCTCGCTTTGTTGTTTTTCGATGTGTATCACCTAAAAATAACAAAAATTTTCATTCATAATGCTTTATTACTTCAAAAATTATCTTTACTGAATAATAATCATAATATTTGTAATAAATATGTGTTGCTAGCTAACTTTTATCCTTTTTATTTTGTCTGACAAAACAATTCACAATTCAGTCGGGTTTTTCAAAGCCTTAAGACGATTTTTAAAGTGGATTTTGCCTCTCAGTTCAGGTTTTTCGCTCTTGTGCGTTAAAGAAACAACCAGTTTCATCTGCAGTAGGTTGAGAAAATCACACCGCCATTTTGATTTTTCATTACTAGTGATATATGAGCTGATAGCTTGCTGGTATGAGAACCAATCAGATTGCAGAACAGCTCATATACGGTGGATGGCTATATTACAAATATATATATAGCTGTCCACAGTTGCTGATGATAGCCAGACACTGCAATTATGTTTTGTCATTTCAGCCAGTAAAAGTGCGCAAAGCACACTGAGTTGATATAGACTATTGCATTTTTGATGGTTTATAATTTATGCAGTGTGGTATATCCCACATCAAGTCTTTGACTGTGATGAGTATATATATATATATATATATATTATATCAACAATTATACCATGAGCTCGAGTCGTATATAAGCTCATAGTTCATATATAGTTATTTTTTATACATATTTTTATACATATTTGTCCTCATTTCAAAAGTACTTCTAAATAAACTCAAAGGCGATCATTCCGTCAGTGCCACTTTAAATTGTAGGAAAAGGCACAAACCTGCTCAGGGATTTGTCGAGGAATCTGGTTGGTTCGTACTGGCAACTCGATGACCTAAAATAATTAGAATCATTAAAGAGGGCTATTAATGTAAAATAAGTTTATTTTCACAGAGTTTACTTAATAGCATACTCAACGTAAATAACCTGTGGGGATTTCATCGTTAAGAAATAAAAAAATGGCCGCCCGTGTTTACATAGCCGATACAAACACGAGAGCGAGATTGTGAAAATTCGAAAGTTTATGTAAATTTAAGCCGTACAGGTATAATTAATTTCGAAATGTCCCAAAAATCCCTCAAGTGTTTGCATCGGGCTATGTAAACACAAAGCGTTTATACCGTGACGTCAAAACTGTGTTTGTATAGCCTCGTGCAAACATGGTAACTGACCAATCACAGCGTGCGTAAGACACAAACAAAATATAAATACAAAGGGCTTATACGCGTGTGGGGTGCTGCTTTACTGTAAGTATATATTCGTATGCTCTGATAAGTGTTGATAAGCTTACCGGTTTCCTGAAACCAAAATAAGCGCCAACAAAAACGAGCGGAACTGAGATTCCAAACCACAAGGCAAGTAATGCGACCAATGTTCCAAAAGGAATGGCAGCAGATGATTGCTTGGACCAAAGTAACAGGTTCAAGACAAAGAAAATGGCAAATATGATTCTAGGATAAGAGAAGAAAAAGACCAAATTCATGAGACACAATTGTTCTACTCATGTGCCGAGGATTAATAATGAAGAATGAAGGAAGAATGAAGGAGGAATGAAGGAGGAATGAAGGAGGAATGAAGGAAGGATGAAGGAAGGAAGGATGAAGGAAGGATGAAGGAAGGAAGGATGCAGGAAGGATGAAGGAAGGAAGGATGAAGGAAGGAAGGAGGAAGGAAGGATGAAGGAAGGATGAAGGAAGGAAGGATGAAGGAAGGAAGGAGGAAGGAAGGATGAAGGAAGGATGAAGGAAGGATGAAGGAAGGAAGGATGAAGGAAGGATGAAGGAAGGAAGGATGAAGGAAGGATGAAGGAAGGAGGAATGAAGGAAGAATGAAGGAAGAATGAAGGAAGAATGAAGGAGGAATGAAGGAAGAATGAAGGAAGGATGAAGAAAGGATGAAGGAAGGAAGGATGAAGGAAGGATGAAGGAAGGATGAATGAAGGAAGGATGAAGGAAGGAAGGATGAAGGAAGGAAGGATGAAGGAAGGAAGGATGAAGGAAGGAAGGAGGAATGAAGGAAGAATGAAGGAAGAATGAAGGAGGAATGAAGGAGGAATGAAGGAAGGATGAAGAAAGGATGAAGGAAGGAAGGATGAAGGAAGGATGAAGGAAGGATGCAGGAAGGATGAATGAAGGAAGGATGAAGGAAGGAAGGATGAAGGAAGGATGAAGGAAGGAAGGAGGAAGGAAGGAAGGATGAAGGAAGGATGAAGGAAGGATGAAGGAAGGATGAAGGAAGGATGAAGGAAGGATGAAGGAAGGATGAAGGAAGGAAGGATGAAGGAATGAAGGAAGGATGAAGGAATGAAGGAAGGATGAAGGAAGGATGAAGGAAGGATGAAGGAAGGAAGGAAGGAAGGATGAAGGGAGGGAGAAGACGAAGACGACGACGACGAAGAAGACGCCCAACTACGAAGTGCTTAAGTTTATCTGGGCATCCAGAAGTTTATATTTTTATATGAATACGGTCTATGAGTAACGATATTCGATTTGGGAACAAATAGCAGATTTTGGTTACATGATCATAAAGTGCACATAAGGTTATTTATTTTCCCCCGGTCCGTATCCCACCAAATCCTGCTTTCTGATTGGCTAACGAGCGGTCCGTATGAGCCCATACGGACCCGCTCGACATAATTTCAGTTTTAAATGCGTTTTATAAGCCATAAAATATTCTAAAAACATTTGAAAATGAACTCAAACGAGATTGAACATATTGAAAGACATATAAGTGATATTTTTATCTGGATAGAGACTTAACTCTCAATTTCCTTTGACGAAGAAAAAGCACAGACTTTTCTTTTTTGTCCACTGCCTAGAAATACTGATGACGACCAAAAAAACAAGGCAGGATATAAAGGAAATAAATAAATAAATTATTTACCGTTTTGGTCGGTCCGTATTGAGAAATATTTCCCTTGGTCTCAAAAACGTCCCTCGGCCTGCGGCCTCGGGCCGTTTTTGAAACCTCGGGAAATATTTCTCCATACGGACCTCCAAACCGGTAAATAACATATATATATATTGAGTCAGTAAATCAATGATATAAATAGGTGCCTGGCCATGTAAAGCTTTGAAAGTAATCAACAGTATCTTGAAAATAAACCGAGTGCAGATGCCATCACTATTATTATTTCTACAGAATTAGTACGTACCCAGGAAACAAAAACGATGTCAACAGAACATTAGTCTTCCATCTTTCACCTCCAAATACTGCAAAATAATTATTTACAAAAGTTTATTTTACATCCTAAATTTCCTAATAAATTTCCTAAATGCATAACATTTTTTAGCTATTTGAAGGGATATAGGTATTTTGCAAAGTGTTGTGGTTAGATGTATGTATTAGCTGTAGTTCAGTAGTGGGTTACTGTGTTAACAAAACCTTATTTATTTAAAACCCCTTATTTATTTTTCGTGATAATACACGAGTGGAGAGACAACAGTATATAGGCGAGATACAACAGTCTTGGGGAGACACAATAGCCTAGGGGAGACACGACACCCTAGGGGAGACACGACAGCCTAGGGGAGACACGATAGGGGAGATACAATAAATTATGAAGTTCAACAATTCAGTATCTCTCAGCAAACTACACTTTAAACATATCCAGCGCCTTACGTTTGTAAATCCTAGCAGCAATGTAACCAGCTGGTCCTCCAAGGCAAACAAATAAAACCTAAAAGAAAGAGAGAAACATTGGTCAACAACATAGGATGGACACAAATAAATTATCTTGATAAATACACAAAAAACGGTAATGAGATATTATCACATTTACGATGCATGTTATATAGTACGAGTATGATTTATTTTGAGTCGATCACGCAGGATAAGGTTGCCCTATTTAATCGAGCCAAAGGCTCGTGTTTTTAAGCGCTCGACTATACAGTTTATCACTCTTAGATGAACGAAGAACCCAAATGGTAGGGATTCCGAGGACCTACGATTTAAGGTATTGTTACAAAGGCAGTACCTTCTCCTAAATTATTTTAGGACCCTGAGTGGTGATCCGACCAAGGATTAAACCCGCGTCTTCCAGTTCACAGACACGTGTGGTAACCACTAGACCATAGATTTACTCATGAAAATATTGGAACATTTACTCGCGAATGCTCCGATACGAAATAGGAACGATTAATCACAGTATGTAAATAGAGCCTTAGAGCCAGTAATCCAGTTACTATATACACTGTATAGTGGCAGCTATATGCAGCTATTAAAGTCTTACCAAAACAGAAGTCATGAGTGCTCCACGGTTGGCTGGCGAAAGGAATCCAAGACAAGCAAAAACTAGAAAAGAAGCAAAACAACACAAGAATTGTTCGTGGCTGAATAACAATAAGTCATCCCAGTGTAGTTTTTCCCGCACTTAAAATCGATATTTTATTACTTGCACTTGGCAACAACATTTAAACAACGTGGTGATAAGGCCAATAATAAAAACATAGTGTGTTCCGGTTACATCTTTAAATTAAAAAATGTAGGTAGGTCGGCATTAATATTTTTTAAAGGACATTGGCAAGTTTGTCTAATATAAAAGAACTCATAAAATGATAGAGTAACATCTTTTACAACTTTTCCGTATTTTACTTCGTTTTTGAAATATTTCAGTTTGTTTGATATGTAAATGAGATGGTCTCTGACGTCATGTGCTGGTAGATAATTTTCACTCATTAAAATATTAGTTCCATCTTCAAGTTTGTTCCACAAATTTACTCGAAAATGTGCGTATAATAAACGTTGTAAACTTAGGAATCACTGAGATATAAGAAACATTTCAATGAGAGTGAAAATTCTCTACCCTGCACCTGACGTTAGAGACCATCTCATTTACATATCAAACACACTGAAATATTTCAAAAACGAAGCAAAATGCGGAAAAGTTGTAAAAAGTGTTACTCTATTATTTTACGAGTTCTTATTATACAAACTTAATTTTTGTTGTAAATGTCCTTTACAAAAACGTTTGAACAATAGCCGTCGAATATGTTGTTTTTTGGACGTTGTTGCAAATGAGATACAGTAATTAGTACCAACAGTAATGTTGAGTAGAATGGTGACAATTGCAAAGTTGGTATGTGAAGAGGAAGTGAACAGCGAAGCTTTAACTTTGCTGTGTTTCTTGTTTCTTCTTCAGTGAAATGGCTATGCACGTCTCAGGTTCAAAAAAGTTTAGGGTCGGGTGGAAAAAAATAGGGTTGGTTCGGACACCGGAAAGCACACATTTCTTTTTATTTGGCCTGAGGTTTTGTTCAACGATTTAAAACCTACCAAGTGTTATGGTGGTCATCATCACCACTTGGGTTCCAGTTCCCAAGATGACAGATAAAAACATGCCTTTTCCTGGAGGACGAAAAACGTCTCCGTGAACTAATTTCCAACCAAACTCCTCTTGAGCATCGTCCTGAAGACATATAATATACAAAATAGTTTAAAAAAATCAATCAAATTTCGCAGAGTAAAAACAAGAAAATCGCATTCAAGAGGAACTGTTGTCATAAAACAATCTGCTTAAAGAGCGAGTGTCAGGGTCATGCTTTGCGCGCTTGTGTTTTTGTTTTCATACGGGAACCCTTTTGTTTCAAGCCCGCATGGCTATAGTGAATGAATGTTTGACGTGTATAAAATTAATCGAACTGAAAATCGAATTCTGACTTTGAGGACGACATGGACATGAACTGTTATGCTTTAGCTATTCATATTGTTAGTTCCAGCTGAGTGTGTGGTGCGCCATTTTTCACTCGTTGTGCATCAACTTTGTAGATAGTCTTGTTGTGCATATCAAATTAAAACTTTGAAGGGGATAAAACATGGACAGGAGGATAAAAATACGTATAATCTGGTATGTGAAATTCAACATTATTTGGAAAATTGTTTAAAAATGTTTAATGTTTGACAGTTTCGTCATTGTCTCGACAATGTGTTGTTGTCGAACAACTTTTAAAGCATATAGCCTTTGAAATTCACTTACCAGAGCAAGATTATACGCATTTTTATCCGTCCGTCCAAGGTTTTATCATTCAAAGTTTGAATTTGATTGCACAACACGACATGATAATATAACGCTGATGCACAATGCGTGAAAACGGGCGCGCTCGTCTGGAAGTAGTAAACAGTTTTACGAAAAATTATCACAATAATTGTTCACGGTATATTTACTTCCCAGAAAAGCTGAAAACGAATAATTCATAACCAGGATTCACGAGATATCAACGGATTTATTCACGAGTTGAATTAGGCGTCCCATAAAATGGCTACCATGAAGAAAACAAGCGCGCAAAGCATGACCTAGACAGTCACTCTTTAATTAAATGAATGCTAAATGAACAAAGAAGTTGGTTAAATATAAACATACCGAAGAATCAAGTTGGTTGTATCTGGCAATATCTTTATGTAAGGTGCGTAACATAATCATGGCAACCATGCCAGATAAGAAAAGAACAATCACCAAAGAATTCATGATGCTAATAAGATGCAATCATAAAGAAAGCATAGTTTAAATCTAAGAAAAGCATAGTTATATCAAAATACCAAAAATTTAAATTACCGGTATGTGATTTATAATAATGTACAATGTTCATATGAAGTTTGAACTTGTTTTATAATTTTATTTTATAATAGCAATTCGTGATAATTAACCAGCATCTTCATGTGCAATGGGTTATCGTCTTTTTCAAAAGTAATATACCGTAACTTAGCATTGTACTACAAGCTTCAAACAGTAAGCGGGCGAGTGGTTGTTGCATACACGTATTTCTAGTTTATATTACAAGTAATATTTGGTATTTCACTCGATTAGACTGCATGGGGATTTATGGTGAAGGAAAATTTCGAGTGTTAAAATATATATTATATTTAAGACCAAACCCCCAATTCTCGTACCCCTCCCTACAAGGTGGCGGAGAGGAGCGGAGAAAAGACCCTGGGTACGAGGTTGCAATCAAGGCATTCCGGCGAAGGAACCCGCGAGTCGCGACCCTATATATCTGACTTTGAAAGAAAATTTCTCAAAGTCATTAATAATTCATGATGAAAATTTAAAATAAATCAATATTCGTATTTAGAAATAAGAAGAAGATTATGGCCAAATTTCGCTAACTTTAACCTCTATTTTCTCACAAAATATGGATTCGTTTGTGAAGCAAGTTCTAATACTCGTAATTGTTCATCCTCTGATGTCTAAATACGGACAAACCGGTTAAAAAAACTCGGCTGCACCTAGTATTTTCAACCGGCTTGTGCGTATTTAGAAATCAGAGGAAGAACGCTTACCCCTGTTGGAACTATTACATCTGACTTACATGCTTAATTAATTTGGTAGATACAATTATTCCTTCGTTAGTTTACCAATTTTAAATACTATTTTGTGTAAATCTCGGCTACCAAGCGTCCTACCGCCCAACATTTTGTCCCTCAGTATATCTTTGTTTGCTCTATGCAAAAACATCGGTGAAGTCAGACGATCTAATGCTCTCTTCTTGCTACTGTTGTTAGCAACTTACTTACTTATTTATTTATTTATTTATAAGCTTCCATCAACTCACTTAACACAGCAAAAACAATGTTTTTGCTGTGTTAAGTGAGTTGATGGAAGCTTATCAAAGATAGCCTGTGTACAGCCTGAATATACACCTGTAATACAGTCTGTGAAAACTCGCACGATAGCTTGTCGACCCCCGCTGAACTACTCAGATCTGAGTAGATTTTGATTGTTCAAATCACAACCCTTGACTTATTCCAGGTACAATTGGTTCTCTGGGAATACTTGTGAGATCAAATAATCCAATCAAATAAAGAATTATGAATCATATGAGTATTAAACCACTCAAAATCTACTACTCAGATCTGAGTAGCTCAGCGGGGGGTCGACAAGCTATCGTGCGAGTTTTCACAGACTGTATTACAGGTGTATATTCAGGCTGTACACAGGCTAATCAAAGAGCGAGTGAATGAGGGATGCGTGAACGGTCACAAGGTCCCAACAAGACGATTCCCAATAGTCGACGTTACACAGCTTAGAATGTCCTAATCTTACCTGAACCACTGAATACTGGTATGCGGAATGGAGTCCAAAATGTAATCCCAACGAGAGGCCCACTTGATGTTGTTGTTTTTCTAGAATAGAATGAAGAGAAAAATGAACCGCAGTTTGAGACAAGTATTCTTCAAGAGTGTGAAAACAATGACATACGTTACACAAGCATAAAGATAGGTCATACCAGAAAACTTTGTATGATATGATCCGTCAAAGTCGCTTATTGTTGTAATATATGTTTGAACACTTGTTTGGGAACCCTATGGGGGCCTTGGCCCTGAACAATACGTGGGACCCCCTCTAAGACATTGCATGTTAGGCACGAGGTAATAAATGTTTTACGTAATATATTATACACGAGAAGCCGTTTATTTTCTGATTTCCCAACACCGAGATGTGTGTTGAAAAACGAGGTCGCAGGCTGTTTACACACTCGTGGCTGTTTACACACTCGTACCTTACGCACTCGTGGCTGTTTACGAGTTTATCACAAATGTTTGGACAGTCTCACGCTCATAATAATAGATAATTTCAATTTGAAACGTAAACAAATGCTTTAAAATCTTGTCGCCGAACGGTATACAGTATATCATCACGTAGCTGGTAGAAGTTAATTTTTGATGCGCTGTTGGTTACTTACTAACCAGCATATAACAAGATCCTAACCAGTGGGCGTGTTTACTAGATTCTTGTGTCCGCAGTCCGATTGGATAAAAAGGACGGAAAATGACCAATCAAATCTGTTACTCAAGAAGCCACTGTACGTCTTTACCCAACGGTATAGCTTGCAAATGATAGTAAATAGAGGATATTACATGGTGGTGCGAAGATATGAATTTTATCTTCGAGTGGTGAAAACATTTTACGAATGAGCGTAGCGAATGAGTAAAATATTGTTTTTACCAGAAGATAAAATTCATATATTCAAGCCAACGAGGTTGCCTTGTAATTTTCTTTTTATTATATAGATTCAATGCAAAAGGTGGGAAAATTTTTAATCACGTGATCGATATCTTCACTAGTGAGAGGATATGGAAAATATGTCACTGCATATTTCTTAGTAAAACACTCCCATCTATATAATATATCATATTCTATCGATTACTCTGATATGGTGAAATTCTGATATGTCACTTCATTCCCGGATATTGTGCAATATTATGGCTTCCATGCGCGTTTCAGTTACCTTTCTCCATATATCAATTCGTGTTATTTGATGTGCAGTAGTATTAACTTTCTCTTACTTCACTCACCTCACTTCGAAAGAATCAGGTACTGTAGGTCTACATGTAGGCTAACTTCGCCTACGATCCCGCGAGGTTCTTCGCTTGCAGTGGTTTTCTCCAACATTATGATGTCATTCTCAGAGCGTTATGTATGATGGCCCTGGGGCTATGCCAATCAAAATCCAAATGAATTTTGGAAATTTTGAAACTCGCAGCAATTTACTGATAATAGATGATGGTTAGAATTATATAAAAAAATAGTATAAAAGAATGGCAATTTGCCAAAATCGTGGAAAGGTATGTTTACACACTGCTATTAATAGGCCCGATTTTATTGTTTACATGCATGTTAAGGACAATAAACTGCCAATGATTATAATCCGTATACCCTTCTTCCTATTTCGCCTTAGTTACCATGCATCTAAATGCAGTGTGTATTTGTACCTTAAAGTGTCTATGAAGTGAAAAATTCGATTGCATTTTTTTGCTTGAACGGACAAAGTAGCACGGCAGGAGCGTACACTGAAAATTTCAAGTGAATCTGCTGCAGAGTCTTCGAGCTATCAACTCTCAAAGTTTGGCATGGCTAAATGTTTTTGGTGAAATCTGAAACGCGCGGTTCATTGTCTTGTGACGTATGCAGGTGGACTATGCATATAAGAACAATGAATTTGAACATTAATGATCCACCTGAGTCTTTCCCTATTTTGTAACGTGAAACTATGTTCACATCAATATATGTGGACCGTGCAACAAGTTATGTAATGTACATTACTGTACCGCTAATCTTCAAATAAAGACATTCGCTAATGCGCTAATTACGACCACTAGCTACAATATATGTACTGTATTCAAAAAAATCACATTTTCTGTTTATCTAATGTTTATCTAAAACGTGAAAACATACAGAAGTACAATTGTATAATTAAATAACGAGCTCCCACATCATCGATGAACTTACTTCAAATTTCACTGAATATGTGTAGGATATCACCAGTTCTTTCTGCTTTGCAGGGAAAGTAGCAGGAATAGCCATTGGCGTACACGCATCACTACATCCGTCAGAACAGCTGCAAAGAAACAAAATGAAATAATGAAATCTTATGAAATACGTGCATTGTTTTGTGTTACATATATACACTGATGTAGTGAATGTGGGAACTTAGAGTAAACAAACGATAGATGGACGATTATTTACTGTATGTAACACACCCAACCATTACAGATATATAGTGACTACTGCATGAGCAGTACATATATCAATCGAACCAGTACATCACTGTAACCTCGCGGTAACTCAATGGTTAGAGCGTCTCACCGGCAATGAAAGTGTTAGAGTTTCGATCCCTGTCTGTGACTAAGAAACATTTTCTGAGGATTTGTTATTTTCTTTGGTTTCATTGGCTATTCCCATTTGTTTTCACAGACTCTGACTCAGTCGAAAAAGGAACTCAGCCGCTGTAGTATTGGAAAGTTACATTCCAACCTACCAACCAACAATTTATATAGTATGTATACGATTTCTTTATGATAACAGTATGATCTGATGTTAGCACATTCTATCATATAACTACCGCATATGTTTAGACTACACGCGTAAAATGTTGCAAGTTGTCAACTGGCGTGAACAATGTTGTGCTGCACCCCGTACGTGAACAATGTTGTGCTGCACCCCGTACGTGAACAATGTTGTGCTACAACCTGTACGTGAACAATGTTGTGCTGCTGCCCGTACGTGAACAATGTTGTGCTACAACCTGTACGTGAACAATGTTGTGCTACAACCTGTACGTGAACAATGTTGTGCTACAACCTGTACGTGAACAATGTTGTGCTGCTGCCCGTACGTGAACAATGTTGTGCTACAACCTGTACGTGAACAATGTTGTGCTACAACCTGTACGTGAACAATGTTGTGCTACAACCTGTACGTGAACAATGTTGTGTTGCACCCCGTACGTGAACAATGTTGTGCTGCTGCCCGTACGTGAACAATGTTGTGCTGCTGCCCGTACGTGAACAATGTTGTGCTACAACCTGTACGTGAACAATGTTGTGCTGCTGCCTGTACGTGAACAATGTTGTGCTACAACCTGTACGTGAACAATGTTGTGCTGCACCCCGTACGTGAACAATGTTGTGCTACAACCTGTACGTGAACAATGTTGTGCTGCTGCCCGTGCGTGAACAATGTTGTGCTGCAACCTGTACGTGAACAATGTTGTGCTGCAACCTGTACGTGAACAATGTTGTGCTGCACCCCGTACGTGAACAATGTTGTGCTACAACCTGTACGTGAACAATGTTGTGCTACAACCTGTACGTGAACAATGTTGTGTTGCACCCCGTACGTGAACAATGTTGTGCTGCTGCCCGTACGTGAACAATGTTGTGCTGCTGCCCGTACGTGAACAATGTTGTGCTACAACCTGTACGTGAACAACCTGTACGTGAACAATGTTGTGCTGCACCCCGTACGTGAACAATGTTGTGCTGCTGCCCGTACGTGAACAATGTTGTGCTGCTGCCCGTACGTGAACAATGTTGTGCTACAACCTGTACGTGAACAATGTTGTGCTACAGCCTGTACGTGAACAATGTTGTGCTACAACCTGTACGTGAACAATGTTGTGCTACAACCTGTACGTGAACAATGTTGTGTTGCACCCCGTACGTGAACAATGTTGTGCTGCTGCCCGTACGTGAACAATGTTGTGCTACAACCTGTACGTGAACAATGTTGTGCTGCAGCCCGTTCGTCAACAATGTTGTGCTGCACCCCGTACGTCATCAACAATGTTGTGCTACAACCTGTACGTGAACAATGCTGTGCTGCACCCCGTACGTCAACAATGCTATGCTGCACCCTGTACGTGAACAATGCTGTGCTGCACCCCGTACGTCAACAATGCTATGCTGCACCCCGTACGTGAACAATGCTGTGCTGCACCCCGTACGTCAACAATGTTGTGCTGCACCCTGTACGTCAACAATGTTGTGTTGCACCCCGTACGTCAACAATGTTGTGCTGCACCCCGTACGTCATCAACAATGTTGTGCTACAACCTGTACGTCAACAATGCTGTGCTGCACCCCGTACGTCATGATGATGCATCCCTACGTACACAATGTTGTGCTCCCCGTACGTCAACAATGCTTTGCTGCACCCCGTACATCAACAATGTTGTCAACAAGGTTATTTAGCCAAGATAACGATGTTGTTACATCATTATTAAGCCATCAATACAGTTACGACTTGTTAACAAGGTTGAGCAACAATGATACCAATAGCGAACATACATGTTCTATCAATTTAGTTTTTCCTGTTCCGACAACCGTTGAACAACGTTGTCGAAACAATGCTGAACTACACTGTTCATTGCAACAACTCGTGATATTTTTAGCTGTGTATGTATTGTAATGCAGTAATGTGTGTGTACCTCTTTGGCCAGAGTTTGGCAGAGAGCAATCGAGCGCCCTCCCAGTCTTCGTCTTTTCCATCATGAAACTCGATAGTAATGTCAACATGGTTAAACATGTAGTAGGTATCACGTGCGGAAAAATCTTTGGGCTGGAAAATATATTCATATACATACATCAACATAATGGATGGCAATGGGTGGGTAAGAAATGACATGAGAAAATAAGGAAATTTTAAAGAAAATTTCATAAGAAAATTTCGAGCGAAGGACCTTTGGGTAGTTTTAGATTTGACAGAACAAAGAAATTGATTGAAATGCATAATGTAAGTTCTATAATGTCCCGGTGTAAATTCTTGGAGTTGCATATATAACTAGTCTGATAATTGCTATGGAACTATCTTCCAGATACGGCACGAAATGCAGACAATATAAAACAGTTGTTTTATCTTGATCGTAGATTTATCCTGCATGAATGTAAATATTTTTCAGGAATTTTTATCAGTTGTACAGTGCATATTCAATCATACACTTTTTAATCTTACTGTATATTACCTAGTTACACATAATTATTATATTATATTAACTACCTAATGACATGACGTGCACGTTTTAACGAACTTTGTTCTCCAAGGTGTTACGTGGTTAAATAAATTATAATTGATTAACTGATTGATTAACAAATGAAGAGCTGGATGTTGAGCCTGTATGCCCCAGGAGAGATCAGCGTCTAATTTCTCCTAACAATATCAATGGTTCTATCACATGACCGGAGATCCCATGAGAAGCACTGCGCATGCGTTGATTCATTGCACAACACGCGTTCGTTCAAGACGGCCATATTTTAACCATAGTCAATCGAGATATGGTCTGGAAACTCGGCAAACTTCAAAGCGACTATAATGAGCTACGTTTTGATGTTGAACCGTACCTTACACCGTGCACGTTCTTTGTTTTAGGTTTATTAATATTTAAACAAAACGGTTGAGCGATTAAACCCAAACGATTCTATTGGATGATTGCTTCATTATACTAAAATACAATAGGTTCAGTGACCGTGCACCGTGCACAAAATTGCATAAAGACGAATAAAAAGATAGAACAAAGACTTTAGCTGAGTTTCCAGACCATATCTCGATTGACTATGTTTTAACCAAGCATAGAAGTAATGGGAATAAAGAAAATGTTCACCAAAGATTAACTACCGTATATCCTGGCGTACAGTATACGTCGATTTTCTAGGACCCAAAATTGACGTCGAACAGCCGACCTCGACCATACAAAGGGTCATAAAATTGTGTCTGAAAGAAAACACAAACCGGATATACTAGTATCCAGTCCTCTTGCATCAATCGACACATAATCAGACGCATTTTATGCTGAACCTCTTGGTAGTAAACACGTCAACACGCCGCAAACAAAACGCCCAAGTTACGAAGCAAGATTCAAGTGAAAGGTTGTTGAATTTTCCGAAAATTCTAACAATTCTGTAAGTTTGCGTAAGTTTGGTGAATAGATTCAATAAAGTTGGTATAATTTTCCGTAATTATGTTAATTTCAGTGTATTATATATGTAACTTATATATAAGTTTTAAACGATTTACCATATTAATAAAGCTGCTGTGAATACTAATCTGCGTAAGGTAACTATTTAATTGGAGGGATTCGACTCATACTCCGGATTTCATAAAATTACAACTCTTTGGCAAAAATAATAAGGGGTTCACTTATACACCGGAATATACGGTACCCTAGTACTATAAGAAATTTGAAAAACTTGGGTAGTACTTTTGGTATTAAATTTCGATAAAGAAGCAATATTGTAATTGCACAAACCCTTATTACGCAAGCATCTTTCTGTCGACCTCTGCTATCAACATAACAGCCTACAGGGAATCCAGTTGAACAATATTTTTTAGTTTGGTCATTTTCGTTTACTTCATAACACCATGTTATTGGCATGTTGTCGATAATCCTAAAATAAAATGTAAAAATTAAAACTGAATAAATAAAACAAGACTCCCGTTAGACGTTTACTCGGGCTACTAATAACAATGCAGCTTGGCATAAACTTATGCACGAAACCGCACAACAGCGTGTACATATTAAGTGTTTGTTAAAAAGCACAACATTTTCAGACGTAATGTAGTTTAATATGCAATGTAGTTCTGAGACTTGGAAAGCTAAAAGTCGCGGAACAACCCGGATCGAAATATTAGCTCAACATCTTTTGGAGTAGGTTTAGCGCTATCAATGTCTGTATTTGTAAGCATAGTGAGGATATTTAACATTAACACAATTGTCAACCACATGACAGATCAATAACAGTGTTCAGTAAGTCAGTTGAAGTCTTCTAAAAGCTTCGAGAACTCTTCGTCAAACCAGGTCAAACGCCAAGCTGTCGAAAAGAAAGAACTTGGCTGCCGAGCAAGCTATGCCTCAGTTTCACAAAGCCTGTCAGGTCGGGTTATATTAGCTATGGTCAGGTCAATATTGCGCGGCCGGGAGACTAATGCTTGCAACTGAAAACAAAAACAAAGCAGAAACCTAGACTCGGCTACCTGTGGGGTAGCCCGAGTAATAACAGAATAAAAACTAAGCTACCGTAATCTATATGACAAAATAGGTAACAATTTTTTGATAATCAAAAACACTAAAGTGTCACTGGCACCAAATTTTTAGTCTATTTTATTTCCCCAAAAGGAAATTTGCACGTTCCGATTTTGAATTCTTCTATCAGAACAAAATTTGGTTGAACAAAAGTGATTTTATCAACGGTTGAGATAGCAAAATATCCCATTTCGGATGCAAAATTTTCCGGTCGCTTTATTGGGCGCTATGACGTGATAAGTATGACACACATGGCTACATCTTCAACTGGTTCGTCTCGTCGCCATGGAGGAAAATATTGTGTTGCTGGTCGTACTAGTTGTACTAACAGCCAATTTACGGAATTTTCTGTGTCAACTGTGCCATGTATCATACTTATGACGTCACATACGAAAACAAATAGAGCATGTAGCATCTAATTTCTGACAAAAAATTCAACCGTTTAATTTATCGGACGAAGTCCATCGATACATCAAACTAGAAATACGTGAACCGCAATAACCCCTCGCCCGCCTTCTCTCCCCCCTCCCCTAGAGTTTCTTTCTTTTCCATATTTTTAAAAAACAATTCTGGTATGAATAATGTTTATTCCCAAGAGTAATCTCAACGCCGTCCTCGTTCTGTTTACAACGCCACTGAGAATATTTTTACGTCTTTAGGACGACGGTAACTCGTGGAGAGATGAGAGCTGTTACTTAAGACTGACTTAAACATCGACACTACAATCGTTTTGGAAATATGGAAGCGTTTTGGAGATCATAAAACAAGCTTTGAGTGTAAGATACGCTAGTCAATCGATCGTTTCAAGACAGCATTCAAGATTGTTTCGGTATAATATATCATTTATAGACCCTCCCGCTCGGGGAATTCGTCGAAATATTACCCCTCGGGATGATATATCCCTCGGGGTAATATTTCGTCGAATTCCCCTTGTAATTATTGCTCCGGGTCTATAAATGATAAAAGTTATACAGAACAGTATGCCAACTGTGGTTAAAAGTTCACTAGTAAACATGAGTACTTCACGTTTGAAAAGTTAGTCACTGTGAATATAATGTTAAGGTTGTTCGGACGTATTCCGTTGCTAGACAACCGGTTGCTAAGGACAGGAATTAAGCGCCAAATATATTTCGTGAGTGGACAATAAATTCAAGGTAGGGTATAACCAAGATATTTTATGTCTGGAATATGTAAGCAAACTTCTTTCGTCTGGTGACGTAATTCGATGACGAATTAAATTCGATGACGAGTCAAAACGACTTTTTACTTCCTTATAAGGAGTTGGTCCTACCATGCTCATCTTAAATATATATATAAATATATAAATATATAAATATATAAATATATAAATATATAAATATATAAATATATAAATATATAAATATATAAATATATACAAACCTTTCGTGAGAAATGGATCCCTGCCGCGGAGAGATTATCACCCCGCTTCACTCGGTCGCGAAGCAAAGCGACCTCGCTTGCGAAGGATTACTCGCAAAAGTTGGAATGTTTCAGCAAATAAATAAAATGGAAACCGAACATTTAGTGACAGTGGCACTTTAAAGAAACACTCAGTTCTGTTTACTAACCAGTGATGTTGATAGTTAAGCTTCATACTGCTTTTCAGAAAATCAAGTTTTGCAATGTCACCAGAGTTATCTTTTGTGTACGACTTCTTACAAACCTTGGCACAATTTATTTGTTCATTAAACTTCACCTGCAAAAACAAACATGCACATATATTACATTATCACCATCGTCGTCGACACCTCCTGGCACAACCATCATCACCATCGTCGTCGTCATCGTCGTCGTCATCGTCATCATCGTCATCACTATCATCATTATCAACACCACAATCACCAAATCCTCTACCACCATAATCATTATCATCATTAGAATAAATTTTAGTAAATATTTATTACACTTTATATTAGATCACACATATGTATACATACATTATAAGGGGATGGTTGAATCCGCTCACCAAAAACAACCTAGAGTAAAAGACATAAGACAAGAACAACACTACAGGTATATACAAGAAATACGAATCCGCAATAATCCCCTCGCACGCCTTTTCTACCACTAAACCCCACCCCATCCCTAGAGTTTCTTTTCACCATCCATGGTCCCCAGTGCCCAGACCGCATCTGTCGATAACAAATCCAAAAAGGCCGGTTCGTCGTACATGTACGTAGATTTTGAACGTTATCTCGGCCAATATTTACTCGATTTCAATTCTGAAAACAGTTTTGGAATTACCGAGTCTAAATACATAACGTACGTGTCTATTATATTACGAGAACGTGCATATCCTTCGTAAAAACGTTTATGTACTTAAAATTATTCGGCAGTCAGCCAGCCTGTCCCAGCCGCCTCGTCGTATATTATTTTGAACTTTATCTCGATCAATATTTAACTGTTTTCAATTCTGAAAACAGATTTGGAATTAGCGAGTCTAAATACATGTACACAACACACGTACAGTACTGCTCAGAAGTAACCTAACGCTGCGTTCTCGTCCAGAACGCGTTCCCTTCGCGTTCCAGAAATTTTGTCGGAAGCTATTGCCGAGTTCGGGAAACTCCGAGTGATTAACCAATGTAACAAATCACATTTATACGAAGAATGTATGAACTTGAGACTTGTGGCTTTGATCAATCAATGATGAGAGTGAATGAGAGTTGCGCATAAGTAATAACTGAGTCAGTAGTTCAGACACAGGCTTAATATAAATTTTACTCCGTGTTTGATTATCACGCGGCGCCATATATTTTTTAAAAACCTCCGGGTTGTGGACGGATGGTTGGTACCTTTTTATATGAACGCTCTGTGTTTATTAAAAAACACTCATCGAATCTTTATTTTATTCATCTGTGAATTAAAACGACCGCTATAAAAATTCGTGACTGCCATGCTTCGCAATGCATGCACATTGTAATGTGTGCAATGACATGTCGTTTCGCTACAAGTCGTTTCGCTACAACCAGAAGTCGTTTTGCTACAGTATGTAACACAAAGTCGTTTCGCTTCCAGCGTAACAACTGTATGTGTCGACTTGCCAACAAACGATTTCGTTTTAATGGTTTATTGGTAAGTCGTTTCCTACACTAATATGAGTTTACATCTATACGTTTATGTTTCGTTTTGGTTTCATGTCAGTTGGAAATTATTCTGAATTTTGATCTTGAAATATGCTCTGATAAATATGTAATCAATCTCGTACCCAGAGCCTGCGTTCCTTTATGATTGTCGATGGCGAATTTATATTTAAAGATTATGAGCTCGAGATTTCTATCATGATGTGGTAAATGACGATGGCGAAGGCAGAGTAATCTATCATCTCATAGAAATTGAGAGCAAATAGACTATTGGCTGGCGCGGGGTAAAGTTTATAATGGGCATGCCGCAACATCTTTATGAATCATCACTTATTGTTTTCACTCAAGGTGGTAAAGGTGGTAAACTGCCATGATTTTTAGTAACAAAATACTGACGTTTCGAGCGGACGTCTTGGCTGATGAAGGGCTCCGCTCGAAACGTCAGTATTTCGTCACTAAAAATCTTGATACCCTTTACCACCTTTTCACTTTGCTATATATCCAAAACCCTGTCTACGCGCACTCTACTTTTTAACTTTATACTATCGTGATATCGTCGGCCGGGTATTTCATGTTCGAAGGTCGTTTTTTATTGACATGTTTACATGCTTATGTTCGGACGACCGTAGATATAAATTCATATTAGACTCGTGTATACGGTAGTGTAGCGAAACGACTTAAGCTTGTAGCGAACTTACTAAACTACTCGTATCACAAGCTGTGGCGGTCAGCAATGCGCAAGAGCTCGTGAACCAAACAAGAGTTCGAAAACCAAACCGCGGCATGGTCAAATAAATTATGGAGGAACTTGAAGACGTTTTGTCCATAATTTGTTTCGCCTGGATAACCGGCGATCTGAGTCATATTCGTCTATAAATTTGATATGTTCTTCTGTCACTTTTGGCCTTCGACCACTGCGAGGAGCATCGTTCAATTGACCACTCATTCGATATCGCAAAAGAAAAAGACAGATTGCCGATCTTGAGATTTTAATTCCTTCCTCGATTAGAGTATCTTTTATTTTTGGAATCTTTACTATAATGAAAGCTTTGTCATCGTAAAATATCTCTTGTATTCAGTAAATATGGCGGAGCGACGATATGAAACAAGATGACGCTACGAATCGGAAAGTGACGACAATTTCCGGATATGGCCGAACTGATCACGACATGTATAGCCTGAAACTGGAACGCGTTCCGAACGCAATTTGGAACGCGTTCCGAACGCGTTCTGAAACGCGTTCGGAACGTTCTGGAACGCGTTCAGAACGCGTTTTTGGTTAGGTTATTTCTGAGCAGTACTGTACCTATTATATTAAGCAAACGTGTACACCCTTCGTAAAAACCTCTTTATGTGTAGTTCGTCGGATCACCACTCGCCAATGGCCGCCCTTCACAACATTGCTCACATATTGTCCGATTCAAACAGAACACCAAAAACGACTTTTTACTTCCTTACAAGGAGTTGGTCCTACCATGCTCTGCTCAAATATATATATATATATATATATATAATATATATATATACTCGCTCTGCTTCTACCCGTATGATTTTCTACTCGATACTAGAAAAATTATTCTGAGTCCCAGACAGGAATTGAACCTGTAACCTTCATTGTCCATCTTAATCTCCATAGCTCAATGGTACAGCGTCTCACTGGCAATCAGATTACAGTTTCGATTCCTGTCCAGGGATTTTTCTTTTTTTCTGAGGATACATGTATGAGCTTGACAATGGTCCATGTATTATCTATCTACTCCAAGTTCTCCCACATTCACTACATCAGTGTATATAATGTACTGTACTGTATACAGTATTAACATGATTAACACTGAGTTATCAATTATTGTTTACATACCTGACCAAGATTCTCTGAGGGAGAATACTCTGTTATATTAGGAGGGCAAAAATCAAAACTAAAATAAAAAGATTCTGCATTGTACATTCATTCATATATTTTAGTACATTTTAATTATATTTTAGTACATTTGCCTCTTAAAATAAATGTTTAGTTAGTGATAATAATGATGATGACAATAATAATAATAATAATTCTACATCATAGATATTGTATGATGCTTGACGTATAATGAGACAATCATACAATGTACTTAAAATTGTTTCAGGTGTACCAATGCCTTACATGTAATGCCTTGATTGTAAATTGTTGTGAAGACCAACAAATTTTGTTTCAACTTTGTACCACAAGTGTATTATTGTGTACCCTTTCTCATATAATAATACTAATTACTGGTAGTATAATAATAATAATAACAATAACAATAATAACAAACTTTATTATCAGCATAAATGGTGCAGGTGTGTTATACAAATACCATATATCATGGTGTATAAGTCAATTTCCTACGACTTACACGAAGGGTCATGAAATCATAGAACGGATAAACTAGTACCCAGTCCTCTCGATGCATCAGGAATTGTACCAATCAGCTTATTGCTACTAGTCTTTGTGTCAATCGACACGTGTACTGTAAATAGCACGTCGCATTTCATGCTAAAATAGTAAATAGTTACAACATCGACATGCCGTTAAAATGAAGAAATCAAATTCTAAAATTCATTAATAATTCATGAGATAATCGTCCAATGAAATCCATCGAAATTCGTCACATGACACTTTATACCGTGATATAGACCGCCGCATATCATTTAATATGCATATATAGATCACATGTACCTTTATGATAAAGAGGTACGTGTGATCTATATATGCTGTTAAATGAATAAACCGGGTCAGTTTACCGCAATCATCTGTAGTCGTTTGAGTTGATGTACAGAAGATTTAGAACATTAAATCTTTCAAAATTACACAAGTTTGTCGCTGGATAAGCCAATTTTCACCCATTAATCGGCACTTTTCGCTTGTTAAAAACCTTGAAATACATCTATACCTCACCATAATAGAACAACGTGTATACGCTACGGTCTCTGATATTTTAACAAATTATTACCACAAAATACCGAGCTATAAGCTAGATACGAAATTCTCTGTTGCTATCTCAGGTTCTAACAATTCGCTTCATTAAATTACTACCCAGCAGCAATAACCAACGTGCATTTATCTGTCGAATATAGTCTTAAATAACAATATTCCAAGCTCCTCTTTGTAAATCTTGTCGAAAAAATATATCATTTAAAACGGTACGGCTTGTTTATGGCTCTATGAAGAATATATTATCGACTAGCGAAGTTCCTCATCTGTTTAGCTCACTGCTAAGCAGGAAGTCTGCCGAAGCTTTCACCACTTTTCTGTGCACCTCCTTCGCTGGATCGAAACAAATGCAGTCAAATTTGAACATTCAAAACGCAAGGCTAAATGGCATTGCACGCACCATTGCTGTTTCTGTCATTCAACCACTAACTTTCTGACAGTTCAATGAATGATAACAACAATAGAACCATTTTGATGCGTAATCCTCTTATTATTTCAGTGGCTGACAAGACAAAAGGTGATTTCAGAAGCCATTTAAAAACCTCGTCATTGTATATAGCCGCTCGCCTATATACAATGATAAAGCACTCTGACTTGGTTTTTAAATAGTACTTAAAGGTTTAGACTGCCAAAAACTCAAATGCAACTCTGCTGCTGGACGTAAGTATAATGGCGTTAACGAAAAGCTCGTTCGAGACTGGCGGAAACAAGAGAAAATTTAGAAGTTACCGAGGACAAAATGCGCTGATCGTGGATCGAATTGCCACTGGACGAAACTTCGTTTGTAATATCCATTTCTCTATAAGACTATAGCATACTATTATAGAGTAAGTTATAAACTGTAGGTTCGATTAAAAGCGTATTTATTTGTTTCCGTAGAATACTTCCATTTTCTTTTTTAGAGATTCGTTGTATTACGCTATTATTATTAAAATTTCTGTGAATATTATTCTGTGTCTGCTACAAGTAACTATTTAATTTGGGGACTCGATTTAATTTGGGGACTCGACTGGTTCATTGGCTTTTTCCGCTAGCTTGAGCAGCAAGTGTTCAAGTGATGCCTGCGACTGTCGGCAGCATGGTGGTTGGTGTTGGTATCATGGTTCCTGAAATCACGTGCATTACATCGTTGATAACGGTGTCAACTTTTTTCAGCCCAAACAGGAACTGCATATTCAGCGGTGGAATAAACGAGGGCAAGTGCAGATGTACGAAGCGTGTCGAAGTCCGCACCCCAGTTTGTGCCTGCAAGTTTCTTAATTAGATTGACCTGCTTCTGTGTCTTTTCGGTGTCTACTGTGGATCAAATTTCAGCTTCTTACCACAGTGGTACTGATAATGAGCTCCTTTCTCGCAAGTCGATTAGCGATCACCTTCGTTTGTCTCCACACTACTGGGATACAGTCGGACAGGAAGAGTCTGAGCCATTCAATGGCCTCCAGACCCATATATTTGAGGAACTCGGTGTGCACATGATCGATCCCAGGTGCTTTACCTCAGGCATAGTATGGCGTCAAGCAGCTGGTTGGTGGATATTGAACTGGAGCAGGTTGATCAACCAGCGCTTTCTTGATCTTCATATTGACATGGTGATTGAAAGCTTTGGCCTCTGGGAGGTGTTTTTCCACTTCCCATTGTCCACTAGCACAGATGCGATGGAGTTTGCGGTCACGGGGCAGGGCCTTGGTTTGCTGCTTCTTCCGGTGAGGCGGTTGACCGTCACCCAGGCTTTGCGGCTTGAGTGGGTGAAATCAATGCTGTTGACTGCCTCGTCCCATCTCACACGTCTTTTTTCGCCGAGAACATTCATAAGGTTTTCACTTTTGTCTTTTAGTACTGGCGTTGTTATAATCAGCGAGAGCTACAGGTACTTCAGTCACCATCCCAGCAAGGAATATACTCACTCCTCCTCCCCCGTGGGATAGCAGACTTGGCAGCAGTAGAGAGCATTTTTGTGAAGGCTGTGTATGCCGTGGATTTTTCGCCTGTTGAGTCAGGGAGATCCTTGGCAAAGGTATCAGTTATGGTGGTGAATTTGGACCGGTCGGCTTTCCTGAAGTTCCGGTGCGTATGATGACAGGGCAGTGCCCTGAGCATGGGAATTTGTCAAGAACGATTCGTTCGCAGGTACAGTACTGCTAAGAAATAACCTGTCAAAAATCGCGTCTGATTTGCGTTTGTCTTGCGTCCGTCTTGCATCCGTCTTGCGTTCGTCTTGCGTCCGTCTGGCGTCCGTCTTGCGTTCGTCTGGCGTCCGTCTTGCGTCTCGCTGGACGCAGAGCTCGCATCGCGTTCGGTGATTCGATTACATTGCGAAGGTTATCCGAGTCGTTCTGTTCTTATTGTTCTCTCCTGCTCTATCACTCGAATCTTGTGTTCACACAGATCAGAATGGGAAAGCTTTCTCAATTCGCCAGAAATCGAATTATATCGTTAAAATCTTCTGGCGTTTCGATTATGAAAATCACACAAATTTTGGAGGAAGAAGGAATCAAAACATCGCGGTTTGCTGTAGGACAGTTTATCGCTCGATACAATCGAACTGGTAATACAGCCGATGCACAACGCAGTGGAAGGAATCCCATTTTAAGTGTCATTTTATAATATCATTTGGCTACAAATGTACCCATTCAAAAAAATGTGACAAGATGACAGATCTATTCTGATCTATTGTGCTTTTCACGGCTCGAGATTAACTTCATACGCAAAGTACTGCCAGAAGCTACAGTAATCTCGAGGAGAACGGCACAGATTATTAAAAGAACACCATTCGAAATATGGCGTCGACGAGACGACGATAAAATTAATCATGCCGAATTACATGAGCTACTGGTTGTCCAGTACTAAATCTACTGCTAGTTTAGAATTAGTTTTTGTTTCTTTAACGTTGTTTAGTCAGTTTTCATGTTCGTAACTATCTATTTCTACACCGTTTTTTAAATAAAACTTCTGCCAAAGGAAACGTCACTACACTAAAAGTCTCGTTTCGCTTCACTTCCTGGCGTCTTGCCACATTTAAATTTTGCATTTCTTCGCAGTCAACATTTTAACGGAATTCCTCGCACAATTTGCTGTATACTATGTATTGATATGTGTGGAAAAGGTCTGTTGACATTTGTTCACATTTCAGTGACTCATCCACTGATACAATTATTGCTATCTGCTTTTACGTAATACTAGAAATACGTGTACGCAACAACCCCTCGCCCGCTTACTGTTTGAGGCTTTAATATTGCCAAACTGAACAGATTTTCAAACTGCTTATTTTTTGGGTGCAATTTGTGGGTAGTGTACTGAACAGAACCCAAGTGGGAAAGTCTGCCAACACAATTGTCTCGCAGGCAGGGTTGGAAACCAATTGTGTAACTATTGATTATTGAAATTAATAATTAATTTTAATAATTATTAATTTAAATAATAATTTTATTAATTATATATTACATAACTAAAGTTAATTATGTCAGTTATGCTTTTAATAATAAATTTCAACATGCATGTTTACAGTACCGTAACAGTGGCATACTCATAATTTTACTCAAAGTACAATTGTATTCACGAGACTGCATAACCTTGTACATACATGTACCCTACTGTAATAATGTAATCTGCATGTTCCTTATTGCCTAATTGTCAGTATATGCAGATACATGTACCCTACTGTAATAATGTAATCTGCATGTTCCTTGTTGTCTAATTGTCAGTATAAGCAGATACATGTACCCTACTGTAATAATGTAATCTGCATGTTCCTTATTGTCTAATTGTTAGTAGCAGCTACCAAAAGATTGCATACTAAATTTATCCTAGACCAAATTGATAAGTCTGATAAACCTTTTATTCTTTTAGAAGACTTCTGTTTCTTAACTTTTATTAATATTATATAAGTATGCACATTCATGTAGCAGTATTTCAATGGTATTCAAGTACCGGCAACACAATTTCAAAAATTGAAATGACAAAAGCCCATAATATACAATAAAGAACGATATTGCTTAATCTAATTATTTCACCAATATATATATATATTAATTCAGGATGAAATTCCTTTCAGCTGCTTCTTGTCAGTGGGGTGATACCACTTGTTTAATCCTAACATGTTCCCCTGACACAGCGAGTGTTAACCTACCCAATTATACATTATACAGTATTTATCCTTCAAAAGCTGTGTAAAAATATACATTGAAAGCCTAGGACTGGCACTGTCCAGGCCTACTATCCAGGACAAAGGTGAATTTAAACAGACACACTAAGCCATTGGCCAGAAGGGCACATGCCATAATATCAGATGAGCGTATAAATGCTGATTGTTATAGCCAGTATGGTGTATGTTTACACTATTAAAGTGAGTAAAATGTAAGCCAGGCCCAAGGTGGCATCCAGCCAGGTTGGTCCTGGTTAGTCCTATAGACTTGCAGTATAAATACAGCTATAATCTGTACTTTTTTACATCCTTACCACCAGTACTGGTACTCACTATATAGGCTAATTATCAACTATTGCAATTATTCCATTGTGGATGAGGTTGCAAAGTGACCGAGTGAAACAATGGTGATGGATAATTTAAATAAAAGTATAAAATCTGCCATTCAAAATTTGTATTAACATTTGTTATTGTGCAATATTATAATAAAGCACATAATTTATTGGTATATCTTATGTAAGGACTATTCAATTTTGAGCGAAAGCCCTTCAAAGAGTGATTTTGTGATGTCTGATTGGCGCTTTCTCGATATATCAACAAACCGAAATTCAAATAATCGCTAACCCTAATCCTAACGCAAATCCTAACCCTAAAACTGACTTGGGTTGATGTTATAATAATTTTAAATTTCGGTTGCCATGACGACATGCCAAAAGTGAAATGTTCCGACCACAATATCTTTTGAAGTACTAACTCTAAGAACTCATTCTACATATCTAATGAAAGCTTGATTAACAGCCTCTGACATACCTACAAAAATATTTTTGTAACTGATAGCTAACAGTTTGAAAAAAGCGACGACGCTTGGATTGGATTGACAATTACTCCGACTAAATATTTTAGATAATTCAGACGACGATATCTTTTGAACTACTAACTCTAGAAAATCATGCTATACATCAAATAAAAGCCTGAATAACATACTCGGACATGTTTGCAAAACTATCTTTGTGACTAATTAACAGATTTAAAAAACCGAAAACGGGTTTACCTTTAGTTTTGACGCCACGTATAAAACTTGATTTACGAACTTGACATCTTCCGACGACGATATATTGCATTTTCACTGCCTTTTCACGATCTTTTTGAACTCAAATCTTCATTCAGCGTATAACCCTACTTTTCTTTTACGGTCAATTTAAATATTTATAATTCAAATGCAGATATTTACCATATCTAGTTACCAGGGCCAAATGTTCCGATGCCGCGCATGGGCCGTTGATCTTCAATATATATAATTATATAAACTGATCCTAGATCTAGGAACGGCTTGGATCTCGCGTGATAAGGGACTAAACGCCGGTCGATATTAGCACCCTCGCCCTCAGGCCTTCGGCCTTCGGCCGGCGCTTCGCGCCGGGCGAGGGGATAAAACACTCCGACACCCGAATTTACTACAGGTTCCTTTAGCCTCGACTTTAGCTTTCTTCTAAAGAAAAACACACACGCTTTCAAATTGTTGAGGAATTATCTAAAAAACGTTCCAGTGATTCTTGCAAATAAGCTCCGCAGCAATTATGGATGTCAACGTACGACGTTTATTTGGGAGCGGACCAGCGGTGAGAGAGCGGCGATTATTTGTCATTAGTACTATTCGATAAACGTGATACCGACGTTTCACGAGAAGGAACTTCGGTTCTGCGTCTGTCACGCTCCCGGACGCAAGACGAACGCAGACGAGACACTAGACGAACGCAAGTCGGACGCTAGACGAACGCTAGACGGCGCTAGACGAACGCAAGACGGACGCAAGACGAACGCAGACGAGACGAGGACGCAGTGATTTCTTGGCAGTACTGTAGGCGAGATGTCATTGGTTACGAAACTCAGGTCTGGCGTTGTCCAGGTCTTGTGTGGGCCAGAATAAAAGATCGGATGATCTTTGGCTCCATTAAGGAGGTGAAGGCCCTGAATCCCTGCCCAGTTCGAGACAGCTACTCCATTGGGATTTGTGTCAGGGTAATCCCAACTGGGACTTCTGCTGTTGAAATCTCCAGCTGCGATAGCAGGGGCACTGATGGTTTGAAGACATTGGTAATTAACGCTCGTAGGTGGGGGCTTGAAGGTGTTTGCAATTTGGAAGCCACTGATTTCGATAATGTTCTATTCGGTTGAGCTCCCCTCTGCTGAATTTTGGGAGAGCTTTGCATTTATGCTGTCATGTGTGTATGATGCAATTCCATGGCGTTTGTCAGGAATGAAGTCGATGACATTGAAACCCTCGATGGAAAGTTTTAGCTCATCCTCGGTATGGGTTTCTTGGAGGAGGATGACACTGGCATCGTTTTCGTCTGCCAGGTGTCAAATAAGGTCGTGTTTGGCTCTAGTGAGCCCTTCGACATTAAGATGAAGAACACAGATTTTGGTTGTACATAGTAATGATGAAAAGGATCACTGACTTGACAGAATCTATGGTAAATGGTAGGTGGCGGTAGGGTCGACGATTCCTTTAGCGATTCGCGTTGAAGAATTCGTTTTATTGGCTTCTGCTTGACTGCTGCGAATGCTGCAGTCGTAAACAGGGGACACCACGAGGTGTCCCCTGCAGCTGTTAAAAAAATCTGATTTTGTTAGTTTTACAAATGCATTTCCCCTAACATAATTCACCGCAATTCCTGCAACAAATGTGGTATGCTCTACATTGGTGGAACTAGGCAGCATCTCTCTGGCAGATTTAATGAAAATCTTCGCTCTGTATAGACCTCTTTTATAATGGCGGCTAATTTACCGTATTTTCCGGGCGATAACGCGCGCGTTATCTATTGATTTTTCTTTTTTTAGAGTTGCTGCGCGTTATAGGACGGTGCGCATGTGTTAGCAAAATTTTTTTTACAGTTTCAAAAATAAGCGAAATAGGTTTCGCAAGAAACTGAATGGGTTTTACCAAAGGGAAGATAGTGTTCAATGGTGTAAAATTGCGTAAAATTCTCCCACCACTTAGAAATAGCACTTTTATCTGAGTTAGTCAGAAATATGAAACTCAAAGCATATTATCTGCCCAAACGTCAGTCCGGTTCACGCAGATGGATACCAGCTGAATCGAAGTGTTTTACAACATTACTCTCGTAATAGCTCAATAAAATAAGAAAGACGACCTGTTGGCCTTGTACTATAGCGACACAGAAGACGAAGATTTTGAAGGCTTCGTAGAAGACGACTTCTAAACGATTTTCACAAAAAAACGGGTACTTTTTAAGAGCCATCGAATTTACGAAAGAATCAAACCATAATACTGCGAAACGTATCATAAAATGGCATTCAATAAATATATTAAAACAACTATTTTTATTAAGTCATGCTGACTGGTTTAACATCTTTTACACTTTCAAAATATAAAACTGCTATGAGCGTTATCTTCCGGTGCGTCTAATGTTTCATCAAAAATTTATTTTGATGCCAAAATTGGCAAGTGCGCGTAATACGCAGTGCGCGTAATCGCCCGGAAAATACGGTAAATATTCCTTTACACCCGTATGTGCATCTAAATTAGCCTTTATGGCCTCGTTTCTGTGTCAGCAATTCAAAATAATCTTTGCTTCCTAATGAGGTCTATAGAACGATGATGTTGACAAACTTGTAGTCCAACATTTCAATAAAGTAGTGCCAACTATTTGATTTTGGACATGAAAGTTTGTGCCATCCCACGCATTTCCAGTGGGAATGATATAGCCATAAAAGACATGAAAAGCAATATCTCACTTGAAACCATTCATCCCCTGGATGCGATTTTCTGGCTTCTCACTTAATTCCCTTGCGCTTTTGCTTTATTTCACCTCCCACCTACATGTATCAGTATTCCTTTGCATGGCCTGTTTACAGATTGATGTTAAAATTAAAAAATAGCAAATGACTTTCTTACTTTTACACTCATTAGTTTTGTTCTTGTTTTATTTTATTTCACTCTCTTAGAAGGGCCTTGCTTGAAACACATATTTTGGCAGTACACCAACAGAGTATTCAATTTGTTTTACAATACCAATTACAATACCAATGTCAATTCTCTGACAGAGGAAGCTAATTTTACATCATTAGGTACAGTAGACCATTATATAGAACCGCCGCAAAATAGGTACAATGTACTCTCTGTAGCTAGATTTACACTGCAGCTAGAAGACTCTGTAGCTAGATTTAGATGATATTTTGGTAATAAAAGTTCTACTAACCTGTTATAATCATATGGTATGATAGTTTCAGTGGAATCCAATCGATTAACAAACAAAGGTATATAACTCTGTTAAAAATAAACATAAAATATATATGCTTCGTAAAGGTAGGTACAGTGTTAAAAACTTATTGACTGAATGGGACTCGGTCTTAATGGCAAAATTATGGTGCCCGTGGTCTTTCAGTACAGACCTAGCAACGAAGGAGCGAGGTTTGTGCAAAAAGACCAAGGGCAGGATAATTTAACCATAAAGACCAACCAAACGAGGTTAATAAGGTTTTTATTATATGGCTCCTTTTAATTTATCACAATTTTCTTCATAATTATATTTAAAACTTTTCAGTTATTGGCCAGTCTTTCCCGGTTTGTGAAGACCACTCAGGAACTGATCAAATTGCAGAAAATCTGCGTTAAGACCGCTCACAAACCAAGTCATATAACAAATCACAGGCAAGGCTTTTCCCTTTGATGCTCAGTAAAATCACCAGGACAAAGCATCAATGTACTAACAATAGTTAAAAAATACAAGTTTTGCTCAATGGCTCAAAATTGATGTACAGCAGCGATTATCTTTTCAATTTTGACATCATTACAGTAGGTGCTTGCCTTTTGTTCTTTGCACTCAATGTCCAAATTTTAAATATTATTTGTTTTTTGATTACAGTTCCCCTTTAACCAAGTTCTGGATAACATTGGTACAGTACAGCTCGCTGATAGTTAATGGTAAAGGCAATTACAGATACATTGAGCACCTCACCACTAAGAATAATTTTTAAGTTTTGGGTTTTTTGAGTTTGCGTTGTAGTGTGATCAGGGTGTGAAATAACAGCTAGCTGGTCGCCGGTCAAGATGACCGGCCAAGTCAATTTTAGCTCGGACGTGCCGCTTTTATGACCGGACAAATTATATTCACCTAATGCCTGAAAAAAAGCCTTAATTCCGTAATCGCCATCGGTAAACTCCTTCACATAAAATGCATTGCGCTTTAGCTTATGTTAGCCGTTGCGTTTACACGCGATACAAGTCTGAAAATGTGCGAAACCGTCACCTAATTATCTGGAGCAATTTGAAAATAATTTCTAAGCGGTGGTGCTAGATGAAAACGGCACGCTCAGCGTTGGTATCGTGTCAACACAAATGAAACGCCGATACTTTTCAGCTTTAATTTATTTAATTAGCAGTCCAGATTCATTTTATTCTATAAAGTAGATATTCTTTGTCGACTCCAATCTGGAAAGTTTCGCAATTATGCGACGCTTGTTAATTAATGATATCCGTCTGTCGTCAATAAATTGAAACAAGTTCATTGCGTGCAGGCTGTCATAATGTGACCGGACAAAATGACCGGCAAGGCGAGAGTTTGACCGGACAGCACCTCAATTTGGCCGGACATTGTCCGTTGTCCGGCCGTTATTTCGCGCCCTGGTTAATCACAGTGTATAAGTTGATTTCCTAGGACCCAAAATTGGTGTCAAAAACCCAACCTTGACTTATACGAAGGGTCATGAAATCATAAGACCAGGTAAACTAGTACCCAGTTCTCTTGATGCATCAGGAAATGGACAAAGTACGAAAGCAAGATTCAAATGAAAGGTTGTAGACGTTGCAGAAAAGTCAAACAATTGTACTGCTGGACATAAGTTTGGCATTAACGAGAAGCTCGTTTGAGACTAGCAGAAAAACACCTTGGATCCCTTCTTGAAATTTAGTATCCCAGATTTCGATAGTAGGTATTCCACTGTTCCAGATAGTAGGTATTCCAATTAGCAGTATCCAAACAAGGTAAAATATCAAAAAAATAAGTGCCGGAGAGGTGCTGATCATTAATGATTTATGTAATGTCCAGAAATATGTATTTTAGGAGCAATTATAGAATACCTGTCCACTTTTGAAACTGCATTTAAGGCAGAAATACAAACCAGAATGCTCTAAAATGTTTTAAATATAATGGTTTAAGGTTTATATTGTGTGTACTGGTTGATTGTTATCAAATGAAATGGGGTTTTAAAATAGAACAAAGCAATTGTATATGATGAATTTTCCGTAATTTGACCCTTTTACTAACTGTCAACAGATAGAAATAGCGAAAGTGGACGGGTATTCTACAATTTAGCGTATGTGGAGAATTAATCTCGTGCCCCATTGTATTTAATTTGGGGACTCGACTTATACTCAGGATAACACAAAAATAACATTTTTTGGCAAAAATTAGGGGGGCGACTTATGTGCCAGGTCGACTTGTTTGATCCAAATAATTTGACTGGTCATGCTGACCTGCCATGACCAATTTCTGATGATCAAATCATGAAAGTCAGTGGTCAGTGACTACTGACCCCCATTATTTTGAGCATTGAACTTTGTTCATTGCTTTTGTTGCATTCCACAGGATAGCCCTGGGTTAGTGCCCTTGTGGAAGACTACGATAGGTGCATTAGAACACAACACTATCCATCAGGAAATTATCAAGATATTATATTAATACTATAGAATAATTAAACAACAATTACATTTACTACACTTGGCATCTGTTATGCACATATCAATGTTAAGCGGGAGGGGGGGGAGGAGGCCGGGTATACCCAGGGGGATTTGGCACATGATTGATTCCCGTGGTGGTGCAATTTGACCAGCTCAGAAGGCAACATGGCGGAATCAGAAGAGCGCGAACAAGAGAACGAAGTTTTAATAAGGCGATTTGATCTCATTTGAGTTTTGAATAAGTTCCCAGGGTGGGATATTTGACGAAAAATTAAAATTTCGAATCAAATCCCCTAGGTATGCCCAGTGCATTAAAAGGCCAGTGGAACAGAACAGTGGAACTGTACAAATACACTAAACTAAACTAAACTAAACTGAGACTAAGCAAAGCTCAATGTATTTAGCTTTCTACATAACTACTGTGCAGTCTACAGTACACTAGCTCCGATTTGCAAAGACTTTGCATACACATCATACTGACAATGTATCAAATTCATTTAAGCTTGATATATTTTACTTGTCAGAAAGAGAATCAAGCGAATGAATTTATAACTACTATAAGAATGAACTAGTCTTCTTCTAGTGGGATAAACAAGAAGGGAGATCTTTTAAAGGATATAAAGACAGTCCGAATTATTATCTAGAGGAATAGAGTAGTTATTATTTATTATGTTGTGAAAGCTATGTTTGTAGAATCTTTGATAATAATGATAGTCAACACGATATATTTTTAACTGACTAATTTGCACTGTTTAAGCAAACGAAAAGAATATATGATGGCTGAATAGACAAGAACCTCGATTCTGCTTAACTATAATCAGGCGAGAGAATCAGTATTATGCAAGATTGAAGATATGTCTGTAAAACCAACCTTGCATTTGCCATCAGTTGTACCCTTCTCACAATATGAAACAGGCGCCAAGCCGGGCAGGTAAAAGCCAAATACAGTTTGAATAAGTAAGAAGCAACATATCCAGCCAAGGAACGGGACACTTTTTGACGCCATAACCACTAACCAGTAACTCGTCTTTTAAATAGTATTAACAACAAAATATAGAACAGCTTTGACGACAAAACCAAACCTGCAAAGAACCCGTAGAATTCTGGGTAATGGCAGCCACGTAGCTGTGTTCATCACAAAAATAGGCCAGGGGGGGTCGCGCTCTTTCGCTAATTCCATTCAATTATTCGAGCATTTATTTATTTAGCTTCGCCTCTAAAAAATACGTAGAAGAAGCAGGGTCACCACAACAGTTAAACACCAATTACAGTGGGCCCTTACAAAAATAAAATAATAACTAATAACAGCAAGTTATGGGTTCAGTGATAACACTTTAGGCAGACAGTTTTCCAAGAGTCGTCAACATTATAACAGGATAATAGAGCATAATTATAATAGTCTAATAGTGATTTCTTAAATTTTTTAAAGTTAGAGAGTTCCAAGTCCTTGTTGTTCTAATAAATTTAAAAATGAGCGATTGAAAGTAGTTGTTTACATTTACATAAAACGTTGTTTTACATTTACGACGGAATGAGATTGCATTGACATTTGCCATTGATAGCGCTTAAAGAAGAACAACAAGATACTCGTGCCAGTAAGAAAGTGGTTGTAGATTTGTAGAAACGAGTCTCTCTTCGTAAGATTCTTCGCACAATATATGGTAGCTATAGATTTTGATGCTCGGCGTTGGATTATGCGCTCTGTTCGTTAAGCTCGATTGACTGCGGGGAGCAGACTTGGGTGGCATAGGCCAGAACAGATCGCACAACTGCCAGATACAATGAGCGGCGGATCTTTTCATTATTGATTTCCGAAGCAGACCTGCGCAGAAAACCAAGCATTTTGTTGGGTTGTGCGTCGATCGAAGGTGTGCTTTGACCATGTTAGCGCACTAGTAACCCATATGCCAAGGTCCTTCTCGTCTGATGTAACTGCGAGGGTCCTACTCTTGATTGTATAGGGGTATTCTGTGGGGTTCATTTTCCGAGGTGCATGGAGGGATTAAGAATCAAAAAACTTTGTGGTATTCACCATGTTTAATTATTAAATCTGAGCTTTCGGCCCGTGTACCAAAGTAGCATACAAGTTAGCCGGGGGGAGAGGGGTACAAGTTTGCTTCGCAAACATGTATCACGCAAACTTCAACGGTTCTAATTATCCTAGATTCTAATTGACAGGAACGAAAATATGCAGATAAAATGAAAATAATTAAATATAATAATAAACTAAAATTTAAAAATATCCGTGTTATGAAAGTTTGAAAAGGCTTGTCCAAATGTCATTTAAAGGTTTGCCTTCCTGTGGCATTGTTCTGACTTTAGCGATCTCGATTGACTCTCATTTTACTAGTAGTTGTGGCTGAAACGGTGAAATTTAGCCAAGACCTCTGAATTATATGCTTTGAAAACTTTTCCGAATTCGTTATTTGAATTTCTCAGTTTTAACGTTTTTTAAATGCATGCAATTACTGTTTCTATAATTTATGTTATTATCGACGCCTCTTCATCTGCAGAAAAGATCATGTTTGCGAGGTTCCTTCAAGAACAATGAAGCATTTCATCAGAGTATCAGATATTCTTGTTTGTTGTTTGATTGAAGATTTTCAAACAATAAGCGCGGTTATTATATATGCCGATATTGTAATACACTCTCCATATATATTTCGGCTCGCTCGGTGAAGTCACGGTGTTTAATGGTCGTGGCTAGATGGTACCCTCGCAGTTGAGTTTGAGTTTGCAGTTAGTTGAAGACTGCGATTAAGGTTGGAGTGGGGTTAGGGCTTCGGTTAGGATTAGATTGGGGATTTGGGTTTAGTTTAGATATATGTTTACGTCACGACCCTCAACTGCGAGGGTACCATCTAGCAACGACCGTGTTTAATTTGTCACACATGTTGTTTGTAATATCCTCATCGTGTTTAATTTATATATCATAAGGCGCGTTTTCACTAAAGCGAGTTAAAAGTGCAAAGTGTTTTCATTGACCAAAATGCCGACTAATATCTGTCCGAAAACGCCGGAAATCGCACCAAGTTATACTACATCAAGAGATGGTTCAAACTTCAAAAACTTGTTTTCTTGACAGCTATCGAATTATTTCATTAATGGACTTTCGCCGCTTGTATCATATTTTGCCTGCTTCAAAATACAGCAAAAATCCTTCTCGAGTTCTCGGTCTCGGTGTTCAAATCGACATCATGGATGATGGCTTAGAGTCCTCAGACGTTCCAAGATTATCAACTCCCACGAATTACAGGTGAGAATCGTGCTTAAATGTTTAGGAACTACTTTGCATAAAGAACTGATATATTATGTTTCATTCAGGAATCGTTTTATAATTCCACCACCGAATATGATGATGGACTCACCACCAGGAAATATACAGCGACCGTACCTGTTCCATTCTGTTCCAAGATATTCGTATTGGAATCCACTACCGCATGGTCAATTCGGTCAAAGTTCAATGTTTCCAAACGCTTCAATACACTTTCTCGTTTCATCTTCCGTCCTTGGGAATTTAATAAATTCGTTCGCCCGCCTCATTAAAGCAGAACAAAATTCGTCCTTAATGTTCATGGCAGTACATCGACCTATTCCGAATGTTTGTCCAATGGTTCTGTAGTTAATGGCAGTGCATTACATGATTCAGTTTAGTTGTTGTTGTTAATAAATGTCATCTGTGTTATTACTGCGTCTTGCAAATCTTTATTGATTTAGCTTCGTCTTGATGCGATATATATATATATATATATATATATATATATATATATATATATTATATATATATATATATTATATATATATATATATATATATATATATATATATATATATATATATATATATATATATATATATATATATATATATATATATATATATATTATATATATTATTGTTGATTGATTATTCTAATTGTACCAATTCAGACCCTAATTTAAAGATAAATATTAGAACCCAGCAAATGACTTTGAGACAAGACATAATAAAAGAGATTTAATTGCTAACGTTTCGTTGCTTCATGCAGCTCAAAGTCATTTGCTGGGCTCTAATATTTATCTTTAAATTACGTTTTCCGCCTGGTATATCTATTGCCACAATTAAGGCACGAGTATGTGATAAACAGGTTATCACATACGTGACTCGGTGATATGTGCCACTAGCACTCCTGAGAATATTGAAAGATGAAGAATAACTCCTTACTCTTCTGGTAGTCTCCGACGCAATTTTCCCTTTCGTAAACGGTCGTTACCATCCCGAAGCGTCGTTACCATCTCACTCTCATAGAATGCTGGGTAAACGGAGTGAAATTCCTCGTGGTCCCAAGCTTCCCGCATACTTTGTTATGTATCATAACATAGTATCTGTCTTACAAAGTTCTTAAATGACATAGAACTGGTGAAACTACTTGGATTATTGGTGATTAACTGGTGATTACTGGTGATTACTACATATTGGATAATTTGCAGACAAAGTTCCATAATTTGACTACGCGGTTAAAATATGAGGCTTGGAAAGTTCTTGTTTTACAAAGTGGAGTTTTAAGGTTGGCAAAGTTTTGGCTCAGCTTGGTGCGGCCGTGAGAAACAACTTAACAAATTCGTGGACATTTAAGTCAGTATGCCCATGTAGGGACTTGAAGAAGAAAACTAGGTCTTTAGTTCTCTATCGTAGCGCAATGGAAGTAGGTCCAGCGTCATCAGTCTATCTTTGTATGACATTTATCCGATCTTGGTTCTGAGAATCCACCTTGTTGCTCAATGGGTTACCAACATTTGCCTCCCACGATTTATCTAGTTATTTCCATCGCTATCCATTGCTACGGTTCGTTCTAACTTAAGGTGGCATGATATAGAAATTTGCAAGATATCAACAAACTCGCGTGACCATTCGTGTGCGCGAGATGTCTAGCGAATCAAGACCATCAAAGTGACATGACGAATGCGAGTCGCTGACGCCATCATCACCATTAATTGACGTGATATGCGTGCGAATTGCTGACGCCACCAAAACCTACCATATCTCAATAAAAATCAGCATATTTCAATATTTTGTCCGGTGACTTATGCTGAAATTCTACATGATGTATTCTATTGCTAAAATCTCCCTCAAAATAAAATAATTCTGTAATGACAAACGAATGTTATCCTCTAAGAAAACGATATTTTTTGTTTCTGAAAAAATGGCATTACAGATTTTTTATAATCTGCCTGTTGATTGTCTGTGATTGAAGGAAAAATATAATTAAAAAAAATGGGAGTCGCCAGGCCATTTTGAGGGGAATTTGTTGTGTGTCGCCATAGCAACGGACCAATGTTATTGATATTAACGGAATTCAAAAGTAAAAATAATAATCTATCCATACAATCCAATGAAACGTACAGAATCTAAGAGTACAAACTGCCATATACACCTAAATTTTAGAGGTAGGTAATCTACGCAAAAACAGCCTTGCGTTCATCGAGTTAATTCCTCGGAGAAAATGGGCGTGTCGGGGACATAACTCGAAAAGGGCTTAACTCGAAGGGCTTAATTCGAAGGGCTTAACTCGAGGGCTTAACCTACTGTAACTCGAAGATTACCTACCTCTAAATTTCAAAAACGGTTTCGAGCCACGATAATGAGAACAATAAATCCTATAAGGACGTTAGTCAATAGCATTTAAATATAAAAAAATGTATAAAATTTTGATAAAATATAATACAGTTTTTTAATATAAAGAGGTTTCGCTAAGGGGGGTTTGCTAATAGAGGATGAGCATGAAATCTTGGTGGTCAGCAGTCACATTTAATCGTCAGAATTTTGTCCCATAACCATGCAAATAACCGCTAACCCCAAAACAACTTAGATCCTAACCCTAACTCCCGCCTAATGAGTTTTCTAATCCTAACCCCCGCCCCTTGTTCAGTCTAGGTCCATCTCCCTTTTGCCTCCTCTTGCATTATTGTGTTACCATAACCATCGAACCATTTTTTTGCTCACTTCAAACCAATTTTGCGTCTTTAGCCATTCCGTAGAACGCACCATGCTTTTCCAAAAGATTTTTAGGAGTGTCGAATTCAACGATATGGCCACTTGACAACACCATAATTCTGAAGTTAAAAAGAGGGGAAGGAATAAAATTTATGTGGAATGTCAACATGATCAAACAGCTATGGAACCCCTAAGGAAATTAAAGGGGAACTGTAGTAAAAATAAATAACTTTTAAATAAAAGGCCTTTTTAAGTATAATATTTATAAATGTTAATTGTTTTACGATATCTGCACGAAAAACAACGTTTTCTCGTATTTTTATGCTTCTGAACGCCGCCATTTTAAGTTTGCTCGACGGCTCAGACTGGATGTACAGCGGGAATTTCTTTTCAATCTTGACGTCATTGACTGCTAAGGAACAATCAATTATGACGTCAAAATTGAAAAGAAAACACCCGCTGAACATCCAGTTTGAGCCGTCGAGCAAACTCTAAAATGGCGGCGTCCAGTAAGTTATTTCTCGAGTACAAGAGCAGATACAGTCAAACTATTAACATTTCTAAACATTATATCTAAAGGCCTGTTATTAAAAAGAAATTTGTTTTTTGGCAACAGTCGATGCCTTAAAATTACACCGTGTGGACAGCCTCGTACCCAGGCGCTTATTTTGCTACCCGCCGCGATGCGTGGATTTGCCGGAAAACACGCGCGTGTGGACGAAATGATATGTCCGAGCATGCTCAATTTTGATCTGCCATCCAAATTTTTCTTTAATAACAAAATTATCAAATAAACTCAACAAAATTTTATAAACCAAACAATACAAATATATCCTTAATCTATATTATTGATATTTAATATATATAATAAAAATTGTCGCAATGGAGGAACCAGGCGGGAATCGTAGTCTAGTTAGGAATATTAATGCCCAGCAAATAGCTTTAAAAAGAGCCATAACAACATAATTTTGAAAAGAAAATTTCGTTACTAAACTCGTAACATCATCAGAGTGACAAATTACAATAAATGAAGGAGGCATATATAGAAAGTGACAAAATGTTACAAAGGAAATTAAAAAGCGAGAGAACGTAAGATCAAAGGTGTCATCACAGATTGATAAACGTGTCATCACAGATTGATAAACACCGGGCAGAGTATTTTGCCCTACTTCGTGAGCACCACGATGAAGGAATAAATTAGAAAGGGGTTAAAGGAAAATATCTAATGTTGGCGTTAAGAGATGGTTAAAACTTAAAAATTAATAAACTCTCTCGAAGTAGGACTTCAAATTGCGTCCAATCTTCGCAGTCATCTATAGAAAAGTAGCTTGAACTCTTCCTCCTCTGTCGTGTCAGTCTGTCAGACATTGGAGCCCCCGGTGCTTAACCACTTGATTTTTGACCTGACGAACGGCTTAGGTTGTATTATGTACGGCAGCCAGCATAGTGTAGTGGTTACTATATTTGTCTATGAGCTGGGAGTTCCAGGTTCGATCCCGGGTCAGACCAGGTGGCATGCATACCTTGTGTAGTCCATAATAGTGTTCAACCGATGAGCAATTGTGAGCACGGTACAATCTGCAAATTCTTTACGTATTGTTTGTTGAATAAGTTCATCTGTTTCTAAATCCACAGCTGCTGTTGCTTCATCTAACACTAGGATCTTACTTCTACGAAGTAAAGCTCGACCGAGACACACCAACTGACGTTGACCAACGCTAAAAAATAAGACAACCATGATATTCTTAATACAAAGGTGATATAAAAGTGTTTTGCTTTGTAAACAGTGTAGAAATACAAATCGAAAACTCGAAAAGGTTTGTGGGGTGCAGGAATGGTGCGTAGAAGGTCTAACGTTTCACTCTCTGACGAAGGTAGTACATCAATGTTTTAGAGTTTTCGATTTGTATTCATAGTACTTGTGGTCGTGGCCGTAACTGTCGTTGTCGTTATAGTTAGTGCTGTTGTTGTTGTGGTCGTTGTTGTTGCTGCTGTTTATATATCAATCTCAAACTCATTAATAATTCATGAGCCAATTAGCCAATGAAATCACTTTATTTTATCACATGACTGAGGCTGGATACCACAGTTATTAGATCAAACCCGGTTTTGATCTAATTGCTGAGATCTTAATTAATAATTCATTTTTTGGAGAACGAAACGACCTGCCTCCGTCTTCGCTCATCCTCAACTGAACAGAGTCTGTTAATTTTCTGAATACATTTTACACACCCTCGTGAGTTCAGTCCCATGAGGGTTTGTTCTCAAATGCGTTTTAAGTAAACATCCAATTAAATCCGTGTTCGATTGAGAAGCCATATAAACAACTCGTTTATCGTGTTTCATCAGGGGATGCAAATCATGTTTTCTCGTGTTTGGATCCCCTGATGAAACACTCAAACTCGTTGTTCATATATTACTTCAAAAACTCATTAATAATTCATGAGGAAAACACAAAGGAAAATCATGACCGTATCGTGTCTTTTTGTGATAAATATTCGTCCCGGGACTGGGAAGAGCACATACATTGCCCATTGCCCTCGTACCCCAAAACAACAAAGGTCCTAAGTCCTAACCCTCCCCAAAAGCTATAGAATATATTATTTTAAAGTTAAATGATCTATTTACAACATATATACAGCTTATCCCGTAGCTAACTTAGTTCTCTTTGAAAGCGGATAATCGAACATGCCCAAAAATATAATTTTCGTATTACGGATACCATCTTGTAAACGAACTTTCGGCTGTCTTCGTCGAACGTTTTCTTGAGAAATAATCAACTCGCAAAGCTACAATATATATTAAAACAAAGGTAAATTATCTGTTTAGAATATGCGTACAGCTTATCTAGCGAACGTAGTTTTCTTAAAAAGACCGTATAATCCGAACATATCGTGTTAACTATCCGCATCCAGTGGGCTGGTACGAGGGCAATGTATTTGCTCGTCAGGGCAACGTATATGCTTGTTTAATAGGGCACGTATTTGCTCTTCCCAGTCCCGTCCGATATGACCTTATATGGAATAGGTACTATAAGTCCATCATATGGATTTTCTTGGCGAAAATGGCTAGAATCACTGAAATAGTTGGTAAACATGGTTATTAGATGCAGTCGTTTTTGAAGCCGGAACTCGGCTATCGACTCTGATGCTCGTGTTTTAAACTATACTTAAAGGGTACAAAAATCAAACAATCAGGCTTACGAAGGTAATCTATAAGTAAACAAATTACTCTTGTACACTGGAACAACAACACTAATTTTCACCAAAGACAATCTTGTCATCATTGACAATCTTGTTGTAATACTTTGCCTAAATAACGGGGAGATTGGTGACGCCTGCACACTCACAACCTAGGTAAATCTGATGAAACTACTCTGTGGGTGGCCGAGTTTCCATGGAATGCTTTTTTGGTGGTTCAATTGAAAAAATCCAATTCACAAAATTCGAGTTTCAGACTTATAAACACATGAGGATTATAAAGACATGTGACGTCACACGCATATCGAAAGTACATCCAAGATGGTAGTCGGAGAAGATCAGACCTCTTCTCAGGCACGGGCCTCCCCGCCCGCTGAGTCTGAGACTCCATACAGTTGACGTCATCAGTCTCTAATAATCGTCGAGCACGAGCGTGCCTGTGGTAACTTGTTGTCAATTTTTCAAAATGGCGCTTTATGAGACGGTTTGTGTGAGATGTTTGTCCAAAGAAAATATATAAATGTGGAATTTGAGTTTTGCTCGTATAAGAATATATATATATATATATATATGTGCGGAATTTGGGTTTCGCTCGTTCTTTAACGAGCAATTCCACTGCATTAAACAGTTTCTCTGTGGAAGATGTATTTGTTAATATGCCAACTGCATGGGGAAAATCCCTGATATTCCGAATGGCTTCGTATCCGATATTATGGATTTTCCTTCGGTACCCAGATCTGGGTACAGATGACGTAAACTGTATGGAATTTCTAAGATCAAGTCTCAGACCCTGGGTAGCCTGATCTTCGCAGACTACCAAGATGGCGGACAATCATCCAGTTTAGGAACTTTGAAAGTGCAATTAATTAATTAAATTTGTTTTATTTGAATACGTTGGGTGTAAATGTCACACCAATTTTATTTTCGCCTCATCGGTTTGTTTTTCGCAACTTTTTATACCCTTTAATTGAAACCTATGTCCAAAGATCAAGTTTCAAAAATTGTAGCCGTTCAACAATTCGACAAAAGCAACGAATTGAGAGTTATTATCAAATATATCGAGGTTTTCATGTGGTTGACTGTCAAAGTATATAATCTAAACGGAATATAAAACGTGTTGTGCTGCGTAGGCAGTGTAGAAATACAACTCAAATATCTAAAAAGGTTGGTGTACTGCCGAAATACAGTAGCGTGTAAGTAAGAAGGAAAGAATGTAAACATAAGCGGAGGCAAAAAAACGACAAAGTGAATATATATTCTGTTTAAAAAGGTTGGTGTACTGCCGAAATAGAATGTTTCGAGCGAAGGCCCTTCGTCAGGATTTATTTTGACGCATTTATTTTCAGGATTTATTTTGACGGGTTTATTTTGACGTTTCACTCTCTGACTATAAGGGCCTTCGCTCAAAACGTTAATGAACAATTTCACTTGCAAGTTTCATACATCCCACAAGGTATGTGTCGTGACAGGAAACTAATAGTGCCTATAGTCTATTTTTATTCATGGAATGAGCAAATAAAAATCCTCCTCTTTTCCTACTACCTGTTGCTCGACCCTAAACAATCCAACATTTCTATTCTCCAAACAAAACAAACCTGAGATTCCCCCCTGCTTCACTAATGACATGCTGAAGACCATCTTCGAGATTGGAGACAAAACGCTTGAGATGAGTAACCTCGAGTGTCTTCCATAATTCGTCATCACTGTATTGATCAAATGGATCTAGATTGAAACGTAGTGTTCCGGAAAACACAACCGGATCCTAGAAGAAAAACCAATGAAAGATTCAAGGGATAGTTTCATTACCAGAAATTAAAGACAAAATTGTCGCCGTTTGAAGGTAATTAATTTATATATGGTCCTTAGAAAATGCCGTTCATTTTACAGTGAGTTACCTAGTGCGAAAATTTTAAAATGAAGATTCTACTTATTGAGTAGCTCGTCCATTGTTTTCTGACCTCTTAATATATGCAACAACAATTTTCAAATTATTCAGTTACCGGTTTGATTAGATGAGTCAAATCTATGATCCGCCAAATTGTGTTGAAAACATCCAGCAAATAAAATAGGCTACGCGTCATTGAATTGTTGTTTGATTTTGTTTGGTATTTTCAAATTATCGAAATGTTCGAAAGTCTATGGAAGAAACTGTGTCTTACATCTTAATATTTGAACATTGGGTAATTTGGCTAAAGTTATATATACCAACATTTTAATAATCACCAAACTTGTAATGACAACAAGACATTGGACAAGTATTGACGAAAGTTATCTCTAGATTTTGTCAATTTGGCAGATCGTAAATTTGACTGATCTAATCAAACCGGTAACTGAATAATTTGGTAATCGTTGTTGTATATATTAATAGGTCGGCAAACAGTAGATGATCTACTGGATAAGCATAATCTTCATTTTAATATTTTCGCTCTATATATGTAACTCGTTGTAAAATAGGACGCCATTTTCTAAGGATCATATGTAAATTAATCTTCAAGCGACGGCCATTTTGTCGTTAATTTCTGGTAATGTCGTAACGGTCGTTACTTTAACGCTAAAAATTATTTATCAACATTATCTTGTATCAATATCTCTCGTTGATAAAGGCGTTGCTATAGACTTTGAGAATATGCGAGTCTGGATTAAGATAAATCATTCAGGAGGTTCGTCCAGTATGATACGCATGCAGAAAACGAATCTTATTGTCAGTCCCTGGTGAGTAGAGCTACATTCGAAAACATCTGTTAAGGGAACGCCTCCTTTAAAGGGACACAAACCTCTGATTAATCTATTATATATCATTATCTTTGCACATACCTGCGGAATGATGGTGAGTCTAGAACGAAGATCATGGAGTCCGATATCTGTAATGTTAACGCCATCAATAACGATGTGACCACCAGCAGACTCGATTATTCGAAACAGTGCCAATGCCATCGTCGACTTCCCAGCCCCTGTCCGACCAACTATTCCAATCTAGAAACGAGCCAGGAAAAAGACAGTAAGACACACTATGTATTTTTATCACAGACGTAAAACATATGTAATCCGTCAAAGGTCAGCCAAGGTATAGTTATATTGAGGCGGATAATACAAACCGAGGCCTTGATAATTCTAAGTATCGTGCGAAAACCGAATCCAATAATTGTTTTATTATATATTTAATAAGTAATCTATATCACAGAACAAAATAAGTAAGCTGGACATAATCGTTAGTAATTTCGCAAACCAGACTAAAGGTAGCAAACAACGCAAAATATCGTTTTTCAAGAGTTTTCTTGTTAACTTTGTGTGTCATAGTTTCTGCCTGTCGTGTTTATTTCCGGGCGACCTTCGCAAATGACTAAACGATAGAAAAAAAAACGCACAACATGACGTTTTATAATTATAATGACAAGAAAGTTTCGCTGGAAAAATAAAACTGGAAATTCGTTAAATTGTGATAAATTGGCAATAAACTTTACTTCAATTCCTGCAGAAGCATTTTCTCTGTGAATTTGTGTTTTGCAGCCGCCCTCTTTATACAATACTCATACAATCTCGATTGTGATTGGATAAAAACCTGCAGACAATTATTGTCTGTAGATTTACCTACAAAGTATCAAAAATTGTCTGTAGGTGACGTAATTGTCTTTGCGTGCCTTACTTCCTAAACTCCTAAAGGCTTCTACATTTATAATTGTATAGTAAAGCAATTATTGGATTCAGTATTCATATGATATCAATAATTATACAGACCTCTGTCAATGTTATCCGCCTCATCCAATAATTGTTTAATGTCTATATTGTCTGAAGGATTTCGCGATTTAACTACGGACAATAGACGGTTTTCCGTATGCTATCACTATCAGCCAATCAAAATCGAGATACAGTAAAAATGCATATAATAAACAATTATTGGATGAGGCTGAGCATGATATCAAGAATTATCCAGACCGAGGTCAATGTTATCTGCCGAAGGCTGAGGTGGCTAACATGTGTAAGCCGAATCCAATAATTGTTTTATTATAGCTACAAAATAATAAAGAACTTTATTTGAAGTGTCAAGATATTTAGCATTACTACTAATTGAGGACACTGTAAAATATACTATACTAACTTACATAAATACTAATTACTTATTGTTAATTTACTATGAATATAAAAATTATGAATATAAAAATATACTATATTTACATAAATACACCACTCAATCTGAGCATAGTGTACAGTTACTACAGTAGAATTACAGTAGAACTTCGCTATCTCGAACTCGGTTATCTCGAACTCCCCGCTATCTCGAACTTAAACCAATTTCCCTTGGATTTGCCCTTGCTTTATCAGTTATCCGTACTCGGTATCAAGAGTTTCTTCGTATCTCAACGACAATTGATGTTTAACTAGATTTTAACTTTTTAAGAAAATACATACTTGTTTTTGCGGTGTAAAGGCGTAAACAGACAATGCTAAAGAATGCACTCTTCTAAGTACAGCACCATTGTTACAGTTAAGCTGCAGTGACAGTGTTTTATATCAATTTGAGTTATTAAACTATGCATGTTACTAATTAATGATTTGTTACAGTTAAACTGCAGTGCCAGTGTTTTATATCAATTTGAGAGTTAAACTATGCATGTTACTAATCAATGATTTCCTTGAAATTTGACACTGACCCGGTTATCTCGAAGCCCCGCTATCTCGAACTATTTTTTGTTTCCCTTGAGGGTTCGAGATAGCAGGGTAACACTGTATAAATGTAGAAGCCTTTAGGGAGTTTAGGAAGTAAGCCATCAAAAGACAATTACGTCACCTACAGACAATTTTTGATATGTTGTAGGTGGCAAGACATCAAGAATTGTCTGTAGGTTTTTTAGCCAATCACAAACGAGATTGTATGAGACCAGTTATCGTGTTGTCTTGTTTTCGGATTCATATGTTGAAATTTTTGGCTGTCTATGGTTTTGGAATGAGCATGAAATAAGCAGGAAAAAGCATAATAAGAATGGACTCGTATATAAATACGAAAATAAGTAAATGAGTAAGGAAGCGAGTAAGCAATCCATGGATACATAATATGAAGTATCGTGTAAGTGAAGCATCATGCAAACAAAACAAACAAACAAACAAACAAACAAACAAACAAACAAACAAACAAACAAACAAATAAACAAACAAGAAAGCGTGGATTTTAGTCAAAACTAAACTCTAAAAAACCCCAAAATCTTCATATTCCTTATACCTTTTCACCTTGTTTAATATCACACTGTATACCATGAAGTGCGAGATCAAGGTTTTCTCTGTAACGGAGGTCAAATCTTTCAAATTGAATCACTCCTTTTTCTGGCCAATCAGCTGGAGGACGGCAGTCTTCGTTTACCCAATCAGACTTAGTAAAGGCGACAATAACAACACATTAAAATACATATTTTCTAGCTCTTACATCAAACGGGGTTCTAAATATTTAATGTGAAAAGGAGAAATAAAAGAACTTCAATGTGTTGAAAAATACTTAAGTGAAAGTAATTACGTATCTTAATGGACAACGTTTCGGACGATGTATCCTTCTTTGATCTGACCTGAAGAAGGACACATCGTCCGAAATGCGTCGTCTATGAAGATACGTAAGTACTCTTACTTAAGTATTTTTCAACACAACGAAGTTCTCTAATTTCTTCTTTTCATATTATATCCAGTTCTTTTGAGAACTTGCAGCTTTCATATTTATTCTAAATATTTAACACATGTAATGGGTATTTATTTTTTATTTTTCGGATTTTGTTTAATTTTTTGGTGTTCACTCATTCAAGTGCCTATAACTTCAAACTTTATATTATTTATAAACATTTTATATAAGGCAAACTGTTGAACAGTGAAATATTTCTTTGATTTGATACATTATACACATTTATGTTTTTTTAAATGCTACTAAGTGCAACGTCATCCAAGGTATTTGGCTTTCTTTCCTGCAACCTCGTAACGAGGTTGTCTTTCCTGCTTTCCCTCTGACAATCTGGTTAAAGTGCCCCTGTCATCAAGCAATTGCGAGTTGGGAAGTCGCCTTTTCAGACTGTTTTTATACGAGATTATACGGCCGCCATTACTCGAACATGTTCCGGATGCTTAGGTTACGATAAGAGGAAACAACGTCGAAGACTCAACATGTGGCTAGTTGTGTATGAATATAAAGCTACTTGGGGAAAACTTTCTATTGTAACTTGTCGTATAATTTCCATAAAGCTTTGTCACGTGTTGAGTCTCTGACGTCACAATCACATACTCTGCTATGGAATCGCGGGCTCGTCTGGAACAAATTTTGAGCAATGGCGGACAAAATTTGGGCGACTTTGGAGGTTAAATTTCTTGTGATAAAATGTTTGTTGTTCATTTGTTTTGGCAAATGCGACCATTTATTAACCTAAAATGATGTTCTGTAACAAAAAATGCCAGGAAACGTAATGTGATATTTCGTCGCAGGGGCAGTTTAAGGATTTGAGTAAAAACGTCGATACAACCTCTAGTATATAGAGTTCAAATATATCATCAACGTTTGAATTAGGACAAATTTCTCTAGAAGCGAAATATTGTATGCGGAAAGATGACTGCAGGTTTGACGTCATAAGAATAAATATGAAAGCTGCTATTTCTCAAAAGAACTGCATATAAATATGAAATAGAGAAATAAGAGAACTTCAATGTGTCGAAAAATACTTAAAGTGCTACTGTGATGAACATTGTGTGTTTTGTAAAATTAAATTTGCCACTTAAAATAAACCTATACTATTTAAATGTTCTAAATTCTAAAACATTTTAAAAATTGAATGAAGTAATGTGGAGAAATTTTCATGAGACAAGAGACGAAAATGTCCTTCGCCATTTAAGTTGTCACTTGATCGGCCCGAAAATTATAACCAGCGGTCTGCTTTCGTGACGTCATCCAATCAACCTTGTTCTTGTTGTATGTTGCATGCCAGCTGAATTTGCTTCGCTTTCTTGACCTTTGTACACTGCAAGGCTTATAAATGTCATCAAGTGACAGTGATAATATATACAATATCTAAAACCGTATCTAGATGTCTCCCTGTTGATTGGATGACGACACAATTCGTACTCGACTCATTACTTTCCGAGTACTTGCTGGCGACCAGCGCTCAATGGCAAACGTAGAAAGAATTGCAAAAACGTATTTTTCAGCAGCACTTTAAGTAAGAGCACTAATGTATTTTCATGGACGACGTTTCGGACGATGTGTCCTTCTTCCAGTCAAATTTCGGACAAATAAAACCTTTTTATAAAATAATATTTTGAAAAGGCTAAAAGCCGGTGTTTCTATAACTGTATAGAAAAATGGACATTTTCCCGCCATTTTTAAATTCAAACGAAAGGTTGCTAAAAGGTTTTTAAAAATGTAAACTTTTGATATTTTAAGACATCAATCATGTATTTTGTGTCGCCCAATTTCTTTTGCTTGCAATTTATGCAGTCGCATTAACAGAATGATTTTTGCGTACATGTAAGGAGAATTTACATTTTCGTGATTTTAATAAATAAACCTAATTTTAATCTTATATACGCATAAACAAACTATCCTTATTTCCAAAGTAATAAATCAGAGCTCCCATTTCCACGCCCGTGATTTAGAGCATCCTGAAGTCAACCATTCACAATATACCCATCAAGTAGGGGGGTTGGAATTTCATCACTTAAAACGTACCTCCCTGGAGACATTGGAGTATTGTTGAATTCGTTCGACTGCAACGATGTGTGCTTCCAATTCGCTAGACATACGTACCATCCAGTTGAGACTTTGTGTAACCTTTGGCATACAATAAAAAGAAGCCGTTTAAGGAGGACATATCCTAAAACTAACATTTTTGCTTTGTCAAAAGAAGGAAAAATACAAGAAATATACGACTTTCGGCATCGCAGTCAGGATGTATAGCAGGTTGTGACGTCACACAAAAATTTCCGAATGACGTTCGCACGAGGCGGAATGACGATGAAATATTTTGAAATATGGCAATTGTAAGATAGTAAGATAAACAGTGAAATCTAACCTTTATTAGTACAAACTTACTAGTAGTCTAATGCAAATGCTGAGTAACGTCTACGCTACTCGCTATCCAATTGTCAATAGATATCGAGTAGCAGCAAGAGCCCCCCCCCCCCCTCCCCTACCCAATTAATTTTAAAAATCATGAAACGTCAAAGTATCGCATTATTTTAAAGATATAATATTTTATTCTTGGTATTTAATTCATTGATAGTAAGCTTTAGATGTTTCAGTTTGTTGGCCTTTTTTCCCAGTTCATTCTTCTTTTATCCGGTATCGTGTAACTGTTAATTCAGCAGTCAAAGAGACAAATGTAAGAAACATTTATGTTAATTATTATAGCTTAGTTCAGTACGTAGTCAGAGGATTCGATGGACGTCACTGTACCTTGTTTAAATACTATGTTGGCATATAAAAGAGGTGCGCACTAGATAGTAGTCGCCAGAACCATGTTGAGCCCGTCAACACCACTAACCCAGCGGTGACATGTTCGTCGTAAAACAGTTGCAAAACGCTCGTAAATCTACCACACATTATTTCAAAATATGTAAATATTTAGTATCTTTATGCGCGCACGTGGAGAAGAGCGTTCATGCAGAAGAATACATGACAAACTCTCAATCCTAGACCAGTAAATTTGATCGTTTGTCATCGATAGTCAAAACGGATATGTAGATACTTTCCAAAAGGCAAACGACGTTATTCGGGATTTCGAAATATCAATCGCAACAACGTATGCTGCGAGGTTTCAAAATATATTTGTGGACTGACAAAATATATTTGTGGACTGACAAAATATATTTGTCGACTTAAAAAATATATTTGCCGACAAACTATTTATGCGCATTTTAAGCATTTCTGCATTTGCCATAGAACATTCGTAAAGTCACTTACTAGTCATAGACGCTTTTAAATAAGTGATAAAACGTGCTGTGCTGTGTAGGCACTCAAATATCTCAGTAAAACGGTTGGTGTACGGCCGAAATATACCGGGGTTTGTTCGTTTGCGGCGCAGGCTACCGAATTAGGTACGTGTAGTCGGCAATGCGATGTCCCTCTCCTTCCAAACGAGTAGTCTAACGTTTCGAGCGAAGGACCTTCGTCAGAGTGAAACCGTAAAGTGAAATAATCACTCAGTTATTACTTCACAGTTTACGTTTCACTCTCTGACGAAGGGCTTTCGCTCGAAACGTTAGACAACTTCCACACTATTTCATAGACTTGCTCCAAATCTGATTATTGATTGTTTCGGGTTTGTTTAAATTAGACGGGTTTGTTTCGAGAATACAACCCGTCTTCTCGAAACAAACCCGTCTTTAAACAAACCCAAAACAATCAGAGAGGCAGACTTGAAGCAAGTCTAACTATTTCACTATTTCGGCAGTACACATTTCACTTTCCGAGTTCCGACCGTTTGGCGAAATGGTTCGTAATATTTACGACGAACATGTTACCGCTGGGTTACCGGTGTTGGCGGGCTCAACATGGTTCTGGCGACTACTATCTAGTGCGCACCTATAAAAGAGCATCAAACACGCAAACAGACTTTTTGTTTATATTTGTAATAAGCGCCCACCCGTCTCCCTCAAGTACGCCCCCTCTCCATTAAGCCGGCTTTATAGAGAAATTCCGGTAGATTATTCGCTCTCAATTTCTGTAAGGCGATAGTTAACTCGGGATTCGCCTTTTTCAGATATCACGAGCAGTATAAATCCTTAATTGCACGAGCAAAATCATATGATTAATGGTTATTATATTTATGACAAAATTACGTTAATTGTCTAGTGTCCAACTTGTCAAAACGTTTCTTATCATCTGAAGGTTTGTTTGCCGTAAAACCACAAACAAAATAACTAGAATGCTCATTCACAGAAGCCAATTCATTTTTTCACATAAAAAGTTCTTGAAAATGACTAAATACAACGAAAAAAGTCAACTTTATTTCGTAAATACTCACGTATTGACTGAGTGAAGGCTTTTATAACGTCTATCCGCGTTAAAATGACAGCGGGAAAGTTTCACTCCGAATGTGCTCAGCATTTGTTAAAATATTTCAATATAATTTTCAATTACTAGCATAAACCAAGCACTGGGAAATGATTCAAAACAAATCCATTGCAAATGGCAGCCATTTTGAGTTTTTGTTTCCATGGTAACATTAATTGCACTCTCCGCAGTAACGTTGTCATGCATATAATACTAAGTCTAATACTAACCTATACCGGGTTAGTATAAGTGTTCTTCATCGTCATCGGCCTAGTGCAGACGTCGTTGGGAAATTTTCCTGTGGACGTCACAACATACTACTTTACATCCATAGTCCCTGCTGTCCAAGTTTCCACCATTTTGGCAAATTCGTAAACAAATTTTAGCGCCGACAACAACGCAAAGTCGACACCCCAATCTCCTTTCTTGCTATTTTTGAATTGTATTCGGACATTGTTCAAACGTTCTATTCAAACAGTGCATTTATGTATGCCACATTACAAGCAAGTACAATGGAAACATGCGCTCTACCAGCCCCGTGCATGTAGCTCACTAGCTACAGTGAAGGTGGATAACAAAAAAACGAGGTCTTGATAAAGGGATTCTTGATCTCATGGTTCAAGGGTCACTAACCTCAAGTGCTACTGTAATGGACAATCCCACAAGGCCACTCTCGATGTCTCCACGAGATATAACACCAAATAACGCCGCAAAAAACAAAATAAAGTTTCCAATGAACTCTAGACGAACAGCCAACCACCTAAAGCAAATGAAAAATTATGCTTCAAGACAATGTTGGAAGAAAATACCTTGTATTATTACTATATGAAAAATGCTGAGATAACTGCATAAATACCACAATGCATCATTATAGGCAGATAACCTCAACTTCATTCTTTTGAATTCTATTCAATTTTATTCATTCTTCTGAGCTTTTGTCATTTTTCAATAAAATTCAAAAGAATGAAGTTGAAGCTATGCGTGTATTTATGTCTTAAACTTATAACGACAATTAGTAATCATGCGAAATTTCCTAAAAAAATTCGTTGAAAAAGAGGTATTTAAAAAAAACCGCCAAACACGCGTGCGATTTTTCATTAATTCGTTTCGAACAATGTTATTTCCTATATACCTTATTCAATTTTCATTCTATTTCAACGAGCAATGCAAATATGAAGTGATTTTAAGAGGCTTCAAGACACAACTATACTTAAAGCAAAGGTAGAATTTCACCTGTTAGAAGTTATGTTTGGGAAATAAGACATTTGATTCCGATCAACCAACTTATCACTTTGCAAGATAAAACGTTCTTGCTCGCCATACGCCCTTAGGGTACTAACTCCGTCTATCGTTTCCAGGAAATGACTGAATATTGGCGAATTGCTGACAGATTCCAAACGTTTCAGTTGCCTGGTTGACGGAATGTAGAATCTCTAGCATAAAACAAAGTTGAATTAAACCAAAAGGTTTTTGTACAAGGGTTGAAATAACTATGAACTGTTTATTTATCCAGCGCGTATAGGACATATCCATTGCAGGCTATATCGTAATAGAGGTTTTTGTTTCTGATCTACGAATACGCGTGTAACTAACAATTGAGGCGACAATTTGCTCATAGTTTAGTTGTCCAGAAGATCGCACTACAACTACAACTCAACTACAACTAAAGTGGACATTTTTTGCGCTAAGATGAAGTCTGTAGACGGTGAATTTTCGATGGGCATCAACATAACCAAGGTGAACAAACCAGAGTTGATGCACTTAAGTCTTAACTAACCCAAACCATCATAGCTTAATGTTGAAGAGGTATTCACACCTCAATGGAGTGTGGATCCACGAAATCGATGTTAAACAGCAACAGCCTATTTACGTCGTGCTTGGTGCTAACTAGTATGCTGCAATTAAAATCAAGACCGTGCCAAGAATGGGATCACTGCACATCTGCACTTCACCTAGGAATTACAACACTGCGCTACACAGAACTGCACTTGGGACACTGCACTGCACTGCACTGTACACTGCGCTGCACCACACTGCACTTGGGACACTACAATGTACTGTACTACACTGCACTTGTGACACTACACTGCGCTACACATAACTGCACTTGGGACACTACACTGCACTACACTGCACTTGTGACACTACACTGTACTGTACTACACTGCACTTGTGACACTACACTGCACTGCACTACACTGCACTTGTGACACTACACTGCACTGCACTACACTGCACTTGGGACACTACACTGCACTACACTACACTGCACTACATCACTTGTGACACTACACTGCGCTGCACCACACTGCACTTGGGACACTACACTGCACTGCACTTGTGATACTACACTGCGCTACACTGCACTTGGGACACTACACTGTACTGTACTACACTGCACTTGGGACACTACACTGCACTTGGGACACTACACTGCACTTGGGACACTACACTGCACTGTACTACACTGCACTGTACTACACTGCACTTGGGACACTACATTGCACTGCACTGCACTGCACTACACTACACTACACTACACTACACTTGGGACACTACGTTGCACTGACACTTCAGTACACTGCACTTGGGACACGACACTACACTGCACTACACTGCACTTGGGGACACTACACTGCACTGCACTACACTGTACTTGGGACACTACACTGTACTGCACTACACTGCACTTGGGGACATTGTACTGCACTGCACTTGGGAGTACTGCTTTGAACTGAACTTGGCAGCACTGCTTTGAACTGCACTTGGGCACTGTACTATACTACAGCAATGTACTAAGCAGTATACGCTGCAACAAAAGACGCTGATATAAATATTATTACAAAATATGGACTTTATCTCACCTGTGTCAGGAAATAAATTATTGCTAACGGTAATAGAACGACGAGAAACATCGGTGTTGAATAGGAAATGATGAAAACAACGCCTATAACTTTCATCCCAGACCTAACGACTTCCTGAAGTACGTTTGGTATGACACTGTCAACCATGTCCACGTCTTTCGAGAATCTATTAAGAATGCGGCCAGTGGGGGTTGTCTCAAAGAACGACAAAGCCAAATGCATTACGTTGACTAACAACTTCTCGTGTAAAATCGTTGATGCCTTGAACGACGCGTACGCCATTAGAAAAGAATTGACGCATACAAAAACAGCTTGCCCGATGCCCAAACCACCATAGATACCCAGGTATCTTGAGTTTTCCGACGATTCTGTGACATTCGAAGAACTCCAGTGGGCTAACCAGATTTGAGATGATACCAAGAACGCCATTTGAATGAATGTTGCAAGGAAAATGAGAATTACAAACGGGATGCCCATGGATTTGAAATACGCAAAAAACACAGAGAGACGAGTCTGTTAAAACAAATCAATCAACAGTATAAGAATCGTGAGTTAATAGAGGAATATCAAATGAATATTATGGATAAAATGGATGTCAGAACAAATACAAATGGATATCAGGATTAAAGAAATACCTAATGGTTTCCGTGTTTGGATACTGTGATATACAAACACGCGAGAAGTTGCGAGACTGGAGAAAAGCGTAAGGGTCGAGCAACTTCCCAAATGTTTGGACCACAGTATCCAGACACGAAAAAACCATTAGTTATTTCTTTTATAAAATAATACAAGAGAACGAGCAGTAAAACCTAAGGAAATATTTGGCGGCAAATTTCCGAGTTTGGATGGCCTGATCCAAACACGGGTATTGACCAATCAGAGCCTGCGTAGCATACATGTTATTTTATAAACTGTGATCCAAACATGCGATGTCATCGCGGGATGTCGCGAGATTTTCCAAAAGCGTAAAAAAACACGAGCCAATACGCGAGTGTTTTTTAGCTTGGTTGGTATTTGTTTTAGAAAATAACGAAAGAGAAATTATATTAAATTTAATTATATTAAAAAATTGAGCAGGAACATTGCAGTATTTGGATACTCTGATCCTGCACGGATATATTGACCAATCAGAGCGCTTGTTGTATACATGTTATTTAATATTACCTTCCATGTTATAACAGACGCAGTATACAAGTTTGGAACTTAAAGAGGGACGCATTGCACGCTCGATCGGCCATTTTTTGAAGCACGGAATTCCCTTGGTGAACTCATCTGTAAATATCTTGTCAATCCTTGATATAAAATATTCATTTTTTCTTTTAATTGAGATATACCTTAGAAAGTAATTATTTTCTTATCAACATTTTCTTGCCTTTCGTTTCGAATTATGTCAGCCTTGACTGACGCGAACCATGGCAGACCAAGTGACGAAGTTCAAATAAAAAAAATCAGGTCCCGAGTCGACGTATTTGGATTGTGGATGAATAAGACCTCTATAAATGGTCTTCTGAGAAGACTTAGCGAATTTCCGGAGTTTTTACCATGTCAGGTTGGCAACGAAGCACTTCAAAACATTTCGTTATCGTATACGGAAAGCCGCGCAATGCACTCACTCTTTAGGAGAAACGCAAAAAATACATTATTACTCCCAAGGAAAATCGGTAACATATGTAATGTATAATCGGTATAGGAAGAGTAACAGTATCTTTACGCATGCGTATATTTGTGTCTACGTTCATTGTAAGAGACGTCATTAGGCAATATAGTGAAATACTTATACGTATCACTATGTTTCAGTGTTTGTGTTTAGGTGTAGAATTTCCACGTCTACTGCTAGAGGTTAATTTCTACTATGCATTCCATGTACTGCATTCCATGTATTGTATATTTATTATCCCGCTTTGTCGTTGCATTTATGCAAAGCCTACGCGAAGTGTTCTTTTTTATAAAACTCCTCGTGTCTGTACTGGTCTGCCTGTTCCCTTTTATCTAACAATATATGCGTTCCTGCAAACCCATGTCACTACAGTCATGCAATATACCTTACACGAGAGAGGAAGCCAAGTTTTATCATCTCCACCTTACCCCATAGGTCTCATTTTGGCGTCACGAGAAAATACGTCAAAGCGAGGTTCGGTGGCGATATCAGAAACATGACCTCGTCACGCATTAAACCCGTTTTCCACTTCACCATTTCGCTCGCCGCTAGCGAAATATTTCCACAATGACATCATTGTTTTCAGTTGTCGACCAATGAAAACGGGAAAAATTATGTCATCGACGAAATGTTTCTCTAGCGGCGAGTGAAATGGTGAAGTGGTTTTCCCAACGGTTATTCTGTGAACTCATACATCATAATAAACCGTACATTTCCATGCTCCATATCTTCGTCTTCTACCAGTTTATCTCCAGGTTCCCGCGTTCCTTTCTGGGCAGCAGCATCTTGCTCATGGCTTGCTTCACTTTGTTGTGTAGCAACGCTAATCATTCGATCTAACGTTACCGGAGATTTCCCTTGTGTTTGATCATCTGATTCCAAGTCTTCCACTTTCTCGCCTGAGAATGGATTATAATAATGATTTAATATAACGCAGCTTCTGATTGGCTGTCCTGCGTGCTCCATTTCTCCATGGAGCGCGGGAATTTCAAGTGACCAATCAGAAACGTTGGAAATTTTCGGCTTACGTAAGGAGAAAGTTATTTTTAATCAACGAAATAAAGCTTGTTTTTTTATTATTTTGTGTTTAATTTCCATGTTAAAATAAATGGTTCACGGTTTGGTGTGCTCGTCGAGTTAGGCCAATATGTGGTTCCAATTGCATCTTTAAAAAATAGGTACGCAACGCGTACATGCGTCTGCTGATATTCATGAAAGAAACAGGCACCAGGTGGGCATCAGGTGGACGAAACATACAAACAAAAATCCGAGCCGCTAACATAGCGTTTGCTGCTGCACTGCGTACACAACAGATGCAAAAAAATAGAGTAAGTAGGTCGGCATTAATACTTTTTTAAGAAATATTTTGGACAATAGCCGTTGTTGCAAATGAGATACATTAATTAGTAGCAACAGTAATTGAGTAGAATGGTGACAATTGCAAAGTTGGGATGTGGCAAGGAAGCTATTTAAGCCAAATAAAAAACAAACGTGCCTCTGGCAACTGGGCAATAATTAATCATTTGCCTTAACTTCGCTGTGATTTCTTGATTTTTTCTTCAGTGCGATGACTATCATGCATGTGTCAGGGTCAAAAACGTTTAGGGACTGGTGGAAAAAGTAATAGCGTTTACTAATAACAAAAATACACTGTTCGTATCTGAGTATGTTATTTGATGTCAAACTATACTTCTTCTTTCTTAAATATGAGTAATATGTTGTTTCCATAACAACAGCGACGTTTGAAATTGTGCAACTTTTCCTCTAATTTTATTTTAAAGAGCATTATCTCGCATTTCCAACGGTAGACTTCTTGCAAGAGCAGTTATATTATATACTATAGGATTTTTTTATCAAATATTAATTTCAAAAACTGGTCAGCCTGTGTAGCCAAGTATAAAAAAATAAACCAATAGGGATGAATGAACACTGACGAAGCAGACAATTACATGCACGTAATTTTACCCTATTAAGGAGAAATAACTAAATCCTCTTTATCCAAGGTAATAAACCAATAGGGATGAAGCAACACTGATAAAGCAACCAATTACATCCACGTACTGTAATTTTACCCTATTAAAGCGTGAGTGTAAACCGTGACGCATTGCACGCTCGGTCGGCCATTTTCGAAGCACGAAATTCCCTTGGTGAACTCATCCGTAAATATCTTGTCAATCCTTGATATAAATTATTCATTTTGTCTTTTAATTGAAAGAAGATATACACCTTAGAAAGTAATTATTTCTGCATTTTTCACAAAATTCAACGTTTTCTTGATTTTTGTTTCGAATTATGTCAGCCTTGACTGACGCGAAGCGTGGAACATCAAGGCTCAAACGAGGTTCAAACAAAAATAATAAGGTTCCGAGTCGACGTATTTGGATTGTGGATGAATAAGAAAGCCTACATAGGATTTTCTGAGAAGACTCGGCGAATTTCCGGAGTATTTACCACGTGAAGTTGGCAACAAAGCACTTCAAAACACTTCGTCATCATATATGGAAAGATAAACACAAACGCGCAATGCACGACGGTTGACTACATCTTATTCATCCAAGGTAATAAACCAATAGGGATGAAGCAACACTGACAAAGCAACCAATTGCATGCACGTAATTTTACCCGATTAAGGAGAAAGAACTACATCCTCTTTACCGCCCAAAAAATATTGGATGGGCAGGAAAAAATCATACCATTGTCAACGTCATCCTTATTTTCCAGTTCAGCTGCGTAGGTTTTGAGAAATTCTGAGAAGGCTCCTTCGTTTCTTATAAGTTCTGAGTAGGTACCAGACTGAACGAAAAATAAGAGTTATGTTGTTTTATATGATCCCAATAATTTTATACACTGTTTGTATATTGCACTTTGTAAACCTCCCTTTTTTTGTGGTACGAATGTTATTTAAAAATGTATTAAAATTTACATATATGTTAGTTAGCTAGTTAGTTAAGAAGTTAGTTAGTTACTTTGTTAGTTAGTTAGTTAGTTAGTTAGTTAGTTAGTTAGTTAGTTAGTTGGTGAGTTGGTGAGTTGGTGAGTTGGTGAGTTGGTGAGTTGGTGAGTTGGTTAGTTGGTTAGTTGGTTAGTTGGTTAGTTGGTTAGTTAGTTAGTTAGTTAGTTAGTTAGTTAGTTAGTTAGTTGGTTAGTTAGTTAGTTGGTTAGTTGGTGAGTTGGTGAGTTGGTTAGTTGGTTAGTTGGTTAGTTGGTTAGTTGGTTAGTTGGTTAGTTAGTTTGTTAGTTTGTTAGTTGGTTAGTTAGTTAGTCAGTCAGTCAGTCAGTCAGTCAGTCAGTTAGTCAGTTAGTTAGTTAGTTAGTTGGTGAGTTGGTGAGTTGGTTAGTTAGTTAGTCAGTCAGTCAGTTAGTTAGTTAGTTAGTTGGTTAGTTGGTGAGTTGGTGAGTTAGTCAGTCAGTCAGTCAGTCAGTTAGTTAGTTAGTTGGTTAGTTAGTGAGTTGGTGAGTTGGTTAGTTGGTTAGTTAGTTAGTTAGTTAGTTAGTTAGTTAGTTGGTTAGTTAGTCAGTCAGTCAGTCAGTCAGTCAGTCAGTCAGTCAGTCAGTCAGTCAGTCAGTCAGTCAGTCAGTCAGTCAGTCAGTCAGTCAGTCAGTCAGTCAGTCAGTCAGTCAGTCAGTCAGTTAGTTAGTTAGTGTCAGTTAGTATCATCGTCGCTTCATCGTCGGTTAATATAATGGGATTCATGGTAAGGATGAAGGTAAAGGTTTGGTCTTAGTTTCGGATCAATTTTAGTATAAATAAAACTATCAAATTGTATCATGGGGTATACAAGTATGGCAGCCACATCAGTGCCCTCCCTACGTTGGAGACGAGACGCACGCTTATACTGTATACACAAAACGTTTGAAGGAAATTGACGATAACTTCTCTAACAAACTTTACTTTTCATCCAAATATTTCTTAAGAAAGCATCATCGTGTTAACCATCCACATTTTGAAACAAATCGCTTTGGAAACACTTTTATCATGAAATGTGCTAGATCTTTGATAATTTCTATTGAATTAGACCTGTTTCAAATGTCTAACTTTCAGTCATGCGCCGAACCTAATGCAAATGAGCTTGGACAAAGGAATTTGCTAATTTACATTAGATTCGGCACATGAAATGTTTGTCAGTTTAGTTCAGTAAATCTACGGTTTAACATCAAACAAATTGCAACAGAAATGGTTTTAGCTTTCTCATTACCTACATACATTCAGAAATCACAAACCAGAAGTCCCTGGAAATCAACCTAGTGGAAAGTTTAAAAAATCAAGTTTTTCTTACAATTTACCTACAAAAGCAGTGAAAAGTGAAATTTCATGTTCACGTCTTGACGTCTAGCAAATATTACCTATGTCTTTAGAAAGTTCTCAAAAAGCTATATGAAGAACAATACAATTTTCTAAGCCCATTTTGAGTTATTCGCTCAAGAAAAGTGGAAAATGCCACAAAATGCTGGGTTTTTAGCAGGTTTAACCTTACGTAACTCAAAATGGGCCTGGAAAATTGTACTACCCGCATAAATGTCCTTCATATGTTTTTTTGAGAACTTTCTAACGACATAGATGATATTTGGTAAAAGTGAATTTGAAATTTCACTTTTTTAAAGGATGGTGCTTTTGTAGTTAAATTGTAAGAATAATCGGATTTTCTGAACATTCCACTAGATTGATTTCTAGGGACTTTTGGTATGTGATTTCTGAATGTATGTAGGTACTGAGAAAGCTAAAACCATTTCTGTTGCAATTTGTTTGAAGTTGAACCTTTATTTCAGGTAGATTGACTGGACTAGTTCATCCCTTTGCTACGTCACCACATCAACTGAGTACGAAATGGCTTCACCCTGTAAAATATTCACAAACGCACTTCCAAAGCGTTCCGAAGGAGTGGACTATCCTCAGTTTTGTCCGAGCTTATTTTAAACATTTTTATGCTATACCTCCGTTACGACTCCCTCGTTAAGGACGAAAATTTGATCAACTTCAGGCAAAACACGAGTATTGTGAGTGACAAGAATCCTGGTCTAAAATACAAACAGCATTATGGGATAATTCAGTAAGGACGATCATGAATGAAAACAACAAACCAAAGTTGAATCACAATTTCCGATTCATCCTCAGGGTTACATGAATTTAAATCGATATGATTAACCTGGGTCTACGAAAAATTGTTGACTCGAGCGGGAATTGAACTCGCACCATCGAAATATTTTTGCGACAACTTAACGCTTACTCAGCGCCATTAAGACATGCCTCCAGACTTATATCTTCCAGAGATTTTACCCAAAGCCGCTTAAACTTTCAAGTGATATTTATCATAAAGAAGGTAATAATTTGCAGTCTTCGTTTCCATGACAACGAGGTCACATGACTCTCAGGCGCCATATTGGATAGACAAATAAAAGCTTCTTGAGGCACGCGAATACATATAATGTAAACAAATAAACAGCCTAATTTGATGCAGATAGTTGTCTACTTTATCATGCTAAGTTGCCAGGTTGTACAACTTTACTGTAAATGCAAAATTTTAGCGATTGATTTTTATTTACAATTACTCTCATATTTTTGTTTATGCAAAATAATTCCTACATTTCAACTTAGGATAATAAACGGAATTAATGTTTGAATCAAATTAGGGTGTTTGTTTGGTAAATTTTGATGTTTATCCATGAAGTCAAGAAGGTTTTAGGTTTTCATCCAATATGGCCGCCAATAAGTCACGTGATCTTGTTTTCATGGAAACAAAATTGTAAATTAGTTCCTACTGTATGATGAATATGTTTGGTAAGTCTGACATAGTTTGGACAACATTTCTGGAAAACAGGAACTTTCAATCTTCATGTCTTAACTTCAGTAAGTATGATCATCTGTAAGGATGTACAGTGTTTGATATTTCATGCACTTAAATGAATAAAATTAGCACACTGTTCTCAGTTGGCGCGGTAGTTCAACTGGTAGAGCAGAGGACCAGAATCCCAAAGGTGTGAGTTCAAATCCCGCTCGAGTCAACAATTGTAGTGTAGGTTAATCATGTCGATTAAGTTTCATGTTACCCTGAGTTCTGAGGATGATTCTGAAATAGAACTGAAACACTACACATCCTTACAGATGTAATATTTCATGCACTTAAATGAATAAAATTAGTACACTGTTGCCAGATGGCGCGGTAGCTCAACTGATAGAGCAGCAGACCGGAATCAAAATAATATAAATTATTTATTAAGCATGCATAGTCGAATCTTTCTGGAAAAACGTTGCCTCAGTCTTGACTGTCAAGACGTCGTGCTATAATACGAATAAATAAGAAAGCTGCTAAGTTCTCAAAAGAACTGGATATAGTAAAAAAAGAGAAACTTAAAGAGAACTTCAATACGTCGAAAAAGACTTACAGTACGTAAAAGTACTTATAACGTATTTCATTGACGACGTTCCGGATGACGTGTCCTTCTTCGTGTCAATTGTGTCCTCCTCCAGGTCATATGTATCCTTCCTTCTTCGGGTCAGATCTGAAGAGGGACATGTCATCCGAAACGTCGTCAATGGAAATATGTAATGACTTTTACTTTAGTATTTTTTGGCATATTGAAGTTCTCTTATTATTTTCAAATTTGAAAACCTAAGTAAAATTAATCCTTCTGTGATTAATGGCACGTCCTATTTAACATTTAAACGCACCTTCTTTTTAAGACACCCATTTGGACCAATGACGTGTTCAAATATGTGTTTGCCGACATGCGCATCCACTGCACTTAGAGGATCATCCAACAGATACACATCTGAGTTAAAATAAACTGCTCTGGCTAAATTGATACGCTGTTTTTGACCACCACTCAAGTTGACGCCCTAAAACAATATTACGTATAGATTGTAAAAGTTAAAATCAGCTTTATTTAGACAGGACCCAACAATTACCGTGATTCTACTGCGTCATTGTGCCTGTTACATATATCTTATTTATTTATTATCTAATTTATTTATTTATTTATTATCTAATTTATTTATTTATTTATTTATTATCTTATATATTATGTAATTTATTTATTTATCTTATTTATTTATTTATTATCTAATTTTTTTATTTATTTATCTTATTTATTTAATTATCTCATTTATTTATTTATTTATTTTCTTATTTATTTATTTATTATCTAATTTATTTATCTTATTTATTTATTATCTTATTGATTTATTATCTAATCTATTTATTTATTTATCTTATTTTTTATTTATTATCTAATTTATTTATTTATTTATTATCTTATTTATTTATTTATTATCTAATTTATACGTGTAAATATCACGTGCATGTAAAATATGACGACGTACCCACTACCCGTATGCGTAAAAAATAGGCTTAATCTAAATGCCTCTAGTCTCCCGAACCGAGAAGCCAATCTTGCCATATGTGGATACTAATAGACACTCGAATTTTCTTTACTGTCCACTAAATAATGGCTCCAAGTCGAGGTTGGCAATGAGATCGTAATGCATTGTTTATACCAAATGAAGCAAATTCGGGAGGTGTCTCAACCTCGTTCCCAGGGCCTTATCTCCGCTCCCCGCCCGGAAGTGTCTATACTGTGACTAATACGTAAACAAGCTTTAGTCATTTTTCAATAGAATTCAAAATAATGAAGTTGAGGCTATGCGTGTAAAATAATACATTGGTGTTTATGCGATTGGTCATATTCATGAAAGCATTTGTGTTATCCTTATGCAACATTGTCTCAAAGGAAAGCCACTATATAGAAGCACGGAATTTATCCAAAACGTACCCTTTCTCCAATTTCGGTCATATCACCGTTGGGCAATATCTCTAAGTCAGAGGTTAAGGAGCAGGTAGAAAGAACTTTGAGATAACGTTTGGGATCGTAAGACTTTCCAAACAGAATGTTTTCTCTCACTGAGTCATTTTGGATCCACGCTTGTTGGGGAACATATGCGACAGAACCCTGGGAATAAAAATAGAGAAAGAAGTTTAAATCAAGAGTGCGAAGTAGTAAATAAAAGAATAGAAATGGTGGCGTAAAAAGCCATAAAAACTCCACGGGCGATTGTTTTGTTTGGACAGGCGATGCAGCTTCTTGAAAACGTTTTGAAAACATCGCCAGAGCACAGTGCAGAGCTACATGAGGCGACAAATGTTGGCGACAAATTATTGCGATTGTGCTCCAGTGATGGGACAGAAAAACAAAAAAAAACAAAAAACAGATGAGCTAGAAAAAAGCGCAAGGTGAATGCTAAAAGGGATAACTCAAAAGGACCTTCTCATTTTCAAGAACTAGTCTAACCCTAATCCTAATAATAACCCTAACCAAAAATAAAGACCAAACAAAAACAGAAATGTCCTTTTGAGTCATCCCGTTTAGCCTAAATCCAGTTACAAGCTGTTTACATTTATCACTCGTTTACTGACAAGGAAAACGGCTAGGTTTTTAGGCTTCGCGTAGCGTAACATCTAAGGTCTTATGTACATGCACCAAGCTTACGTTCACACAGCACGTTTTTGTTGAATGAGGAAACATCTCTAAATCCAGCTTTGTAATTGCGTATTAAGACACAAAGATAAAAGCCGACAATTAATCTCCTTGAAAAATTAGAGCTTCTGTATTTGAATCTTCGGCTTCCTGCCCAAAGCCTTTTTGATCACCTTTTTCTCTTCATTTTAATAACGCTCCGCATTTTCAACATCTCATGCTTCGCATTTTCAAGACAACCCTGCCATAGGATAAGAGGAGAAAATTGTGATTTTCGGAACGCCATCCGAAGGACCGATCGTCCAATGAGAACGTACCAAATACGTCACGCAACAACCCCTCGTCATTCACAATTGTTCAATCATAACGTGGGATAACACGTTATGGACACGTAGAAATGGTCTGAGGAGGCCCTCCACGTATAAATAAAGTCTTGGGACCCTTCGCGCGTGGAACATGGAGGGCTCCAAGAAAACTAATCCGCGATCAACTTTTCAACGTTTAATTTAGATTATAGGTCTTATTTCTTTTTAGATAAAATATATAAAACATACGTTCTTAAAAATTTCTCCGTTAATTTTTTCCATCTCCCCTAACAACGCAGAGAGCAAAGACGACTTTCCACAACCAACTTGACCCACAACAGCTACCAAAGAACCTTTAGTTATATGAAGGTTAATTCTAGAAAATGTCAAAGGGAAAATGAGCAATCACAAGTTAGGGATGGACTGATTTCGAGTGCTGAGTTTCTCCAATGTAAGTTTACTATGTACGAGAGCTTCGCATACGTAAACACACGCGGTGAACCATGTTCAACAATTTCCCCTCGCAAGGGTGCATGATAAGAGCGAAGCGAGGGTGATAATCTTGACGCTAATTTGGAATCCGTAGACGGTCGGTAGCAACTTACAACGGGATTACATAAATACTGATTATCAACCGAATATTTCAAGTTCGCTTGCATAGCTGAGTGGTCTGTGTCATTTCGAGTGTTGGGTGAGTATGATTTTTCCATATTTTTTTTTTTACTGTACTTTTTTTCTTTTTAATAGGGTTAGGGTTAAGGTTAGGGTTAGTTTTAGGATTTGCTTTAGAATATTGTCAAAAAATAGTCGCGCGTAAAAAGTCCCAAGATGCTACCGACCATCAAAGATGCTACCGACCGTCTACGGATTCCAAATGCGCCTCGCCACGGCAGGAATCCATTTCTCACAAAGTATATATATATATATATATATATATATATATATATATATATATATATATATATATATATATATATATATATATATATATATATATATATATATATATATATATATATATATATATGTATATATATATATATATATATATATATATATATATATACTGTATATTTATTTATTTATTTATTTATTTATTTATTTGAGCGGAGCATGGTAGGATCAACTCCTTATAAGGAAGTAAAAAGTCGTTTTGGATGATCCGTTTGAATATAACAATATTTGGGCAATATTTTCCTAAAGCCGCCATTGGCGATTTGTGATCTGACGAAATACATAAAGAGGTTTTTATGGAGGGTATACACGTTTGTTAATATAATAGGTACGTGTGTTACAGTATGTATTTAGACTCGCTAATTCCAAATCTGTTTTCACAATTGAAAACGGTTAAATATTGATCGAGATAACGTTCAAAATAATATACGACGAGGCGGCTGGCTGATTGCCGAATAATTTCTAAGAACATAAACCGTTTTTACGAAGGATATGCACGTTCTCGTAATATAATAGACACCTATGTTATGTATTTAGACTCGGTAATTCCAAAAACTGTTTTCAGAATTGAAATCGAGTAAATATTGGCTGAGATAATGTTCAAAATCTACGTATACGACGAACCGGCCTTTTTGGATTTGTTATCGACAGACGCGGTCTGGGCCCTGGAGACCATGGATCGGGAAAAGAAACTCTAGGGCTGGGGTGGGGATTAGTGGTAGAAAAGGCGAGCGAGGGGATTATTGCGGATTCGTATTTCTAGTACGTTAGTTTACGTACGGGTGCATCAAACCATGATACACTGTGAAATTTGATTATCGAGCATTGTCTAGTCTGGTAAAGTGTCAGCTCATGTTTTGCATGCGAAGCGCTTTATAGACATGTAAAGAATGGGGAAATATTCAGCTGTTGAAACTTGAAGGCATACTGATTGGTGAGGTATCCAGATATCCAACATTGTGGAATACAAATTATCCAAGTTACAAAAATAAAATGATCAAAGTAAATGCTGGGAATCGAAGTGTGACAGAAAAACGTTCCCGATTGACTGAATTTTTTAATAAATTTGGCTTAACAAGACCGAGAAGGTCGAAACGACTGGCGTCATTCTAAAATATTGAAAAATTACTTGTGGTCGTTTAGCTGCATTTCTTGAATTAAACGTTGACGTTCTACAAGGCGTTTGTAGTTTTTAAAAATATTCTTTATCCAAAACTGTTTTTTACCCCAAAATGTGAAGACAAATAAAATTAGAAGTTACTGTGAAGAATTATTCAGAGTACCTCATGACCACACAGGGACCAATCCAAAAGTGCAATTCAAAAAATAAAGTAATCAGCAACCATTCCATAAATTTAGAGTCTGAATGTTCCATAAAGGAAATCAAAGTACACTCACTTTTTGAGTACTGCTGCCTCATTCTCTCCCCAAGAGAACGTACCATCATCTATTTTGATCACATGATCTAGAGTAATATAATAGAAAATAAGCAGACAAACAGACAAACAGACAGACAGACAGACAGACAGACAGACAGACAGACAGACAGATAGACAGACAGACAGACAGACAAGGGAGGAACAAAAGAAACATAGAATTAAGAAAGTCAATTAAGGTTGAAGCTTACCGGATACTTCCATTTTCTTCACAGAATCGACGTCTAACTCGTTTAGTGATAAAAATTCCTCTATACGCCTAAGGGAAACAATACCCTATCCAAGAATATATATAAAAAGAAATACAAAGCTATGTTAGGCAGTACACTATAATCTTAGATAGCTATGTCGTGTCCAGTCTTCACATGGACCTATATAAGCGTGTCGTGAACTCGATTTTGTTGAAAGCACCGATGTTTGTATGTTCGCGCGCTAGACGATCTCAATCGCTCGTTTATTACCGGCGCAAGCCAGAAACGTAACACGGGCTCTCTGGGTAAAGGTTTAGTAGAGACATCACTTGGTAACTCCCTTAAAATAGTTTATCTGACAACCTTCAAACAAGAGGCAGCATTTTCCTTGCAATGGTAACTCCTAATATAATAAGAATAAACACGTACCTGTACTACATTCATAATCATCCATGGTAGAGCAGTCAAAGGAAAACGAAGGATATTAAAAAGCGCTAAGGCCACAAACGCCTTGGATGCTGTCAACGTGTTCCCCAAAAGAACATATGTTGCAAAGGTTACAACCGACACCTGGTTATTAAATATTAGTGAAAATAAAAAGGGAGACATCAGTAATAAATTAAATATATTGTTATTACATTGAAACATTAAAGGTGAACTGTACCCAAAAATAAATTACTTTTAAATAAAAGGCCTTTAAGTATAATGTTTAGAAATGTTAATAGTTTTACGATATCTGCTCTTGTACTCGAGAAATAACGTTTTCTTTCTCGTATTGATTTCTTGATAACGTTTTCTTTCTCTTCGAATCCTTTCTTGTCTGTTTGTAAAGTTTCATTTAGTTGAAAACAAAAATTATAGAATAACGTTGTCGAGATGTCCTCATTCTGCTAAATCTGTTTTTCTTCATAATACGACGGCGACCTCGATCACGCCATTCTTACGTCCTCTTGACGTCCGCGTCCTGTTTGCTAAATCTGTCTATTTTATGCTGCTGGACGCCGCAATTTTCGAGTTTGTTTGACGGCTCGAGATTGATGTACAGCGGTGGTTTTCTTTTCAATGTTGACGTCATTGAGTGCTTGTCTTTTGTTCCTTGTAAGTGACTCAAAATTGAAAAGAAACCCCGGCTGGACCTCGAGTCTGAACCGTCGAGCAAACTAAAAAATGGCGGAGTCCAGAAGCATAAAATACGAGAATAAAAACGTTATTTCTTGAGTACAAGAGCAGATATCGTAAAACTATTAACATTTCTAAACATTATACTTAAAGGCCTTTTATTTAAAAGTAATTTATTTTTTGGGTACAGTTCCCCTTTAAGTTTATTTACTTTTGTTGTTTATGGTCAGGAGGTGTTTGACATTATTGCAGGCCGCCCGCCCCCACACTCGCTGCGAAGAGACCAGCACAATGCAGCCATAACAATATATAAAACTAGTATTCTTTGAAATAGACGGTGGTGAATCGGCTTCTATCGGAAACCCTGAAAATGGGTTTCAAACTTGGGTTTCAAACTTGGGTTCTGTGGTTTCTTCTCTAATGAATACAACACTATACAGTACTTACAGCAAACGGCGCACACAGATAGGTGAATGAAAGCGCCGAAAAAAGGTATTTTCCATTTTTTATTTGCTTCAGTTCGAGTTTACGAATGTTCAAAATTTTCGCTAGGAATGATTGTTCCCAAGCGTACAACTTTAAGACCTATATCAAGGAAAATTAAACATGTGGTTACTAAGATAATGAAATAAAAAACAATATAAATTTACAATCACAACGCAGTGAAATTGACAAGCTGGAAGCCGTTACGTAAAGTGTACTATAATTTCGTTGATGTGATTTAAATATTTCCTGTCTGGCCAAGTCAAAATCGGTCGTATATAAGACTGATGAAGCTGTAAATCGAAAAACACGGCACACGGTAACGCAATATTAAAAATTGAAACTCGACAAGCGCCTGATTTGATTTCATAAAAAACTCTGCGATTGGTGGCATTTTAAATTTTCATGATGCTATGTGGGCGTGCAAGATGCCTTTTCTAGAAAAATGAAAGGGTTATAATTTCATGTTACGAGGCTTCAAATATATTAGCATATATTAGCAACAGAACGATAGATATGTTATGTTGTATTACCTCGTTCTTTTAAAAACCCCGAGTAACTTTCTGAATAAAAACAGAGACTTAAACTAGCGGGATTTTTCCAAGAACGAGGTAATACATAACATATCTACCGTTCTGTTGCTAATATATGCCGATATATTTGGAACCTCGTAACATGAAATTATAACCAATAAAAGTTTTTCAACCTGATTTATGATAATTATGCTAATTTATATCAACATAATGTGTCTTGTTCGGGAAATTTAAAAGTATTGGTAACAGACGGTTAAAAACTTTAGAACGTCAGTGTACTGCAGAAATAGTCTCAACGAGTTCGATGCATTGCGATATTGTGGTCGATTGGAGCACGTCAGGCTAATGGAGGCACACTTGCCTTGCCGGAATGCGAGGCCAAGAAGATTGGCGGTGGAAGATACAACGTCAAGGAGCTTCTGGAGGTATAGCTTTGACGGAGCGGAGGATTTCGACGGTCAGGTTGGAAATAATCCAAGGGGCACGGACCAAGTTGAGATACGTTTGGCGATGATTCCCATCAGAAGCTTGCACGTACAAGAGAGGATGGCTATAGGCACAGTCGGTAAATCGGAGCCAAGATGGAGCAGGATGAGTAGACGGTTTTGATGTGCCGATATCATCTACGCGATCGGGTCCGGGAGCAGTGTTGGTACTGTAGCTAATGGAGTGGAGTTTTCGGCTGATTTATTGCTCGGAAAGGGCGCTGAACCAGAAGTTGTTCCGAAGGGGAAGAGTTTAGCTCGAAGCATAATGGACGAGGTGGTGTCTCGATGAGCATTGGAACAACCGTCAGGTCTGCAAGTGATGAGATTCTATTATCTAGACCAGGTTGCGCCGTATGTGGTCAACAGGCCATCTCAAGTCGCAGGACCTTGAGAAAAGTCTGCGGCAGTGGGTCGTTGGAAACGGATGTGGAAGCCAGTTGGCTTTGCCAGGAGTGTCCCGTTGTCGAGATAGGAAAAGCTGAGGTATATTCGCTCGTCAAGGTGACCGGCGTATAGGACGTGGAAGAGCGGGTGCTCTCGGCAAAGCTTCGCATTCGGCGAGGAAATTGATTATGACGCCCTGTGTCGAGTGAGGTAACAAAAAGTTGGTCGAGCTCGGGTTGCGACGTATTAGCCGCGGGAGATAACGGTGGCGACGTTGGACGGCTGGCGACGGGCTGGAGCGATCGGAGCTCGGAGAAGTCGCTGAGGATGACGGGAAGGATAGATGTTGGAGTCCAGTACACACTATTTCCGTAGTAAACCAACGTTTTAGAGGTTTGATTTGAATTTCAGATATTTGAATTTTTTGATTGGAATTTTAGAGGTTTGACTTGAATTTCATTCACAGTATCAGCAATTGTTTATGAATTATTTTTTGAATGTTTAAATAGAAACATGGCTTTTAGTCAATAAAAACACACCTTTTCAAAATGTTATTTTATATTTCTTTTATAAAATAATACGCCTTAATAAAAGGCTGGGAAATTTTGTGTTTATATACTATAGTTTTGATCTAAACACGAGAACGGACCAATCAGAGCTTGCGCAAGAAGGAACTTATTATATAAAATGATATAAAAGGACAACTTACCTTAATGCCATTTAGGATTTCATTTATGAATTTCAGTCGGGAGTCTTTGAAGGAAAGTTGCCGTTTCTAAAACAAAGGGCAGCTTATTAACAGCTTGTTCATTTACCACAGCCAGCATAAATTCCCACAACGAAAAGGAACCTTACTTGAAATTTTTGCCCAAGTTTTCCAGATACTATATTCATCGGAGTCATAGCAATCATCATGGCAACACCACTTAAGACAGAAACACCAAGTGTATGAAATAAGAAGATTAAACCAACGATTATTTGTATCGGAGATGACCAGAGCATGGAGAAATTGGATGCAACTAAGAGCAGATTTTGGCAATCAACGGCTATTAAGTTGACCATTTCGCCAGCGGTAGACTTGCTGCGTGACGTATTACTAAGAACTAAGGACTAAAATGAAAGAGAATTTTAACTTTTATACTTGTAAGTAATTTTAGCTAATACTTGAAGAACATTTTAGCTTTTATATATGTATAGTAAGTATTTTTAGCTAATACTTGAAGTAATACACAACAGAGTGGAACGGACAATGCTGACCTGATGTTGACCATAGTCAATGGAATATATGATCTGGAAACGCGGCAAACTTCAAAGGGGCTAGCAATCGAACTGTGATTAATGTTGAGGGGGACCTGAAGGTGCACAAATCCTTTGTTTTAGGTTTATTCATATTTAAACAGCATTAAGCTCAAACGTTTCTATTGGATAACTATTGCGTCATTATACAGAAAATACAATGTGTTCAGTAACCGTGAAAGTGCACAAACTGAACAAAAACATAGAACAATGATTTTTGCCGGCTTCCAGACCATGTAGATAATTGCGCAAACAATGGTACAATAAGGCAGATTATTAGCCGACAAAGTCGGTTTTCTTTGATCTACCGCGGGATATATATCACGAATATCCCGAAAATGAACCGACCTTGGTCAATTACAACTAATTGACCTCAGTCGGTTCAATAACCTATACTTATAATTTAACTTTGTGCAAACTAAGGGGCTGTTTATATTATCCGGACTAGCCCGGTTAGTCAGGCTGATTCTCTTAACAAAGTTCTTCACATGGCTACTATAGATACCCAAAATGATATTTCAAAGTAGAACTAGGCTTAGTTTTGCTGTAGGAAGGGCATAAAGTTAATTCAAATTATATTTTTTGGGAACAGGAAATGTTTTCGTGACACAACTCAGCCAGGTTTGCCGGGCTAGCCCGGCTCGTATAAACAGCCAATAGCCTCCACCGCGAGCAACTTAGAGAGGCAAATAGCTTCCAAGGATGTGCTGGGATTGCAGGGAAGTATAGGGATTGTTTCGCATTTAATTCCCCTCTCCCTATGCTCTTGTTAATTTCTCTGGCTCGGCGAAAACAGCCTAAGCTATTTGATGTATTCCCCAAATCCCGAACCCCCCGTTGGGAGCGAGCGATCCATAACTGCCGCACACTTTTTCACACCTTGTTACGGTAGGTGAAGGCTAAAATGGATGACTCAAAAGGACCTTCACACTCTCTAGAACTTCTAATCTTATCCTATCCATAATTTCAATCCTAATCTTAACCCTAATCCTTTTAGCCATCTCCGTCACGGAACTGGTGTGTAAACAATAACATAGTCTAATAAGAAATACAAGAAATACTTAATATCGTCAATAACCTTTCTGTAAACAGCACCAATTATTGCGGTTCGTATTCTCATGCCAGCAACGTACGTCAACTGAAAATTATTTTGAAGACAGATTGTTTGAACTGAGGCAATTAACAGCATTCCAACAGCTAAGGCATAACCTGTCCAGTTCGCCATTATTTTGCTGTCTTTGTCCTCAACATATTCAATAAGAAGTCTAAAATCAAAGAAAATCCAGAATTTAATAATAATAATAATAATAATAATAATAATAATAATAATAATAATAATAACAATAATATCAAAATATTTTACATTCAAGGTACTGATGATAAAATTTGTTCAATATAGAATAGTAATTATTTCTTAAAATTTGCTGTCCATATATTCAAACTATATTATGATAATTATTTACAATAATTACTATTTACAATACTACTTATTATCTAACTAACTAATAATAATAATAATTTACAAAACTAATGAATTCTTGCCATCACGGTCTCTATATCTAAGTCTATGTCTTTAATGTTGGATTGTACTCTTCTAATTGTTCTCGAGCCTCTTAAACATAACAAGGCAGATCTAACGATGGAGAATGATATCTTTGCTCTTATCCACGAAATTGTGTGTGAGTATAGCTCTCCCTTCTTGTCTGCTATCAATTCAGCAAGTCTGCTGTGGTATCGTAAGCATTCATCTCCCATTCCTCCTGTTGTAGTGAAAACGAGTGGTGTGAACGTTCCTTGCTCGATTTCTGTCACTCTTTTGCCACACATACGTTTCTTCTCGTTTTCGTGCTTTCTGTAAATTTGTTTGGGACTTAGATCTTGATAAGATTCTGCGTTTGGGTGACAAACCCGGACATCAAAAAAGGCAGATCTTTGTCTTTCCCATGAATAGCCCCTTGCATGAACATCTAGCCGCGCTCCAGCAGATATATTTGCTCCTGAGTTTAGGGTCTCTCCATTAACATTTTGTAGAGTGGGTTCAATCTCAACGTCGTTGCATACCATGTTCAAGAGTTCAGCTTCCAGATCTCTTAGTTCATTGTGGCGTTGAATTATGAAGCCTCCGCGTTTACATATCATTGCGTGATCTATAGTGAACGTCTCCCCACATACACACATCGAAGGGCTGTCGCTGATACTCCAATCATATCTTAGGTTTAAGGCATCACGGAATTCCCTCTTATTTAAGTTGAAATTCATCTCTGAAATTGGAATTACTGTTAGCCAAGTAGAAGCTCCTTTTTCGGCTGCAAATTCCAATGATCTTTTTGTCTTTTCAGATACTGCATTCTTCAAGATTTTAACTTTTTCATTTAAAGCATAGTTTTTTCCCCTTTCTCGCGATTTTCTTCAATTCTTGTATACGTGAGTCATCCGGCAATTCTTGTGTCTGTGATGTAATTCTTTCCACCAGAGGTGCTGTTATCTGTATCGATGCTGCGTACTCTGTGGCTGCTTCGTCGCAAGGATTTATGAGTCCTAGACCGCCCATCTCGTACCGGTAATGCTAAGACTTCACGGTCAAGCTCGGTGGTGTTGTGCTCTGTTATGGCTGGTATAAGAACCTTGACAAGTGCAGTCTCCAATGGTTCTAACAGATCTTGGATATCTGGCAAAGTACGGAGAAAGTACGTCCAACGATGTTTCAAACCATAGGTAAAAACGGCGTAACATGCTTGAGGTTGTGATACTGCAAATTCCGCTAATTTTGTTATCTCCTTTACCCATTCTTCTACTTTACCGTCAACATATTCAGATAGATATGATCTTGATCCTACTACCGCTCCCAAGTGATTTTGCCCTTGTGTGGTGATGTTAATGGCTGTATCTTGAAAGGCTTCTTTTGCTAATTCTTCTTTCTCTGGTTTGACAATCAGCCAGCATTTCTTGTCATTTGGGTAATAACCATAGTCAGGACCAATATCCGATAAGGTATTCCACCACTGCTTTATTTCTGTTATAGTTCCTGCTCCACTCGCGTCATCGGCGTACCAGCATTGCTTTGTGTGACTTGTACCTTGCAAATATGAAATTAGTGGTTGAAGACTGATAGCGTATAAGGCCATGGATAATGGATCTCCTTGCGTCATGCCTTCTGACGATTTTAGCTCTTTGCCACCAACGATAAACAATCGCGATGGCAGTCGGTATGTATTCGTCGCGTATGTTGCAACAGTGGGGCAGAGCACTCTTGTATTATGCAAAGCAGCAGCTCTATTCAGGGTATTAAAGGCGTTGGAAGCATCGATAAGCAAGACTGCATCTGTGTCATCTGCCTCGAATATGTTGCGCATTGCGTGGATTGCTGCCTCGCTACCCGATGCTTGACCGGCGCAAACCTGGAGTGAACCACTGGCTTCGATCACATCTTGCTTAACCACTTTCATGACACACTTGCTTATTACTCTTCTGATAACCTCTCCCACACCAATCGGTCTAACTGCACCTGCTCCTTTGTCTAGCGGAATTAAACGACTTGCTAATATTGATTCAATAGAAGTTGGATCAACATGTTTTGTACACAAAGCCCTTGAAAGGGTGGCTATAGTGCCTCATAGAGCCTTGTAGAGGATTGCTTGAACGATTTACAGGCAAGTATTCTTTTAAAACCATTTGCATCAATACCTGACGGACCACCAGACCCTTTCGTTCTCAGGGCAGTTTCTCGTATCATTTCTGCATTTATTCCGATGTATATGCTTTCCGGTATTTCTTCTACAGGACCATGAAGTATTACTTCAGGCTTTGCTTCTTGTGCTTCAGGATGTTTCTGTTTAAGCTGCAACATAACATCGTCTGTTAAGGGCAGTACACTTCCACAATCCCCATCATTTAGAAAACGCATGGCTGAATTTATTTGGCCCTCCATTACGAGTTTAGCAAAAATCTTTGCTCTGTTTGGAAGGTCAGATTTCTTTCCTTTTCCAAGACGCTTTTGAATCATTCGTCCTTCCCTTATTAGCTTGTCAATTTGACCTTCTTTCCATAGAGCCAGTCGTTTCTCCAAACAAACTTTGTGGTCTTTAGCTTTGGACTTCTGACCAGGCTTTTGGAGTCCGACCGCTAGGAGAACAAAGAACGCTTTTAGAGCTATATGCTGCTTGTTAGATTCAATGTTCCAGTCGTCAATATGCGCCGTTAATTGATCAATGAACTCTCTTCCTATTTTCCCATATGGGACAAGGAAAGCATTTTTTCTCCATGATATGATTTCATTATATGCCTGTATAATACATGATGTTTGGATTATTATCGGGCCACCGTCGCTATCTTTTCCCCATTCAACCATAGTAGGCTTGTTCATTGGGTTATATTCTGGAAAACGCGTTGGGGCTCTTTCTTCAGTTGCTTTTTCTTGTGCATGTCGTCTTCGAGTTGGTTATCAGACCCATGGGAATTTCTTGTTTGTCGCCTGTCAACCGTTTCATGCAAATTTAGGCTCAAAGTTCCCGAATTTGCATTTGGTGTTATCAACGCTTCGACATTACGATTTTCAGCTTCAATTTCATCTCGACTTTCTCTCGCTGAGTTCGCTACTTCCCTCTCTAATCTAATTTCTCCATTACCACCAGTATTCTCTGACAAGTTTGCTAATGTTTTCTTAGTCTTGCTGCTTGATCTCTTAGGTTTTGACTTGTCAATCTTAGGTTTGCATAACCTCGTCTCTCCCAAAGCTCTTTCATGACTTTGATATAGCCTTTTTTTCTCCCATTCTCGTTTAGAGGCGGATTCACCGATGAAACCATGATAAGGGCATTTCTTTTGCAATCCAAACAATCTTGGTTCATTTGCTCGGTCCATTTTAACCTTCCTAGCCTTCTTATTGCGTTAGCTATCGCGCTCGCCGTATTTAAACCACTCGCCATGATGAATAATAATAATAATAATAATAATAATAATAATAATAATAATAATAATAATAATAATAATAATAATAATAATAATAGTAAATTCTTATATAGCGCCAATTCCTTTAGTCATTGGCTCTTTGCAGAAATAAAAATCATCGATACAAATTATGATATAATACAATATTATAAAAAATCTATAGTAAAAGTAGTTCTATAGCACATAGTAATTTTAAAATTTATAACAAGAATGTTGAATAAGTAAGTCTTAGGTTGTTTTTTTAAAACAGGGCAGAGTAGTTTCTGAGTAGTTTCTGCCGCTACCAAAAAAGCTCTGAAACCATAGCCTTTGAGAATGAAGTAAACCCTCTCAAGGTAAGTTGCGATTTGGTACATACCGGCGAATTAGGTTTATAAGATAAGTAGGGGCATTGTTGTTAAAGAGTGAGTGTCAAGGTCATGCATTGTTGGTGTTTGTTATTGTTTTCATATAGATCAATACGGAAGTTTACAACAAATAGCAATAAAAATATTCAGTCGAGTATATTTTAACTTTGGAAATCGACAAACTAATATGTTTAATGAAAGGATTGCAAAGATATCGACGGATTCGGATCACGATTTGAATTAGGCGTCCCACAAAATGGCCGACGAGAAAAAAACAAGCGCGCAATGCATTACCCTGACACTCACTCTTTAAGACACTTAAAATACTGAATTCTATATACTCAATGGGTAACCAGTGTAGTTGTTGTAATACTGGTGTGATGTGATCGTGTTTTTTAGCAAGATAGACTAATCTTGCAGCCGAGTTTTGGACGCTATAAGTTGATAGATAGACCAAAGTAAAGTGAGTTACAAAAATTCAATCTGGACGTTACAAATAAATGTACCAGGATCTCAGTGTTTATTACATGCCAAAGTTTTCAATCCGACCCGTCCGTCAATCACACAGACTACCCACGAAGGGCATTACATTTAAGGATTTTTCTTGGCCTATACACAAAATAATATTGCTATAGGTAGGCCAAGCAATTTCTGGCCTACAAAATGTACGTTTTGGACTCAATGAAATTTTTTCTTGAAACATAATTAAAAAAAGGCGCAATCTTGTTTTCTTGACCATGTTTGAGTTACAAGTCTTCGGCTCTTCGCTCGACATTTTGCAGAACGAAGCTATAGGCACTACATGTATTATTGCATTTTACATGCTCCTATACATCTGATATATCATCGTAAACTTTAGAACTTTCCTTTCGTTTGTTAATCTTTTATAATGTAGAACTGTTCAATCAATAGTGTTTTCTAAACGTTAAGTGAATAAAATCTTGGACTACAAGTTTTTTTCAGAAACCTGTAGGCCATGCTCTCTTTGGCCTGACAAATCTGTTTTTTCGGCCTACTTTTTGCCGTTTATAGGTTAAATCGCACCTTGCCACGGATTACCCAATTAGTTATAGGTTTTGCTTCTCTTTATCTCTTCTATGACTGAATTCGAATGTCGAACTAAACGAGGTGTTAGTTAACTATCGAATATACCAAAATATATTAACTCACTGACGCCAAAAGATGATTCGAGAAATAACGTTTTCATTCTCGTAGTTTATGCTTCTGGACGCCGCCATTTTAAAGTTTGCTCGATGGCTCAAACTCTATGTACAGCTGCATGTCTATCTTTTTTCAATTTTTGACGTCATTGCGTGCAAGGAACAAAAGACAAAATTGAAAATACAACCCCCGCTGTACATCAACCTTGAGCCTTCGAGCAAAGTCCAAAATGGCAGCGCCCAGAAGCATAAAATACGGAATGAAAACGTTATTTCTCGCGTACAAAAGCAAATATCGTAAAACTATTAACATTTCTAAACATTATACTTAAATGCCTCTTATTTAAAAGTAATTTATTTTTGTCTGCAGTTCCCCTTTAACAATTAACAGTCTTTCTCGACATCCTAGACAATTTCAAACTTCTACTGATATTCCTAGGTTCCAAACATTTATTTTATCACCGTTTATCACAGTGGCGCACCTACAATCCTGGACAAAACTCCTTGGGACATCAACTGCAAATCCTCAAAAACAGCGATGTGTCCCAACAATTTTGTCCAGAATTGTCTGAAAATGGTGAATTGAAAATAATCGAAGAAAAAGCAGTTAAAAAGTCTAAATTCAAGCAAAATGAGCCACACGTCTCTGCTTCCCCCTACCCTATCCCCACCCCTCCTCATTGGGGGCAGCGTTCACTGGAGCAAGTTCTCTGCAGAGTCGCACCCGCACCGGTTGCAAATCTTTAAAAACAACCATGTGTCCCAACAATTTTGTCCAGGATTGTAGTATACATACGCATTTTGAACTTGTTTTTACACATTAGCCGTGTTATATACTTACTAAGAGGTTGACTCTGAAGATGACCGCCGCTGAGGCCGTCGAAACATCAGTCACCAACAACAGTCTTTCTGAAGACTACAACAACCTGCACGATCAACTTCACACATTTAATGATACTCATAGGTTCAAACCATTTACTTTATTACTAAGAGGTAATACACTTTCTTTTGTAATTAAAACTGAAAATTTAGAATTATTTCTTTTGCTGTAAAAAGGATTGGAATCAACAAAACTACAGTACATTGTAAAAAGAGACCATGTACGTATTCAGACTAAATCCATAACATAATTAGAACGTTAACTCTTCGCGTTATATCGATCCCAACAAATAACAAATTCTCAAAATTTGAGATTATCAGCATACTAATTAAATTGAACGTAACTGAAATTCCATCATTATCCACTTACTTTAGCAACTGTGGCTGACAAAAAAGAGCGATATCCTGTATAATTTTAAAAACAAAAGACAGCAAGAATAACCGGCGAAATACTCCAGCCAATACTTTCATGAGACTTGGTCGTGGTTCCTTCTTTGCTGTATCCTTGGTAACAATGACGACATCATCGTTTTGGATTCCTTCGTATTCCCCGTCATTTTCCTTGTGTCTAGATTTAGTCCCGGTGGATGTTCTGTTCATAACAAAAAAAGGACCATAAAGAAAAGTTATATGATACGATCAACACACGTCACATAAGCAGTGGCGGCAAGAAAAAAAATTGGGGCCCCTCCCACAAAGTGACGACATATGTAGGGGGTCCAGGGTGATTCTCCGCCGGAAAATTTTTGCATTTAGGATCTCTGAAATCTAAAAACCATAAATCAATTTTTTTGACTTTTTTTGTAGTATATCCATTATTTTTAAGAAAATATTGTAACTAGAAGGTACTCAGAGACTGCATACCTCCGCCAGCGGGTTATTTATTGAAGACATTTTATAGGGAATCCGAATTCGAAACATAGATCTAACCCTAAACCTTATACTTGCAATAATGAATTATTTTAGAAATAACAGCGGTTTTTAATTTCGAATTTTACTACCGATAGCTGTCCACGTGACGTTATTTTGGGATTTATATGAAACTTCACCTGATTTATGAGAACATGTTGTTGCAGTGGGAGGTGAAGAAGCGTGGTATAAATCTTGATTATGCAATCTTAAAATTGATGCAATCTTGAAAATGAAGCGGGAAAATAATTAAACTTGGTGAACTTTGCTACTAGAAATTGTCGCCTCGCTAGAACACATTGTCGCGTTACTCGCGTGGTCAGAGAAACCAAAAAATGTTATTTTGCGCGCAAGTTGCAATCCGGGTCGGAAGTGATTGCCAAAAAGCATTATTAAAAAGCATTATCGTATTCTAGACCATTACAGTATTTAAAAGCATAATCAGGAACGCAGGTAGCTCCATAGAGATCATACTGTAAATGAAACTAGAGGTGGCATCCAATCTTCATTTCAGTAAATCCCGGGTAACCACTGACCTCTATATATAACAGAGGTCAGTGCGGGTAACCAAATGAACGCCGCCATCTTGGATAAATTGGCGGCAAGATAGCACACCCGGATGTAAAAATACGGTGATTGTCGTGAGGTCAAAGGTCGCTCGCGGTTTTTCATGTCTTTTGACAGTGTAGAAAACGAAAACCGTGTTGTTTTTTCGAGGTTTTTTGCAAGTTGTGTTGAAACTGCTCATGTGCTAATACACCTTTTTTCGGAAATCAAACCAGCCATGGTAAATTCATGCTCGTTTGTACACTGCTCAAATGGCTCACGTCAGCTCACGCCAGATCACGCCAGATCACGCCAGATCACGGACTGCTTTTATCTTTTTTCATGCCCCAGAAATCGCCAAAGAGCTAATAAGCCTTTTGAATGGTTTGTTTCCAATTTTTATTGTATAAAACAAATTAATTCCATTTTCCCCGTTGGCTGTTCAGTTATAGACGTCAGACGTAATGTTAGAAACATTAAAATTCTCCTCCTACTTGTGGTCTAGGCAGAAGTCTGGGAGCTGGTAATTGTACATCCGGGTGGGCTATTTTGCCTCCAACTGAGCCAATGGCGGCGGCCAATTGGCTACCCGATTTTCCTCAAAGTGCCCCCTCTAGTTTTATTTATTATCTCTATGCGTAGCTAGCTCCCTATGGTTTTATGACCGCGCGAGAGCTGGTTACTAATTTGGCGGAAAATTTACTGACAATCGGGAAATTTTATGACGTCAGCACGCGTAAAATAGCCCGAAAATAAACGCCAATATCTTCAAGATGAAGCTTACGCCTTTTCAATTCTATATTTTCAAAAAATTATATAAGATAAATTTTGCTTAATGTTAAAAAACATTACCATAACCATCTGAAAACCCTACATTTATTTTTGACAAAAATGTTGCTGAAAATAATTCCCACAAGACTGTGAGTTTTGAAGAAATTTCACAGAAGGAAACGCGAGAAATGGCACAGAGATGAAAAATAAAAAAAGTAGACTCGTTGTTGCCACAGCAACGATCCTGAAAAGGTTAGATAACAACACAAACGTAATTGCAAGAATGTCACTAATCTTAATGGATAATTTTATGAAAATAAGTCACAAGGGGGGAAAACTACGCTTCCTTAGGAAGCCTTCCTTTTTATATTGGAGAATCGAACCAATGGTTACATTTCTGTAAAACACAAAAATATCCAACTTACTTTAACGATGCCAGCCTTTCCTCTTCTTTAGCCCACGCTTCTTTAAATCTTGGGACAATTTCTTTTGAACTATTGTAATCACTCAAAGTCCACAAATCGCTGTCAGTTAATGAGCGCCTATAGCCCTTCACTATTAGCCTGTAATGAGTAAACAATACGAAAGTGAAAAAGTAGACGTTGGTTAATTAGTTTAGTGTCGACGAAGAAGTGGGTATACCTTGTTAACCACCACAACGTCATGCGGGAAAAAATATTCGCGTTCTCCTCTGGACAGACTTCCTGAAATACAATATGAACAAAGAAAATATCTTGTGATTTCTGAAGCTTTGTATGTAGGAGAATAAATATATATAACAGACGACAAAATATGTAACCGATGGCAATTTTAGTCTGGATGTGCCAACATCTAAACTTACTCTATTTCTAAGGAGATTGTCTTTTTTTGCCAATGCATCAGGAAAATATCGGAGATCCACCTCAACATCAAGGGCATATGAAGGGATATTTCCACCATGAGATAAAACTTTACGACTACAAAAAAATAGTAATAACCGATTAAACGTTTTGTAACGTATAAAGAGGCAAACAATAAAAACAAACAGCATCAAACGGCCAGAACTCTAGTAAAAAACAAATTAAATAAAAGGCCTTTTGGTATAATGTTTAGAAATGTTAAAGTGCCCCTAACTTCAAAAATTTTTACTGTCTTATTTGGAAGAACTTTTAAAATGATAAAATAACTTATTTTGAAGATTTTCGTTTCTTCGCTTTCTTTTCGAGATATATCAGTTTGTTTGATATGCAAATGTCCGGAATTTACGTCACACATGCAAATGACTTATTGGAGAAATGTGTACAGTATATCTCTTTCATTCTTGAAAGATATATAACATTCTCTGATAACTCATTGTGCATGTGTGACGTAAATTCCGGACATTTGCATATCAAACAAGCTGATATATCTCAAAAAGAAAGCGAAGAAACGAAAATCTTCAAAATAAGTTACTTTATCATTTTAAAAGTTCTTCCAAATAATTAAAATAAAATTTTTTAGTAGTTTTACGATATCTGTTCTTGTACTCAAGAAATAACGTTTTCATTCTCGTATTTTATGCTTCTGGACGCCGCCATTTTAGAGCTGTTTGCTCGACGGCTCAAACTCGATGTTCAGCGGGTGTTTTTTTATATCAATTTTGACATCATTGAGTGCTTCTCTTTTGCATAGGCGTACGGGCAAAATTTTGTAGAGGGGGCTGAGTATAACTTGCCCGAATAAATGATGACGTCAATATTACTGAAGAACACGAATTGCCATCGTTTAGCCTAAGCATTATTACACATGCACGTTTTTCATTAATGTATATGAACATGCATTGGAAACATGTACATTAGGGGGTCCGGGGGCATGCTCCCCCGAGAAATTTATTGAATTTTTGATTCCCTGAAAGTGTATTTCCTGCAATTTGAGGGCACTTTTCTCGTTTTTGCAGCCGCGGCAGTGTGCGGGATTCGAAGTATTTAATTACCGTTAAAGTAACACAGATTTTCCAAATTTAGACCGCGTGGATATCTCTCCTGAAATGCATAGAGAATGCGTTGCACGACGGCAGAAGAGAAGGAAGGAAAAGCAATTAGCCACAAAACCAAATGTACAAGATTACGTTTAGACAACGCCCGGACCAAGGCCTGACTATACGCCACTTTTAACGATTGCTAAATGAACGACAATGAAATCCCAGATTTCCCTCAATGAGAATCCGTTATAATGTCATTAAGCATGCATTCAAATATTAGAATAATTTAATACAGGACCCTTTTTGCCCGAATGACAAGACCATTTTTGCCCGAAAAGCTAATTTTTCGGACAACCTCCCGTCTCGTACGCCTATGGTCTTTTGTTCCTTGCACTCAATGACGTCAAAATTGAAAAGAAATTCCCGCTGTACATCGAGTCTGAGTCGTCGAGCAAACTATAAAATGGCGGCGTCCAGAAGCATACAATACGAGAATGAAAACGTTATTTCTCGAGTGCAAGAAGCAGATACCGTAAAACTATTAACAATCATTTATTATTTTATTTAATCTTATTTTTACACGGTAGTCCATTAACCATATTGTTACAGTGGTAACATAGTTAAAAAGATAAAATTAAAAGGTTGCTTTTCATGAGGCCGTGTGTTAAAATGTCATAAAGTTCTAAATGTTTGTAACTAATCTACATCTAACTTACAAACTAATTAATTAATGTATGCGATATATGTACAATGTTAAAATGAGCATTAAAATAGCTATATAAAATACTAAAATAGTTAAAATACCGTATCGTTAGTCAGTAACATTTGACACTATATTGTTACGTTCGTTTGTGGGTTGATTATTCCAGATCTTGGCACTTAAATAACTAAAACTCCTCTTCATTGCATTAGTTTGTGGTTTTGTTAGCGCCAGTACTTGATTATTATTTCTTAGATTATAACTCTTATTTTCAGAGATCCTAAACATGTTTGAAACATTATACTTAAAGGCCTTTTATTTAAAAGCAATTTATATTTTGGGTACAGTTCCCTTTAAAGGTTTAAAAAACAAAGATACTAAAAGAGTGTTTCATCAAAGGCCATAAAAATAAAAACACAATACTTACTCGTGAGGTGTAAGTTGATTTACGTTGACTGGTACAGTTGAAATACTGGGAACATAACCCAATTCACCAAATGTTTGACATTTCACATACAACCACCAATCCAGATCTCCTATAACTTCAAATATTTCACCTTTGTTCATGGCCAGCTGTACAGTAGCATCAGGAATAATGAAATCCGGTTCATCTTCATTGAAAACGTTACTTTCAGTTGGAATGTGATCATAAAGAGCTACAACATAGTTTGGTTTTCTGCAAACATCTTCCTTATGGTTCTTCTTCGCCCCCATTACTGTATCGCTTAAGATAAAATTATTTAATTAATTAAATTTAATTAATTAATTAAATTTAATTAAAAAATATTTAATTAAAATATTATAATATCGTTAAGATAAAATAGTTTAAATAAATAGTTTAATTTAATTATTCGAAACAAATCTGCTGCCATCCTGTTGATACAATCTCCTCCTATCCCCTACTCTTCTTTAAAAACACACCAATTATATTAAAGACTTATTAACCGAGTGTGAGGTCTGTACGGTAAAGTATTTGCCTGAGGTTTTCGTACAGACTGAGCGACGAAGGAGCGAGGTTTGTGCGATAAAACTGAAGGCAAATACTTTCCAGTATACAGACCGAACACACGATTAATAAAGTATTTATTATACGGCTTTTGGTTAATTTTCTTCTCTGCTTCTAACGTTGTTTTCGTCTTTAACTTCTTCAGATGCTGCCGTTTACATTACCTCTTCTGTCTTCACTAGTATGTTTCGCATCATTTACATCAGTTAGCCATTTATTACTGTGCATTTAGACAATTGAAAACTTTAAAAAAACAATAATGATGTTCCAACACATTTTATTGCTCGATATTTTCAATGATGATGCCTAGCTCTCTTTTATTTTCATTCAAATCAACTCAGAAACTTTCCCGCCACAACTTACCGATCCGGAAAAAGCGTATTTTCATATAGGCTTGGAGGGCAATACGCTTTTTTTCGTACATCTCAGTGACCAATCAGCGTGCGTTATTTGGCGTGCAGACGTGAAAACGAGCTCAGCCACATAATAATTTGAGTTAACACCAATCCCCTCATCCAATTCACTCTTCAACTGAGGCGGTTTCTATCAAGTTCTAGTGCATGTGTAAGTGGCTAAACGACACTTTGCGTATTATTCTATTATTTTCGCATGTCAGTTCTACGCATTCTCAATAATAAAATTAACAAAAGCATCCAATTTTCATTCAATCAACCTCGAACAGGTGGAACATAAGCCGTTTATTATAACTTGCCTCAAAATAATCATAGCTTAACTGCGCTGGACACTATATATCCAATTCTCGCAAATCATGCAGATATCGCAAGGAAAACAAATATTATGTTAAGGCTAAAATAATATAATGAGTTAACTGCCCCTTTTTCTTGGGAACAGTTTTGCTTATGAAGAAGAACTTTTGGATGATTTGGACTACAGTGTACGTCCTATTGAATATTTCTCGTACTGTATGAAACATTGACATTTAGTATCTTTTATGTATAAATTTGTTTCTAAAACATTCAATCAAATTACTTTTCAGGACTACAGCAGTTTCTAATTTGTACATGTATACAATTATAGTAAATCTATAGTTAATATGGGTATAAAAGCTATAAATTTTAATAAATGAAATATTGATGACCAGCAGTAACGAAATCATGATACAACAATGACGCAATCCAGAAAATATGAGGTCACCAAGACTTTCTGTCGTGAGCGTTACTTTTTTCAAAAAACTGATACACCAAATACATTACCAATGCCCCTAATCAACTTAGGCTCACTCTCATTTTATTATTCTTAAAGAAACAAAGGTGGAACACCAAATTCAGGTTGTTTTTTCAGTATTGTGCATGTTAATTGGCATGACACGCCAAAGAAATATAGTTGCAACTGTTGCCTCTGGAGGAGGCCTTCAGGAGAAATTAAATTTTGGGTGAAACGCAATTTTTCAGAAGCTAAATGTTGGCTGTATAAATTCTGCCAGTTGGGTTTCTATGGTATATACGGTCCTCCTGATGTTATTACTGTCGCTGGTGATGCCTTCACTCCTCTATAAGGTCCTCCTGGTGTTATTTACTGTCGCTGGTGATGCCTCCACTACTCTATAAGGTCCTCCTGATGTTATTACTGTCGCTGGTGATGCCTCCACTACACCATAAGGTCCTCCTGATGTTATTACTGCCGCTGGTGATGCCTTCACTCATCTATACGGTCCTCCTGGTGTTATTACTGTGGCTGGTGATGCCTCCACTACTCTATAAGGTCCTCCTGGTGTTATTACTGCCGCTGGTGATGCCTCCACTACTCTATAAGGTCCTCCTGGTGTTATTACTGTCGCTGGTGATGCCTCTACTCCTCTATAAGGTCCTCCTGGTGTTTTTACTGTCGCTGGTGATGCCTTCACTACTCTATAAGGTCCTCCTGATGTTATTTACTGTAGCTGGTGATGCCTTCACTCCTCTATACGGTCCTCCTGGTGTTATTACTGCCGCTGTTCATGCCTTCACTCCTCTATAAGGTCCTCCTGGTGTTATTACTGTAGCTGGTGATGCCTCCACTCCTCTATAAGGTCCTCCTGGTGTTATTACTGTCGCTGGTGATGCCTCCACTCCTCTATAAGGTCCTCCTGGTGTTATTACTGTCGCTGTTCATGCCTCCACTACTCTATAAGGTCCTCCTGGTGTTATTACTGTAGCTGTTCATGCCTCCACTCCTCTATACGGTCCTCCTGATGTTATTACTGTCGCTGGTGATGCCTCCACTCCTCTATAAGGTCCTCCTGGTGTTATTACTGTAGCTGTTCATGCCTCCACTCCTCTATAAGGTCCTCCTGGTGTTATTACTGTAGCTGTTCATGCCTCCACTCCTCTATACGGTCCTCCTGATGTTATTACTGTCGCTGGTGATGCATTCACTCCTCTATAAGGTCCTCCTGGTGTTATTACTGTAGCTGTTCATGCCTCCACTCCTCTATAAGGTCCTCCTAGTGTTATTACTGTAGCTGTTCATGCCTCCACTCCTCTATACGGTCCTCCTGATGTTATTACTGTCGCTGGTGATGCCTTCACTCCTCTATAAGGTCCTCCTGATGTTATTACTGTCGCTGTTCATGCCTCCACTCCTCTATACGGTCCTCCTGATGTTATTACTGCCGCTGTTCATGCCTTCACTCCTCTATAAGGTCCTCTTGGTGTTATTACTGTCGCTGGTGATGCCTCCACTCCTCTATACGGTCCTCCTGATGTTATTACTGCCGCTGTTCATGCCTTCACTCCTCTATAAGGTCCTCATGATGTTATTAATGTCGCTGGTGATGCCTCCACTCCTCTATACGGTCCTCTTGGTGTTATTACTGCCGCTGTTCATGACTCCACTCCTCTACTGTATATGGTCCTCCTGGTGTTATTGCTGTCCCTGGTGATGCCTCTACTCTTCTATACGGTCCTCCTGGTGTTATTACTATCGCTGGTGATGCCTCCACTCCTCTATAAGATCCTCCTGGTGTTATTTCTGCCACTGTTCATGCCTCCACTCGATCTATACGGTCCTCTTGGTGTTATTACTATCGCTGGTGATGCCTCCACTCCTCTATATGGTCCTCTTGGTGTTATTATACCGTTGCTGTTCATGCCTCCACTCCTCTATACGGTCATCCTGGTATTATTTACTGTAGCTGGTGATGCCGCCACTCCTCTATACGGTCCTCCTGGTGTTATTACTGTCGCTGGTGATGCCTTCACTCCTTTAGTCCCCATCCGATCCTCCTGGTGTTATTACTGTCGCTCGTGATGCCGCGACTCCTCTATACGGTCCTCCTGGTGTTATTAGGGAGCTTTAGCAAACACGACGGCACACCTGGGGGACGGCGTCCTTGAAACAAAAAAAATATTCATGCAAAACAAAGGGAACGAATTTTTTGTAGTCCCAAGGTAATCTGTACACCGTCTTCGTTCGCTTTACAGCGGCTGTCTGAGCATTGTTACGACGTGAGAGATGTTACTTAAGATTGACTTCAAAACAGACACATCAATCGTTTTAGCCATACTGAAGCGTTTTGGTGGTGAAAAAACAAGCTTCGGATATCAAATACATGTACCGTAGACAATTAACAGTGCCTTATTTTAAATTCTGAAAATTATTGACGTTTTAACTAGTATCGCCGTCCTAGTTTGCTAAAGGTACCTATTATCTGCTGCTGTTCATGCCTCCACTCCTCTATACGGTCCTCCTGGTGTTATTACTGTACCTGGTAGCCTGGTGATGCCTCCTCTATACGGTCATCCTGGTGTTATTACTGTCGCTGGTGATGCCTCCACTCCTCTATACGGTCCTCCTGATGTTATTACTGCCGCTGTTCATGCCTCCACTCCTCTATACGGTCCTCCTGGTGTTATTACTGCCGCTGTTCATGCCCCCACTCCTCTATACGGTCCTCCTGATGTTATTACTGCCGCTGTTCATGCCTCCACTCCTCTATACGGTCCTCCTGATGTTATTACTGCCGCTGTTCATGCCTCCACTCCTCTATACGGTCCTCCTGGTGTTATTACTGTACCTGGTAGCCTGGTGATGCCTCCTCTATACGGTCATCCTGGTGTTATTACTGTCGCTGGTGATGCCTCCACTCCTCTATACGGTCCTCCTGATGTTATTACTGCCGCTGTTCATGCCTCCACTCCTCTATACGGTCCTCCTGGTGTTATTACTGCCGCTGTTCATGCCTCCACTCCTCTATACGGTCCTCCTGGTGTTATTACTGCCGCTGTTCATGCCTCCACTCCTCTATACGGTCCTCCTGATGTTATTACTGCCGCTGTTCATGCCTCCACTCCTCTATACGGTCCTCCTGGTGTTATTACTGTACCTGGTAGCCTCCTCTATACGGTCTTCCTGGTGTTATTACTGTCGCTGGTGATGCCTCCACTCCTCTATACGGTCCTCCTGATGTTATTACTGCCGCTGTTCATGCCTCCACTCCTCTATACGGTCCTCCTGTTGTTATTACTGTACCTGGTAGCCTGGTGATGCCTCCTCTATACGGTCCTCCTGGTGTTATTACTGCCGCTCGTGATGCCTCAACTCCTCTGTACGGTCCTCTTGGTGTTATTACTGCCGCTGTTGATGTCTACGGTCCTCGTGGTGTTATTACTTCCGCTGTTCATGCCTCCGCTCCTCTATAAGGTCCTCCTCGTATTATTACTGCCACTGTTCATGCCTACGGTACTCCTGGTGTTATTACTGTCGCTGTCCATGCCTCCACTCTTCTATAAGGTCCCCCTGATGTTATTACTGCCACTGTTCATGCCTCCACTCCTTTATATGATCCTCCTGGTGTTATTACTATCGCTGGTGATGCCTCCACTCCTCTATAAGGTCCTCCTGGTGTTATTACTGCCGCTCGTGATGCCTCAACTCCTCTGTACGGTCCTCTTGGTGTTATTACTGCCGCTGTTGATGTCTACGGTCCTCGTGGTGTTATTACTTCCGCTGTTCATGCCTCCGCTCCTCTATAAGGTCCTCCTCGTATTATTACTGCCACTGTTCATGCCTACGGTACTCCTGGTGTTATTACTGTCGCTGTCCATGCCTCCACTCATCTATACGGTCCTCCTGGTGTTATTACTGCCGCTGTTCATGCCTCCGCTCCTCTATAAGGTCCTCCTCGTATTATTACTGCCACTGTTCATGCCTACGGTACTCCTGGTGTTATTACTGCCGCTGTTCATGCCTCCACTCCTCTATACGGTCCTCCTGGTGTTATTACTGTCGCTGGTAACGCCTCTACTCCTCTATAAGGTCCTCCTGGTGTTATTACTGCCGCTGTTGATGCCTCCACTCCTCTATAAGGTCCTCCTGGTGTTATTACTGTCACTGTCCATGCCTCCATTCCTCTATACGGTCCTCCTGATGTTATTACTGTCGCTGTCCATGCCTCCACTCCTCTATACGGTCCTCCTGGTGTTATTACTGCCGCTGTTCATGCCTCCACTCCTCTATACGGTCCTCCTGGTGTTATTACTGCGCTGTTGATGCCTACGGTCCTCCTGGTGTTATTATTGCCGCTGTTCATGCCTCTACTCCTCTATACGGTCCTCCTGGTGTTATTACTGCCGCTGGTGATGCCTCGACTCCTCTATACGGTCCTCCTAATGTTATTACTATCGCTGGTGATGCCTCCACTCCTCTATACGGTCCTCCTAGTGTTATTACTGTCGCTGGTGATGATTCCACTCCTCTAGAAGGTCCTCCTGGTGTTATTAGTACTGTAGCTGTTCATGCCTCCACTCCTCTATAAGGTCCTCCTAGTGTTATTACTGTCGCTGGTGACGCCTCCACTCCTCTATAAGGTCCTCCTGGTGTTATTACTGTCGCTGGTGATGCCTCCACTCCTCTATAAGGTCATCCTGGTGTTATTACTATCGCTGGTGATGCTCGACTCCTCTATACGGTCCTCCTAATGTTATTACTGTCGCTGGTGATGCCTCCACTCCTCTATAAGGTCCTCCTAGTGTTATTACTGTCGCTGGTGATGACTCCACTCCTCTATAAGGTCATCCTGGTGTTATTACTGCCGCTGGTGACCCTTGGTGTTACATGTATTACTGTAGCTGGTGATGCCTTCACTCCTCTATAAGGTCCTCCTGGTGATACTGCCGCTGGTGATGCCTCCACGCCTCTATAAGGTCCTCCTGGTGATACTGCCGCTGGTGACGCCTCCACTCCTCTATAAGGCCCCCCTGGTGTTATTACTGCCGCTGTTCATACCTCCACTCCTCTATAAGGTCCTCCTGGTGATACTGCCGCTGGTGATGCCTCCACGCCTCTATAAGGCCCCCCTGGTGTTATTACTGCCGCTGTTCATACCTCCACTCCTCTATACGGTCCCACTGGTATTATTACTGTCGTTGGTGATGCCTCCACTCCTCTATAAGGTCCTCCTGGTGATACTGTCGCTGGCGATGCCTCCACTCCTCTATACGGTCCTCCTGGTGTTATTACTGCCACTGTTCATGCCTCCACTCCTCTATACGGTCCTCTGGTGTTATTACTGTCGCTGGTGATGCCTCCACTCCTCTATACGGTCCTCTGGTGTTATTACTGCCGCTGTTCATGCCTCCACTCCTCTATACGGTCCTCCTGGTATTATTACTGTCGCTGATGATGCCTCCAATCCTTTATACGGTCCTCTGGTATTATTACTGTCGCTGGTGATGCCTCCACTCCTCTATAATGTCCTTCTGGTGTTATTACAGTCGCTGGTGATGCCTCCACTCCTCTATACGGTACGGTCCTCCTGGTGTGGTCGTCCCCTGTCCTGTCCGCTATGTTATCGCCGCCGCTGTTGCAACATCTTTTTGGAAGGTCAAGAACTAATTTAGCTGCTTTAATTGTTCTGTAACAGTTGTAACTGCTTATTATGGTCTTATTGTTCCTGTGATCTCAAATAAGATCTCCATTAATCAAACAAAGGGAATCAGTATGTTAAAAATGATTTTCGTATGAAATTGGTGGCAACTTAAGTCTTTCTGAAATTGTGTTGCTAAGGACTGGGTGGCGTAGCTAGAGGGGGCAGGGGCGCTTACCGATGTTTGTCGGAAATTCCTTGTCGTCTGTCGAAATATTTGGGCGGTTTGGAAAGCTGTTGTTTGGAACAGAATTAAGCTCAAGAAAAATCTCAAGAACGTGCAAATCTGATGCGCATGAGTCACCATCACTTTGAAGTCAACATCGCAAAAGCAAGGTACCATTCCAATGATCTTGACTTTCCAACGAAGTATCAAAGCAGAAGACGCCGACGAAGAAGAGCATTTTTTATGAAGCTCGTGAAACTGATGCTGATAATACTGACGAGAAGTCTATAATGTTGTTTTAGACACTATCATCACATACAGGTACAGTACCTCAAGGAAAGTTTCAAACTTTCAATGATACAACAGTTGGTGTCCTCTACGTTCCTTAGCCGGCATGAATTCGACGTTCCTGCCGAATCAAATTTAGAGCAACTGAGCACTTTGTAACAATTTTACTCTGACGACCTTTCTGCGAGTGAAATGGTGGTGCTTGTGTAGTGAGAACCTCTTCTTAATGCGTGGGAGTTTGGAGAAGTGGACGTTGTTCCAAGGAATGCTGAAGATCTTTTATTATTTTTAATGAAGTACAACTTGGCCGCACAATTTGAGAATATTGTAACGCTTTTAAAACTCTGCCTAACCTTTCATGCACCACATGATGAAAGAGTGTTCAGCTGCTTGAAGTGTGTTAAGACGTATACTTGAGAAGCACGATGTCTGAAAAGCGACTCTCAAACCTTGAATGCATCTCAATAAATCGCGAACTTGTTTTATCAATTTCTGTTAGAGAACTTCAATAATCATTTTTAAATGCGAAAACCAGAAGAATATTTCAATGACTTGGTGGACAAACTGTACTCTCTGGCAATGCCTATATTTGACCACGCCCATTTTTCTGAAAATTTGAATGCTTGCCCCCCCCCCCCCCCCCCCCCCCCCACTAAAAAAATCCCATGAGCTACGCCACTGTAATGACTTCAATATGATCCATCAAAGATATTAAGGTTTACATATATAATCACTGCAAGATATTTATATGAAGCAACTTGAGAAAGTTCATGTTCTTTAACATGAAATAATACTTTACCAAACATGTATTAAGTGCTTCAGTCCTCTAAAAACCATATGTTTAATTAATTGCTTATTAATTAGGACAATACATTTATGTGGGATACAAGTAGGTCTAGATTTAAAATCTCTCAAAGTTGTCAAGCTGTGTGAGCTACAGCATATACTACAGTCTACAGTATCAACAGAAAAACATATTCTTGGCTTTCACTGATGTCACTAATACGTATACTGTACATGTATTTTTTAAATAAATTTCAAAATAATATTTTATATATTGTACATACAGAGCTTGAAAAATATACCTCATAGCCAAAATTTTGGAGAAATAGTGCATTTTGTGACCAAACTACAGTATCAGGGAATAAAATGTCAAAAAGGTACTGTACTGTATAACTACTGGTACAGTGACTGCAATGAGGTTCAGCCATGTTGGTGTCAGCCACTTTGGAATCTGTACATGTATGAGACAAATAAAGCTGATTTTTTCAATCAAAATGATTATAAAGTTTAGTCAAACCTAACACTCCAAATTGGGGGATTTAATGTACAGTGTAGTTTTTATGACATTTTCGGATACATGCTGATCTCAGCAATCATAAAATTCAAAGTTCTGTAACTCAAGAAGGATTTATTATATCAACCTAAACTTTTTGATGAAAACCTAGTATAACACTGATCTATAAAACATGTAAAAAGAACAGCTTTATAGATGCTATAGTTTAGGATTTTCATGACATCACATGGAAACAAAGAATAGAGTTTCCTTTACTGTATTACAATAATATCATATATCAATCAGGTATATAAATTACTACCATATATATATATATATGCCGTACACATACCCTGATACTAGAAAATAAGAGCCCCAACACTGAACCATGAGAAACTCCAACATTAACTGTTCTTGGCAAGACAATTTCCATTCAATATGTACACCCCCTATTGTGGGACTGGACCAGACTTGGTCGGATATTCTTTAGCGGGAGGGGGATAACCAAAAAAAACATAATTGATTCTTAATCCTTATTTTGATGTCTAATTAATTCAAAGAGGGTCTCATTGCATTCCAGCAGGGACGGATTTTCATATTTTTGTTTGGGGGGGTGGACAAATATCTGGGGGGTGCTACTGTTTGCTTTGGCATGGGTCTGAGGGCAACTTCAAGGTCAAGGAAAATGTTAAAAGAATGCGTTTGCTAGGACGCATCTGTGATTCTGTGGCCATCATATCAGTAGAATAATCAAATTATTCAAATAATCTACTTTTTTTATCTACATAATTATATAGTGTATTTCGCTAATCGCTACCATTATTACTTTCACTCGTAGCAGTTAATTTATATATTACTTTATAAAATACGCCTAACAGTGGCAATGTAAACTCGAAGAACGACCCGGTGAACTCGAATTTCGAAAGTCACAAATGTTAACACAACCTTTTCACTTAATCACAAATTCACAATTATTATGTATAGTGAGTTCAGTAATAGCACAGTTAACTGAGTTAAGCAGAACAGACTGAATAGTCAAACATCTTGAACGGTCAAATCCAGCAGACGTCATTGCTCATTATCACATACTGCATTTTCTACACATTCACCCTTCTGTTTCCTTTTGAAGCCCAGGAATTAATGAGCACATCAATCTCGAGTTTCGGTACCAGATCTTTGTTTAGGGTTATGCATAGAAGGTCCCCGAGTCTACTTGGAGTTAGCTTTGATCGCAACTTGGAACAGACTCTGTTCATTGCTGAAAAGCTCCGTTCCACAGTAGCCGTACTTGTTGCAATGGCGGCATACCTCTTGAACTCACCATGCCAATACACCGAACAAGATCATCATCATCAGCCACTGCTGAAGATTCAATCAATAACATCATCTCTGACCTCAACTCTTACATGAAAAGCAAGATCGAGGAAGAGTTCCAAATCCGGTTCGACAGCAAGAACATCAAAATAATGAAAGCTTTCGAAGCTTTGGATGCGTCCGAACCGTGCTATACTTGGACATCGAGACTCTGGAGTATCTTGTTCAGCACTTTGATTGCTTGGGCATTAACGTATCCATCCTCAAACTGGAATTGTTGCGTGCCAGAGAAGATTTCCAACGGGGGCTACCGATTAGTGAAAAGAGATCTGCTGGTCTTTTCAGAATACTCGTTTAGCTTCACTCTTATCTGATCATCGTCTATTAGGGAAACCGATTTGCGGGTCCTTTCAACCTCATACTGAACATCTGTCCATGAGTTGATGCTCTGACTCTGCAGCTCTTTGGCCAGGAAGAACAGTCTAGCTACATGTTGGTATGCATGGAGTGTGATCAGCCCAATAATCTGCTTCGCAGTTGTCAACTTATGGTAAAACCCACTCGCTTGCTCGACATGTTTTGGGTCATGCATTCTCGGGTTTTGTGTAACTCTGATCAAAGTTTCTAAAGTAACATGAGGTTTGTCCGTTATCAGATCAACTGCCTCAAACTTGCAGCCCCAACGTATGTCTATCTGCTGAGCCAGATGTTTAATTTGTGACTGAGGGTAAAGTTCGCTGTATACGGTATCATAGACTTCTCTGACTTTTGGATGATTCAGAAATGTATAGAGGGACTTTGATTAGATCGTTCACCAAAAGATTTAAATGGTGAGCAGTGCAATGTATGTATATTAACCAGTGAAAGTACTCAGAACTCAACAGCTCTGCAACCCCAGCAAATTTCCCTGACATAACACTTGCACCATCGGCTCCTAGACATACTACCATTGAACCCCCTGAGGTGTGGATGATATGATCAATCAATTCTTTTGTAAATTTCTTGATTGTGTGGGCATCGAACTGATCTAGCTTCCGAAGGTCCACAAACCTCTCCACTACTTTTCCTGCAGAATATCTTACAGCCAAAGCCAACTCTTCTCGTTTCGCGGCGTCTTTACTTTCATCGATGAGTGTTGAAAACATGCCGGCATCTTTAATCTGAGCATAAATGATCTGACGAATATTCTCAGCTATTACTTCGATGATGTCATTGACACTGGTTTTGCTGGTATAGTCCATGCTTCTTGCCCTGGTGAACTTGTCATGGAGCTGTCTGAACGAGGGATTTGTTTCCAGTTGGAGTTTGATGAAGGAAACCCATTTACCCGGGTTCTTGGATTCCTTTGTCTCATTGTTAGCCCTCATTGGAACTTCGTTACTTGCGAACCAGAGGATGTATTTGAATAGGCATCTGAGATACTCTCTGTTGTTGCTGGCTACCTCTTCCCTTTCAGGACATATCCTTTGAATTATATCCTTTTGTTTTCCCTCTTGAATCTTTTTTAGCTCCATCCACCTGGCATAACTGTTTTTATGGAGCTCAGATTTTTCATGCTGTTGGAACCCTTTACTGCTATCGAGGGCATTTTCCCAGTTGGTATATCCTGTCTGTGTGAACGTCAAAGCAGCACACAAGCTACTCGTGATTGAAGAAAATTTTGTACAACAATAACAAAAAGCGGCATCTTTTTCAACATCAAAGGAAATTGTAGATACCATGACACGTGGAAGCACTTAGTTGTTCCAGGGATGGAACAATTAATTATTTGAAATATATTCTATTCCAATTTGGGTCAATAGGCTGGTAATATATATTATTTGCAGGGGGGTGCAAATATTTTTTGGGGGGTGCCAAACGTCTCTGAGGGGGGGGGAGGTGTGCAAAAATATTTTGGGGGGTGTGCCCCCCAGAAAATCCGTCCCTGATTCCAGACCCCACCCACCAAAGATAATGGCAGTCAGTTGAGCTTTAATGAAATACTGTACCACCAACAATTTTTGGTGTGAAATTTATCAAGGAAGAAAGAATTGGAAAACACTTGTACGTTTGTGTCACAGAAGGAAATGACAAGTATCTTAATTTTAAAAATATGTGAAATATGTGTAAATATTGTAACCAAGGCTACATGTATAACTGTGTGTTCTATGCTTCATGGCATGTTTTTTGAGTTTATCTACTTACAGTAGGCCTATGAAACATAGGTATCAGTTTACCATCACCCACCCAGGGCCATACTCAGAACAGATACAGGGGGTGTGTAAGCTCACTTCAACCGACTGACACACAAGCTTGTAACGACTGCACCCTGTTGATAATGCACTCTCAATATGAAATGCAAAAATGATGACATTTTGGTATATTTATGTCTTTGGTGTTCTCTCATTGATTACATTTTTATATAAACAAAACATTTAACATCAACATTAGATTTGTGAGTCTTAAATTTGGTAGTTTGAAATAAAATTGAAACTGATAAGTGCTGAAAGTTAAGGAGGGTCTACTTGTCCGTGTTAAATCAAACACATCTAAAATATAACTTCTGCCGACTAAAATATAACTTCTGCAGACTGAAACTCATAAAAATATTTGTGGGGGGTGTTGCACCACCACACCCCCATGCCCCCAACACCCCGTAGCTCCGGGCCTGCACCCACCTGCATGGTTCTTTAGGTGCTGCATGAAATTTTCATTATTTCATTTTTTTCATTATCAGTGTCTGATTTTTATGCAAAAAATTTCCAAATCTCTTGGAAAGCTGATGGTAAACTGACAACTCAATCAGAGGCGGACTGGCCCACCGGGAAACCAGGAAATTTCCCGGTGCGCCCCCTCGGTTTTGCCGTTTTGCGCCCGCACGAAGACAATTTGGCACCCCACGAAGACAATTAGTCAGGCGCTCCTTTCATCCAATTTCCCGATAACTTTCTTGCTACCAGTCCATGACCTCAATTCCATAGGCCTTATATAGTACTGGCAAACTATTCAAACCTGCCCGCAATTTTCAAAGAGATGCCTGTTGGTGTAAAACAGTCTGATTTCTATTAGATAAATCTATCCATGAGAGAAGAACAAAGATAAATGGGGGCTGCCAATTAACAAGTAATCCACTATTACAGTATTAGAAGTTTCAACATAAATCCCGAAATGACTTTATTGCTGCCGTAGGCAGCACACTAATCTTGACCTGGTTTGCTGTGTCTCGTACCCAGACCTTTTCGCGGAACTATGTAAAGTCGATCGACCTTAAATTACGATCATGGATGTTTGTATGTCCACAGATTTATGACGTTTTATGACGTAACTCGTAGATGTTCGTTTAATCGCCGGATGCGGAAACTATCCGAATCAAATGCTCGGAACTCGCCAACAGCAACGTGTTCTGCTTTAGTGTTGAACTGCTTTAACCTGGTTGTGCTTCCGAATTTCAACTTCGATTTTCTCTTGTCAAGGTAAGGCAACTAGTTTCAATTATCAGCATATTTCTCAAGAGTCAAGGGATTTAACGGCTTTTATCTTCTATTTTTTGGCGGTATATTGATGTGAGTTCAATCACAGGATCCATTGTGTTCACGCTGATCATAACATATTACATATCAGACACTCACGATTCCACTGACAGCTTTGCCAAATCATGATTTATAGTGGCAGCAGTGATTTATCAGAAATTTGTTTACCAATCACCAACTACATACTGTAGTCATAATGTATAGTGTATATAGTGTATACTGTCTATGCAGTCAAAAGCCTTGCCAAATTATATTCAGATAAGTGATAGTCATTTGTAATTTAAGTCTGCTGTATTTAAATATAATTAAAATAATTGATAGAAATGTGGATATGTGTACATACTACAGTGGGTTCATTTTGGAAATTTTATCAAAAATTAGGCTTCCCATGACTTTTGAGGCAGCATTTCCCCTTGCGATAGTAACTTCTAGTTATATTTATACCGATCCTTCAGTTCATGACATCATCAAAATAATTAAAAGTTATATAATTAAAGTTTATATTAAAATTTACTCTGATAAAGGCTTTTGCCTGAAATATCAGTTATTCGTTATTTGTTTGTCAGTTTACTACCTAACCTTACCCTGGGTGCCAGAGGTTCTAACCTTTACTATATTTGTATAACGTTTGAACACCAACGCCAACTCCTCAACAGGGGGGTGCAAAACATTTATAGCGCACGTGATATTCTGTGATAGCGATATATATATGAGTGCTAAGGAGTCTACGACCCAAGTACTAAGATGCTAAAAGGCGCAAAGGATTAAATTTATACCATATACTAGGGTATAAATAACACAATATAAGTATATTACAAGTATAAATACCTGCCCTCCTAATTATCTTCGTTCTTTGTTGTGGGCGATGAACGGAATCAGGGGGGACGGAATCGTCGACAATAAGCGTTCCATATTCGGAAATTGTCGTTACTTATTCGCAGGGCGCCGCTCGTATATCAAATCATGGTCAAATATATACACTGCAACGCTTTGTGCTACTTTGTGCAAGAGACGGCATGATTTTCAATGCAACAACAACTGCATTGTTGACCGAAATAGTTCCTCAATAGTTGCCGTGCTTAGCCAAGCTTCTGAATTGAAGATAGACGTATACATATCTCCTTGTTTTTTGAAACGAATATAGGAATCTACTGCAGAGAATAGTAATTTTCACGAGAAATATATATTATTTCCGGTGGTAAAGAAGACGTGTGCCTGCTTACAAGGGAATTGCTTCGGTCGGATACTCAGATATTGCAATTATCAAGCACATATATATCTTCAAGAACACAGGCATATTGAAACGTTTTAAGTCATCCAGGTGAGTATTACGTTAAGGTTCGTAATGTAAGCTATTATGCTGTGCATCGGTTTATGACTGGAAAGCTTTATACTGTAAAGGAAGTTGACGGACGGAAGCCAATTGTCATTGTGGCTAGCTGTCGTATCTTTCTGAAATCTGAATCATATTGCCGACCGATTGTAAATTTATGACGAATGCGGAATTACATTTTTTTCGCATGAACGTGAAATACGTTGCTTGCACTAAATCGAAATGATTTATACATTCTGATATTCACAAGAAAGGTTGTTTTTCCTACGAAGCCCGTCGGCGTCACCAAACACTTCGCTATTAGACTGCGATCGCTGATGACAAAGTTATTTGTTGGGAAATCAACGTGAGCTTGTCCGTGTGATGATGGTTGAATGCGTCATGGCCAAATTCAGTCGTTTAAAACTGAAAATCACCCCACTCGTGGCAAACCTAGAAGAACTTCATCATATACAAATAAGGGGGGGAAGAACACATCTATTATATTAGTATTAATGTTTTATACGTCGCGAATATTACAGTAATTTTATTTCAGAATCATCCTCAGTAATTCTTGTTTGCGTTGTGTATTTTGATTCATCATTCATGTAAAGAGAGAACAACGGTATCGTTAAATTTTCGTTTTAAATGAATAAAGACACCATTGTCTTTTACAGCACTATACTGCAGTTTTATTGCCAAGATAATACAGTTCCCCATGGATCCAAGACAGCTATCAGAGCCTGGCCTAATGATATCCACTGTTGGTGTTCTTACTCCTGTTCCTGATGTTCTCACGATATCTGTTGAAAAGGAGCAACAGCCTGTGCACAGTATTCCACAGATGGTACTACCTGTTGGTGAACCTGAAGAAAAACTCCAGGAGGTTCAAACTGTAGCAAGTATGCCAGGTTTAGAAACCAGAGAAGAGTTGGCTCAAATAATGGGAGGGAATGGTAATATGATTGAAAAAACAAATGAATCAGAAACATTCACCAACAAGCCTGGTGATATGGAAAAAACCATGGCAGCAACTGATTCACATAATGCCAGAGCTGCTGAAAATTATATTATTGTGAGAGTAAAGGCATCAGAACCTGTGGAACTTATCAGAACACTTGTTGCTAATACAATCAAAGTACCTCTTAACAAAACAAGTGTTTATTACAGGGGAAATCAGGTAAGAACAGATCGGTTTCATTAATATTGTCATAGCATGCTACGTTTCAAAAATAGATGTCTCTGTCCAACAAATGTTGTCAGAAAATTACAGTACACAAAAAATAGCCGGCGGTAAGAGGAAAACAGGCGGTGGTTAAACCGCCGGTAACTGCCTATTAATGAAAACTCTGTAAGAAGTTGGATGATTGTCAAGATCAAATCCTTAGAATCCCAGACAGGGCCGACACTTACAGTAGTAGCAAAGGTACTAGTTCAATGTGACATGTGTATAGTATTTCATCTGCTAGTATCAACATGTTAAGTATATAATATGATGTGGTATCTTAGTATGGCTAAGTTATGAATGTGGTTGCTCCTCATTAGTATTTACTCTCATGGCAATAGAATAATATTATTACAAAAAATGTTGAGCAATTCTTCACATTGTGTAGTATTCAGTAAATTTACAGTGATTTTACATTTTATGGATATGATTTATTTGGACTAGGAGCTCATGTTGACAGTACATGTGTAACATTGGACCACACATTGTAACCTTTACCATCTGAGTTGGTGTATTTAAATGGTTGGAGCATTTCAATGACAATCAGAAATGGTTATGTTTTCTGTAAATATAATTAAAAGTCTTAATATTAAAATACATATACCGGTACTGACAGTACTACAGGGGGGATGGGGGCTGGGTACCAATCCTAAAATTCTGAAAATCCTAAAATAGACTATCTTCTGTTAATGGTTTCTCAGTCTCTGTCGATGGATATTATATCAAGCGTGTGCACGAGTATAAATATCTTGGTGTGGTCATGGATGAACCCTTTCATGGAACGCCCATGTAAAGCTTATCGTAAGCAGAGCCGGTAAAAGATTAGGAATACTTAATCGTATTAGGAAGGATATTAATATGAATACAGCCAATGTAATATACAAGTCGTTTATTTTACCCATTGCTGAGTACTGTGACACTGTTTGGAATTGCTGTGGCAAAGTAAATACTAACATAATTGAAAAACTACAAAGACGAGCTGCCCGCATCATAATGAAGTGCACTAACAGCGATGAGGCATTAGACCAACTCAGATATCAATCTCTTGAAGAACGACGAGAAAAACAATGAGAAAAACTATTTTATTTTTAACAGAGACATTACAAAACGAATTACTAGGCAGAGTAACTTACTTCATTTGCCTGGTGTGAGATCTGAAGCTGCCAAAAGATCATTGTGTAGTTTTTAATCGTTCTATGATAGCTAATAAGTAACTTCTTTCCTTGTATTATAGTGTTTTAGTATTTTTAATATTTTAATATGATATTATTTGTTAGTCATCTTTTAAACTAGATATTTAACTTATTATAGGGCTCCTATTGATACCAGTTGTAATAACTGAATGGATTACCCTATTCAAATAAAAGTATTCGTCATCAATTGCATGGTTACATAGCTTCTCCATTTGATGAATATGCAAATAATTCGAAAGGACGAAAAACTCTCGGTTTGGTATCTTCCTGATCTAAATGATGCAACACGTAAATTTTTGGCAGCATTATTATCGGGGGCTTCCCCCGCCCCCCCTGTTCCGCCGGCCCTGCTAAACATTCTGACATGTACTGTACCAAACATGTATGTGATAATTTGGTCATGACAGTAACTGAACATGGACAGGACATATTATACTCTACATTATTTTTATAATTCTTTTAGATTGCTGAGTCCTTGGCAATTGGTAATTATACTCATTGTGGTAGCTTGGAAGGAACAGTAACTCTAAATATCGCAGTAACAAATGGTATGAATAATGTAATTTCAGAGTGTGTATGCATGTAGATGCACATGTATACATTGTAGAATGTAGATGTACACCTAGATGTAGATGTGCATATAGATGTACATGTACATGTAGATACATGTAGATGTAGATACATGTAGATGTAAATACTGTACATATAGATGTACATTAGATACATGATGTAGATACACATTATGTTGTACACGTAGATGTATGACTTGTGTAGATAAGATGTATGTGTAGGTGGTAGTATATAGCACTTGGTAGTCTAATTATATAATACCAACAAGGTAGTATTAATAGTGGTCACTGTCAAACTGAACAATGCTTGCCTAATTTCAAAACTCAAGCACCATATCTCTGACACTGTACTAACTTGGTGGGTTGGTCCACTATGAGAATATCACAATTGCAAAAATTACGAGACATCTCTAGTGGGCCTTCAGGCTGTCCAAAATTGCAGTAACAAAATGCATGTTTACCGCTGCATTACTGCAAATTTATTTTTATGGTAACAATATTGTGTTACCCCAGAAGGAAATATCGTTACCCCAAGAACCAAAAAATGTGAAATATTAAAACAAACACTTTTTTCGTGATTTTGTGTGTGGTTCTGTCTTGTACTCTGCGTCGTTTCTGTTGCGGAGTGTCGTTGCAACACTTGTCACCCTCACAAGAAGTCCACCCTGTTATCACAAGTGTGATGAGGTTCCATCTGTACTTTACTGTTAGAAGACTTCTAAGAAGGATGGAAGGTGGTGAGAGTATGAGATCGATAAGTAGAGAGTTTGACGCTGGAGAATTGTATGGTAAAACAGACAAGATCCCTAGAAAACATTACTACCACGGTAAAGTTCTTGCTGATGGTACAACAGGTGAGGAGAGAGTCTTCACGATTAACGACGTTAAGAACGACTGCAAACGATACGTTCCTCTGGTGTCGAACGGTCTCACCAACATTGGGCGACAATATCTAAATCAGTCTATAGAGGCCTTCGTTTACTCTACACTTGGTGCACAAGCGAGGACGCGTGTGTCAGTCGTTGGTGGTTCTGCAGGCAGTCTAGAGACTCAACAAGAGTTTAGAAAGCTGGTGGAGGATAGCGTTATAAACTATGACGTGTCAACGTGGATTCTCAACATGAACAAGTCGATTAGAGACACTAACGTTGTCCAAAATCTAGCACTATCACCGTCTACATGGTTAATGCCAAGTAACGTGGTAATCCTCAAAAACAAAATCGCTGGGTACAACAACCTGCTAAAGACTGCTACACAGAGTATGAAGTTTGGAGTAAATAGTGGGCTAAACTACGCACCAACGATGGAGGTTAAGAAAGTTCACCAGGAAGGTGGAGAGCACCTGGAGACACTTGACAAACAACCAAAGGTGACGCATCGTCTGACAACACCAAACGTGGCACACCAGGAAGGTGGAGAGCACCTGGAGACACTTGACAAGCCACCAAAGGTGGCACATCGCATGGCAACACCAAATGTGACACACCAAGAATATCGTCTGGAGGTGACACAAGATAGCAACGCGACAGAGTTGTGGCTAGTTCTAGGGGCTTCCGCTGTGTCTGGCTATTTAGTGAGCAAATATGTGTTATAGCATAATGAGTCTAAGTTATGGATTTGAGGACAGAGACTACGAGAGCGACAAAATATTAAGAAGAGCGAAGAGACATCTAGACAATGACCCTAAACTAAGCGTGAGCGGTGGGAGGATGTCTGGAGATATAGATATGGCGCTCAGGGCACTCAAAAACATAGCAGATCCAGTCGATGATTTGGATGCTATCAGTAAAAAAGTGTTGGAGTCCGTGTACTTATCACAATACTTTAAAGTGCAGTCCTATAACGTTCTACTCGATTTTAACATCACAAAGCACACCGCGAACACGGACATGACGCAGTTTTACCACAGTGGGACAAATAGAGTGAGAGCCATTGGAAACACACTAGTGCAAAGTGTTCAATCCTATGGTCCTATTATTGGTACTGACAGTGGTCATAGCTTCCTATCCCCTAAAATAACTCAATATCAACTAGAGGTTGGAATGCACTTTAACTGCCCACGTATGCAGTACTGTGACATGTCCGTTTTCGTGGTATTGAGGTTAGCCAAGAGGGTGCCTACAGCAGATTGGGAGGCGATTATCTCAAACGATGATGGTTCTTGGGACAAGTTCATCGGATATAAAGGTGGTACAACTGATAAGTTGTCGTTTGGTGGTGGCGATCCAGCAAAGGAGTACACGTGTACAATACCAAATAGTATCGACACCACTAAGAGACATATGATATCAATACATTGGCAGATGGGTAACTCGCATGTTAGAGTCAACAACATAAGGTCGACAGACTCAGACTTCACAGCTAACTATAACGAGATAGGGTATCCTTATGGAACAATATTTGCAATACATCGACCAAAATCGTTGCTCGCACCCTACGCGTACCCGTCTTTGATAGAGTTCTACGGTATGAATATAATCTCTGGCTACATGACGAACCGAGACGTGCTAATAGTTGGTGGGAGGATGATGGAGGAGTATAATATAAAGTAAGATATATGAGGAAGAAGTCAGTTGTTGTTTTCAATCATATATCAAAGGACATGTCAGAGGAAGAGGCGCTAGAGCTCAAACGCTTGTACGCGTACTACCACAAACTAGAAGCCTGTTACAAATGGAAATACAAGAGGTTGAAGAAAATTAAACTATCGTTAAACATGGCTAGCATAGGGTTAACAACAGTAGGAATTGTAGCTGGATCGGTAACCGCTAACCCTCTAATCATTGCTTGTATTAGTGGTCCTGGCGTGATCGTTCAAGGCTACTTGGCTAAATCCAATCTGACGAGTAGAGTGGAGCATTGTAAGTTCGCGCACACTAGCTACAAAAAGATACTGACACAACTAAGATCGTATCTTAGAGGTCTTCCTTACAATGAGTCAGTGTTTCTCTCAGACGTTAAAGTGTTGGACGATAATGTGACTGACTTATGCCCACCAATCAATGGAATGGTGAAAAGGTACAGTAAAACATATGACGAGACACAAGGGTCCGATCCTGACATCCCTTAAACACGGGTCTACACGTAAGAACCAGTGATGTGTCAGTCGACAAGTTCAAAGAGTAGGTGATCAGAAGTATCACCAATTAGGAGTTTGTTATGACATAAAAATAAAACATGTGGTATATTATAGGTGATGAGTATCACTAAAATATTTAGAAATAACGACACGTCAGTCGCTACTACAAAAGATGGAGATAATATTTGGTTCTACGGAAAAGAGGTAGCTGAAATCTTAGGATATAAAAGACCTTCCAAAGCGATACAACAGCGTGTGAAAGATGATGAGAAAAGAAAGGTTCAAAATCTCAGGTCCCAGATTGGGACTCGAGATTTCGAGTGTCAAAATAGACAAATTCAGAATAGGCAAGTTTGGCAAATAAATGAGAGTGGTCTATACAGACTAATATTCTCGTCTAAACTAGAGTCGGCAGAAAACTTTAGAAAATGGGTATTCTCAGAAGTCCTACCATCTATTAGAAAAACAGGTGTTTACACACAATGCAACCAGTTATCAATCATGAATGAGACAGATTTACACTACGACATTGTGAAGTACATTAGAGAGTACCACTCAACAATAGTCATCCCAGGGTTGGGAGAGTACCAAGACACATCTACTAAAAGAATAGATGGACGGAAGAAGGGTTACAGTGGTGGACAACCAGATTTGATAGTTCCGCAACTACACAAGAGATATAATGGGTTTGCTATAGAGTTCAAAACACCGAAAGGTAATGGGGTTATTAGGAATAACCAGATGAGGGTATTAAGGAGACTAAGATCACAAGGGTACAACACATTACTATCCTCAGACCAACATGAGATAATACATTTCATAGAGACATATATGAGAGACTCTAGAGTTCTATGTGAGTACTGTAATAGAAGATTTAAGAGTGAAACCACACTGTCTAATCACCAAAGATACTTTCATCGAATACTCTATCTGTGAGATGACTGTGAGGTGGTCTGTGACGAGATATCACGTATAATATAGATGACTGACAACGAGTCCGTACCTATTATAACGTCGACAACAAAGGTCAAAGACCCTAAGAGAGTAGAGGCAGGCAAACGCTTGGCTGCTATATCTAAAGCAGTCAAAGAGAGGAAGATGAGAGAGAGAGTGATAAGTGAGGACGATAGTTTTAACTACGGATACATCATAGGCACTATAGGAGTGGTAATAGCCGCTGGTTCACTGTATTACACGATGAGGCAAGACAAACAAGTAGTGACCGAAGAGCCTAAGACCGTTGTTGTAAAACCATCACGTAAACTCGACAGCCTCGATTAAAACATATCGTATAATATATGGCATCAATAGATAGAAAAGAACTGATGAACGAGCTATACGACGCAGCCCTTGTGACTGCTGGAGCCGTAGCCGTGTCAATGGCATCAAAGAAAGTACTAAAAGAACCGTTGGGTACCCCCGAATCAGTGAAGGGCACCCTAAAGTTAGCGACTGCTGTAGGTGTCTCAACGCTACTTATCAAGTGGGCACAGAGTAAGAAATACTTACCTGTAGACCCGTTCTCAAAATAATATAGCGTAATATATAATGGCTAGTGTGATAGCAGGTGGTTTGTTCAACGCTGTAGCATTCGCAGGAGCTGGATTCATATTCAGCAAGCTAAACCACACCGGCTACGAGACAGAGATAAAGAGACACAACAAAGCATTGGAGAGTCTCGCAAGAGCGAAAGAAAAGTTCTACGAGAATGAGATTCGTCAGAGAGACAAAGTTCAGGAGTTAAGACAACAGTTGTCAGATGCTAATGCAGACATAAACGACACGAACCACGCTCTGGATCAACTAAGACAAGTACTGACGATACAGTATGATGGGAAGATATTTAGTAAAGAGCCTGAGTTATCAGACTATTATAAACCCTCTGATGAGATGAGAGAATACCAAATGATATTCGTTGGAGCTGTCGGGTTACCCGTTGGGTACTTGGTGTACAGAGTGATCTAAACATAACTATACATACAGCACTATAGTTATGAGTGCTAGAACTTTGAAGGAGATAGCGATGGAAGCAGACGAGAAGCTTAAACATGACGCACTGGAGACAAATACACATAACGTATTGGAGATACTTTTCGAGAACCAGAAGAAACACAACGAAGCGTTGATGGTACTCTGTAAGAACCTTATTATCCAGGTAAACGAGACCAAAGAGTTGAGACTACTATTGTCGGACACTCAAGATCGACTAAGACAGATCACTACGACACAGCACAACGGGAAGACATTTAGTAGAGATTCTAAGTTATCTAACTATTACTCATTCTAGAGCGACACTTAAGTTACCACACTATAGTCTAAAGACACATATAGTATAGTAACTTAGATGGTTGACGAACGCACAATGAGAATGTTCTATGCTGGGTATACGTTGGACGAGATTGAGACACCAAAAAAGTGGAGTGGTACTACATTAGGGCACACATTGGACGAGATCAAGAACGGAAGTAGGGACGCAAAACCAAAAAAGTGGAACGACACCACATACTGTTACGAGTGTAGTAACCACAGAACCCAAACCGAAGACGGTGTATTTAGTTGTGACAAGTGTGGAGAGACTACCTATGGACGCGTGAGAAGCTTTGTACCTAACATTTGGATGTACAAGAAATCGGCTCAGTTATAGTAAGTGGCTAGAGAGAATGTTGACTAGCAAAAGACTACTTAGTGAGGATAGCACACCAATAGTGGTCAGTGATTTTATAGAGATAATATGGTCTCTTAAAAGAAACAAGTTGATTGTCAAGAATATATCGAAATACATTTTCTATGTCATAAGAATATGCTCTAGAAGAGGTATAGAGTTGAGAGGTAGTTTTAACGACCTCAAACCTGGTAAGGTCAAGGTGCGATTCGAGCACAACCTGTATAGCGTAGTATACAAGGATCTAGGTTGGGACGGGAGAGGAGATCCATACTACAACGAGTGGATCAGAAAAGGTCTAGAGAAATAAAACATTTAGTATTATATAATGGGAAGACCTAGAATTTACCAAACCAAAGAAGAAGCTTTAAGAGCAGCCAGAGCGCAAACTAAAGAGTGGATGAACACTCACAAATGGGTGTGTGAGACGTGCGATAGGCCATACCACGTGACCTCTAAATATAAACACCTGAAGACCAAAAAGCATTTGAGAAATTCGGAAGCGTGATTACATTGTACTAGTATAGTAAATTATAAAACGACTCTTTTTAGAAGGGTCTAAAGAAATAAAACATATCCTATAGTATATAAACATAACATGTCAAGTAGGACGGAAAAAACGACACGTCCTAAAAACATAATGGACAAACCAATTCCACACGGACTCAAAGAACCTATAGTGACACCCACACCTGCACCCACACCCGCAAGAAGAAGTGTGAGAGAGCGTATGACTTTATTCAAGGAGTCTCTCAAAAAGAAGATGGATCAATGGGACAAGTGGATCGTAGACCACATACCAGAATCCATTAAGAAACATACAACAAGTGCTTTTAACTTGTTCAAAGAAAAGATAGACTCTATATTTAGAGAAACTATACCACAAAAGAGTGAGACCTCACTTAGAGGTTTCTCAAATAACTTTGAGATTAACGCTGGGAGAAACACAGAACCAAAGGTGTTCCTAGAACAGTCAAAAATTGTTGTGTTAGACCTTTGGAAGAAACAGATGAAAAAAGGAACTAAGACCAAGTTAATTCTGGATTGTGTGATGGTTCGCACAGCGAACGACGAAGAGGTTGAAGCTGAGGCACACTTTCACTCTCTCGTAGAGATTATACTACCTGGCACAAACTTTGAAGAGATGTACAACAAGATGATTGAGAAAATATTAGAGAGCTTCTCTACGTACTTGTCTAGAGGAAGTAACTGGAGACTTCTTCATGTTGTGAGACTAAGTATTCATATAGACAAGTACACACCAATGTCTGGGAGCTCCCACATTCCTACACCACAAGCACTAGTTTACAAAAAAGCCATCGTAAACGTTAGAAACAAAATGGACAACATGTGCTTCAAGTGGTCTGTAACTGTTGCTAAAATGTCACTTGGAAAGAAAAACCAAGAAAGACTTAGTAAGAAACTCAAAGAAGCTTCGACGAATTACAACTGGACCAGGGTTAGGTTTCCTACACCACTAGAGGACGTTAAGGAATTTTCAAAAAATAACAATATAGAAATAAACGTATTTGGTTACGATGAGGGTGAGGTGTACCCTCTTACTATCCAAGGAAACTCTAGAGACACCATTAACTTGCTTTACATTAAGAACGAGACTACATCTCACTACGTATGGATTAAGAATATGAGTAGACTCATGTCAAGTAAGAATAACAACCACCAACATGAGATTCACTATTGTTATAGATGTCTAAATAGCTTCAAGAATACTAAGTCACTAGAAAAGCACGACGAATACTGTTCAGACGTTAATAGTATTAAAACTGTAATGCCAGAAAAAGGTAAAGACGACAAACTAACTTTCACAAACAACCACAAAACACAAGACGTGCCATTTGTGATCTACGCTGATTTTGAGTCGTTCATCGAGAAGATTGACGGATGTGAGAACAAACCAAATAGTAGTTTTACCAACAAGTACCAACATCATACACCATCAGGATGGACTCTCCACCTAAAATGTAGTGATGACAAACTATACTGGGAGAAGCCAGTAAGTAGAACTAAGAAGAACCCGGAAGACGACCTGGCCAAGTCGTTCGTAGAAGAGACAGAGAAAGCCGTGTGTAGAGCGTATGAAAGATTTAAGGTGATGATACCAATGAACCTAAGCTCTGAGGAGACGGAAAATTTTAAAAATAGTACAAAATGCTGGCTTTGTGAAAAAGCTTTCACCAACCCTAAAGACTTCAAAGTCAGAGACCATTGTCACATGACAGGAAAATTCAGAGGAGCTGCACACACGTCGTGTAATCTAAAATACAAATTACCAAAATTTGTTCCTGTTATTTTCCACAACTTGTCTGGATACGACGCTCACTTGTTTATCAAAAGCCTAGGTGGAGACGTGAACTGTATTCCATGTAACGAGGAGAAATACATCTCCTTCAGTAAAAATATTGTGGTGGACCACTACACCGATAAGACTGGTAAAGAAAAACCTATCACCAGAGAAATTAGATTCTTAGACAGTTTTAAGTTCGTGGCTTCTAGTCTAGATAGACTAGCAAAGAACTTGTCTCACGATCAGTTAGTAGCCACAAGAAAACAGTTCGAAAAAGACGAAGATTTTGAGCTAGTTTCCAAGAAAGGTGTCTACCCATACGAGTACATGGACCAGATAGAGAAACTAAAAGAGGAAAAATTACCTCCTAAAGAAGAGTTCTACTCGAAACTGACTGACACCGACATCAGCGACGAGGACTACGAGCATGCCCAAAAAGTTTGGAAAAACTTTGGAATGAAGACCATGAAGGATTACCACGACCTTTACCTATTGACAGATGTGATGTTGTTGGAGGATGTGTTCGAGAACTTCAGGTCTGTTTGCACGAAAAATTATGGACTAGACCCTGCATGGTACTACACATCTCCAGGACTATCATGGGACGCACTACTAAAAACAACAAAAGTAGAACTAGAATTATTGACCGACATTGACATGTTGTTGATGATAGAGAGAGGCATCAGAGGAGGAGTGTCCACCATCACAAAAAGACATGCCCAAGCCAATAACAAACATATGGGGTACATGAAAAACCCAGAGTCAGTACCACAAGCAAAATATGATCCTACCAAACCTAGTGTATACTTACCATACCTTGATGCAAACAACCTCTACGGACGTGCTATGAGTATGAAATTACCTATGGGAGGTTTCAAGTGGATGAACAGTGCACAACTAGAGAACTGGGAGAACACACCCTGTATTCTAGAAGTTGACTTAGAGTACCCCAAAGAACTTCACGACGCTCATAACGACTACCCTCTAGCTCCAGAGAGGTTGCTAGTTAACAAAGTGGAAAAGCTAATCCCTAACTTGACGAACAAGAACAAGTACGCTATTCATCGTGAGAATCTTGAGCTGTATCTTAAATATGGAATGAAGTTAACGAAAATTCATAGAGGGATCACTTTCAAAGAGGGAGCTTGGATGGAGAAGTACATAGATCTTAACACACAACTGAGAACAAAGGCTACGAACAGTTTCGAGAAAGATTTCTTCAAGTTAATGAACAACTCAGTGTTTGGAAAAACTATGGAAAATATTAGGAGTAGGGTAGACATCAAGTTAGTGACGAACGAAAAGAAAATGAACAAGTTAGTTTCTAAGCCAAACTACAACCATCGTACAATCTTTAGCGAGAACCTTATAGCAGTACACATGAAGAGAACGAAAGTGAAATTCTACAAACCCGTCTATCTTGGAATGAGTATCCTAGATCTGAGTAAGACTGTAATGTACGAGTTTCACTACGACTACATTAAGCCTAAATATGGGGATGCTGCTAAGTTATTGTTCACCGACACGGACAGTCTAATGTATGAGATACACACCGATGACTTTTACAAAGACATCTCTAACGACGTTAGCGAGAGGTTCGACACCTCTGGTTACTCTAAGGACCACCCCTCCTGTATTCCGACAGGTTTGAACGAAAAGGTTATAGGTCTATTCAAGGATGAGAATAATGGAGAACAAATCTTAGAGTTTGTTGGTTTAAGAGCCAAGCTGTACGCATGTAAGACTAACAAATCAGAAAAGAAGAGATGCAAGGGGGTGAAGGAAGGAGTTGTAACTAAATCAATAACATTCGAAAACTATAAAGAGTGCTTGTTCTCCGGAGAGCCACAGATGAGAAGTATGAATACTTTTAGAAGTAGGAAACACGAAATTTACACAGAGACGGTCAACAAGATAGCACTAAGTAGTAACGACGACAAGCGACATATCCTACCCGACAAGGTGAACACTTTGGCGATCGGACATTACCTCATCGCGGAATAGGGGACACGAGCCACCACCAGAACCCGTCTGACTCGAACCCCCACCCAGACCCACCAAGTCTGACTGCATGTCGTTACTACAGAATGTAAACCACGTCGCGCAATAATATTTGGAGTCTAACTAGACCACGCCCCTTTTGAAAAATTTTGACCATGCCCTTTTTTTAAGACATTTCGACCACACCCTGATTTAAAAAAAATTCAACCACGCCCCTTTTAAGGCATCTCGACCACGCCCTTTTTAAGGAATTCTTAGAATTACTTTTTGAGACAATTCTTGGAACTTGACCTTGACCTTGACAGTAGTAGTAAAAGACCCATTCTAACTCGCAATCAGGAAATCCTCTAAGTGGGCGTGGTTAAAGTTTTCGACCACGCCCACTTATAGGATTTACCTGTTTGGTGAGTTAGAATCGGCCTTTTACTACTACTAATGTACACATAGATCATGTATAATGTACATATAGATGTAGAGTATACACATAGATGTAGAATGTACATATAGATGTAGAATGTACACATAGATGTAGAATGTACATATAGATGTAGAATGTACACATAGATGTAGAGTGTACACATAGATGTAGAATGTACATATAGATGTAGAATGTACACATAGATGTAGAGTGTACACATAGATGTAGAATGTACATATAGATGTAGAATGTGCACATAGATGTAGAGTGTACACATATATGTAGAATGTACACATAGATGTAGAATGTACAAATAGATGTAGAATGTACATATAGATGTAGAATGTACATATAGATGTAGAATGTACACATAGATGTAGAATGTACATATAGATGTAGAATGTACAAATAGATGTAGAATGTACACATATATGTAGAATGTACACATAGATGTAGAATGTACAAATAGATGTAGAATGTACATATAGATGTAGAATGTATATACACATAGATGTAGAATGTACACATAGATGTAGAATGTACACATAGATGTAGAATGTACACATAGATGTAGAGTGTACACATAGATGTACACATGATGGACAACTAAGTTGCTGAGTCTATGGAGTGAGGACTAGCGTTGGGAAAATCTCAATGAGGGTTAGGATTAAGATTATTTGGGGTTTACAGTACAGTACCTCTCGTCCCTGACAACTATGGCAATGTATTTCCCTCTTCCTTATATGGAAAATCTGACTGTTAGTGACGTAATTACCATGTTTGTATTGCCTTATGTATAATTACGGAAATTGTCCAATCACATTGTGTGTAGGATATCATGTATTTTATCTTAAACTGATTGCTTAGTTTTAGAGAATGGAGTGGCTACTAAAAGAATGGATATCACAAGCATTCACTTAACAGAAAATATGACAGAGGGTGCTAGTCCAGGTTGAAAATGATTGTTTTCAGTTGTAGTTAATATATAGTTAAATAAAGTGATTAATTAAAGAGTGAGTGTCAACCGTGACGCATTGCACGCTCGGTCGGCGATTTTTTGAAGCCCGAAATTCCCTTAGTAACTCATCCGTAAATATCTTGTCAATCCTTCATATAAATTATTCATTATGTCTTTCAATTGAAAGAAGACATACCTTATAAAGTAATTATTTTTGTATTTTTCACAAAACTCGACGTTTTCTCGACTTTCGTTTCGAATTATGTCAGCCTTGACTGACGCGAAGCGTGGAAGACCAAGTGACGGGGTTGAACAAAAAAATCAGGTTCCGAGTGGATGTATTTGGATTCTAGATGAATAAGAAAGCCTCTATAGGGTTTTATACAATAACCTGTTTACTATTCGCATTCTCATTGGTTGTTAGCCATCATCTATGAGAGGACAGATGCACGGCTCACGCCAGATCACGTCAGCCAACTGCTTTTGTATTTTTCCATGCCCCAGAAATCCCCAAGAGCTTCAATTAAGAACATCCTCTCGTGGGCCACTTGTTTGTTCTTACCACGTTCTGACGTCATCTGTACATCTATAACTGAACAGACAACGGCAAAATGGAATCTATTTGTTAATTCTGACAAGGCGAATTTCTGGAGTATTTACCATGACGTCAAGTTGACAACGAAGCACTTCTAATCACTTCGTTATCGTACGGGAAGATAAACACAAACGCGCAATGCACGACGGTTGACAATCACTCTTTAACTAAAATGGTTTATTAAAGTTTTAGTTAGACAAAACTATTTGAAACAATTTTTACCTTGCTATGCATTGCTCACATTAATGAAGCGTCAGGCTAGGTTACGTCACAAGTTGGTGATGATTAACTTGAGACAAAATACTAGCCTGCGGAGCAGACGGTTGTTTGGGGGAGCGGGGTTATATTCGTGGACGTGCCTCGCTGTATTCCGCGTCCCGAATATACATGCCGCTTTTTTGCTGGTTTTTAACACCCCTTGTGACGTTTTGTAACAGTTACCACCACCATCTCCAAAATATGCGACTCTGCGCCCATACAATGTATAAACATTCATTCAAAATTTAAACTCGTTCTTGTACTGAAGTTCCGTTTTCTATGGCATTGTGAGGAGAAGGCCACAGTGTTGTAGTCAAGTCCACCTCATCATAACCATCGTTTCCAAGTCCACCTCTTTGGAATTCGAATCTCAAATGCATTATTCACTCAAATAACAAAATTTAATCAACAGGTGTCAGCTACACAAGTCCCGTTACAGTCAAACCTGATGTTCTTTTGTGAGCAATTTTGCAATATTGCGGCGCAACATTGCAATTTTGATTGACAAGTTCCTCGAGCAACTTGCAATCGTTTCAGGAAGATTGCTCGTCAGATTACTGTGATGACTTCTTCATTTCCTAGTCGCAGTAATTCAACATCTCGATGGAAAAGAGAGCAAGTCGCTGCATTGTGGTCATATGAATCAAGACAGCAAGAAATCAGCTCTAAGATAAGGCTGTCGCAGCTAACCATTTCAAATATCGCGTAAATCGGTTTTTACGTTTTGGAACAGTGGCTCTAGGGAAACAATAGGAGAAAAAGTACAATAAAATAATTTAGGTGAAACTTGAAAGAATGAAACAGATAATCAAGCCTGAAATAATTATTTTCGCTGTACCTGTCAGAATGACCAGCACAAATGAATTTATAACGGACATACAAAAATTTGTGCCTCTCACGGCACAACTTAGTGTAACATCTCAAAATTTAGTGTAACGTCTCAAAACTTAGTGTAATGTCTCTAAACCTAGCGTAACGCCTCAAACTTAGCATAACGTTTCAAACTTAGCGTAACGTCTCCAAACTTAGTGTAACGTCTCATAACGTAGCGCAATATCTCCAAACTTAGCGTTACGTCTTATAACTTAGCGCTATGTCTTAAAACTTAGCGTAACGTCTCATAACATAGCACAATATCTCCAAACTTAGCGTAACGTCTCATAACTTAGCGCAATGTCTCCAAAGCTTAATGTCTCCAAACTTAGCGCAATGTCTCCAAACTTAGCATAATCAGGTCTCCAAACTTAGCGCAATGTCTCCAAACTTTACGCTAAGTTTGTCTCTCAATGAAATTGTACAACACAAAATCTAAAGCAGAGTCCATTCAACACAAAATTGTTTAACTTTCACAAAACGTTGAGTTAATCTTCGGACAAGATGAGCATCGGACATAATGACAGACAGAATTAATATTGTAACTGTCAAATCTCTAGAAATGGAAAATTTGTACCGGACAAAGCCCGTGACCGGCCGCTAATATCCAGGCTTGCAGATAATCTAGAACCAGAGTGTGCTTTTGTTATAAAAAATGGTTTTATCGCGTTCTACGCCTAAGACAGCATATTTTGGTTAATTTTCAGCAAATTTCACTTGGAGAGCAAAAGTTACAATAGAAAATTACTCTACTCTACTCTACTGAACTGAAATTAGCGCTATAATAATATACAGTACATGAAAAACATTTCTCAATTCTAATTGACTGAGAGCAATGCAATTTCAAGGAAACAGAATGCAGAAAAAAGGAAATACTTTAGGTAATAAGTTTATGTCTAATATATAATATATATTATACTAACTTAATATTTGGAGCCCTCGTAACATGAAATTATTGCTGCATATAAAATTATTAGAAATACGAATCCGCAATAATCCCCTTACCCCCCACCCCACCCTAGAGTTTCTTTTGCCATCCATGTCCCCAGTGCCCATGAGACCGCATATTTGTATTGGGTTCGTCGTACGTAGATTATCTCGGCCAATATTTTGTCGATTTCAATTCTGAAAACAGATTTGGAATTACCGAGTCTAAATACATAACATACGCATCTTTTATATTACGAGAACGTGCATACCCTTCGTAAAAATGGTTTATGTACTTAGGAATTAGTCGGCAATCAGCCGGCCGCTTCGTCGTATACTTTGAACGTTATCTCGATCAATATTTAACCGTTTTCAATTCTGAAAACAGATTTGGAATTAGCGAGTCTAAATATATAACAAGAGATAGAGAGAAATAGAGAGAGAGAGACGTACCTATTATATTACGCAAACGTGTATACCCTTCGTAAAAACCTCTTTATGTTCGTCAGATCACAAATCGCCAATAGCCGCCGCTAGCGTTTCTGCCTAAATATTGTCCTATTCAAACGGATAACCCAAAATGAATTTTTAACTTCCTTATAAGGAGTTGGTCCTACCATGCTCCGCTTAAATATATAAATATATATATACAAACTATTCGTGAGAAATGGATCCCTGCCCCGGCGAGATTGTCACCCCCACTTCGCTCGGTCTCTTCGCTACCTCGCTTGCGAGGGAATTATATATTGGACATAATTAACTGATTACCATACTTTAGGTGAGAACTGAAGTACAGTTGTCGAGCCTTGTTTGGTCGTTGAGTGTATGATATGTTGGTTGAATAAATTAGTTTGTCACTTCCAAACGTCGCTTGCTGCAAAATATTTTCGTGTATATTCGTAAATGGTAATAAGACTGTCGTGTAATTTGAGATTAATACACACTTATGTGTTTTTCAAAAGTGCTCAATAATTTGACACTCTTAAAAAGCACTTCTGTGTATTAATTCCAAATTGTACTCGCGAAACCGTGTTATTATTACCTATAGTAATAACATTCTCAGCAACGTGATTCAGGTTCCTTGTTCTTACTTGGTAACCAAGTTGGTTAAAATGTGTTTTGTTCTAAATTAGGTTTTAACAATTCAAGACCAAGTAATTTGAGTGGTGGGAAAGATCAAGTAAAAGCAGCGAAGACCCCAACGAACACGAAAAAGAGAAGAAGATCATCTGCTGGTAAAAGTATGTTTTTTTAATTAACTTTACATGGCCATGCAAATATTTGATTGGTGCAGGGTATACGAGCGGACTTAGTTGAGCATTCTAAACGATTTGTTAAAACAACAACCAAGGCCTACAGTACTCTAGCCTGTGCACAGCCGCGAACCTCCCGGATATAGCCGGGTGTATCCAGGCTGTGCACAGGCTAACAGTACTCCTGTAACTTTTGTTTTTTTCATTCCGTTTTTAACTGCTCCTTGTTTAGGCAACCCTAAAACTCCGACTAAATCCGAAACTCCAACGGCGTCAGAGAAGAAACTGAAAGGCATTAACCTAGTCACCAGTCCTCTAGGTTTGTCCTTTACTAATTACTATTCAACTCCTTTATGATCATTCTTAATACTAATTGCAGGATGTTGTTATGCTTTTCTTTTTAAAGAAACTTCAGATGGTCAGTTGACACCAGATGGTCAGATGACACCGGATGGACGTACACCTACAGGAAATCGTAGTAGTTAGTATTATGTTTTACTACTGTACGAACTAGAGATGTACCGTACACTTTTTGCAATTACTATTTAAAGTGCCTATGAAATGAAAAATTTAGTTGTAAAATAACTCTTGTTTGAAAAATTCTTCAAACTATAAAGACTAACCATTTGCAACTTTTTCATATCTCACTTCACTCTTGAGATATTAAGATTTGTTTAATATGTAAATTATCATACTTATGACATCACTATGCACATACTTATTGAAAAATTCTGCATATCTTTACCATTATAACATGGAATCGTTTGATAATTTGCATATTTAATGTCATTGGATACATCACGCACATGCACCTGCATTTCAAATGATTTCATTACATAATTACATAAGTATGATCATTTACATATCAAACAAATCTTAATACTGTATCTCAAGAGTATGAGTATGATTTATTTTGAGTCGATCACGTAGCATAAGGTTGCTCTATTTATCCGAGCCAGAGGCTCATGTTTTAAGCGCTCGACTATTCAGTTTATCACTCTTAGGTGAACGGAAAACCCAACTGATAGGGATTCCGAGGACCTGCGATTTAAGGTCGTTTTCCGAGAAGACCCGAAAGTCTTACCATTACCAAAGGCAGCACCTTCTCCTCAATTATTTTAAGACCCTGAGTGGTGGTCCGACCCAGGATTTGAACCGGGTCTCCCAGCTCATAGACATTGTGTGGTAACCACTAGACCACAACAGCTGGTATAAATATATATATATAAGAGTGAAGTGATATATGGTAAAGTTGTAAATGTTTAGTCTTTCAAACAAAATTTACAACAAACAAAGTTATGGCACATGATAAACAATCGTTCACAAAAAACGAGATTATAATTACTTTGCTTCAAATTTGCTTCATATGGGCATAAGCGAATTCATTTTCTTATTCGAAAATGTCAAACTGAACAATTTTCCGTTAATTCGGGCCAATGTTTTTATGATTTCATCATTTGTATATAATGTTAGCGAATGTCAGCGTGAATATGTCGTGGCTTCTCAGTTAGTTATAAGAAGGTTTGTGATTGGATAACGCTCTCAGCCAATCAGAATGCCGAATTTCTAATAGATCACTAGTTGGTAGATACTAATTATCAATAGACATTGAGTAGCTGCATGTTCGATAAAAACAATGCTTACGGCTCGTTTTTCGAAATAAATTTGAAGAAATAATGAACATAAGTTAGTGTCTACTAAAATAATTAGATTATTTACTCTCAATTTCTGAGGCGATAGTTAACTCGGGCTTCGACCTCATAATCTAATTGTTAATTATATAGGACTATAAGTTCTGGTGTTTGAACAAATCTTTCAAAATGGCTGCGAGCAGTCGTTTTGCCCAAATTTTGGACGACGAAATTAATAAAATTAATGACATGCGTCCTACAAAATACTAAAGATTCAACAAAATATGGAGTTAAGATCTTTGCAGATAAGCAGCCTTTCGTTTAGTGAGAAACATGTATACGTGAAGGAAGGAAAAGGTTTCTCTTGTTCCAAAACAGAAATTGTGTTTTTCTCAGATGTTCAACTCTGAAATTACACTAAAGCAATTATGACCCTCAGTCTCGGGGAGAATCTATAAATATCGGTCCAATTTCGATAATTAGTTAGCAGACATAAGTTGTCTACCGAAATGCATCGTACTCTTTCCTTTTTAATTAAGCCTATATTTTTCCTCAAATCTTTAAACAGTTCCTCTAAGAACTCATCTCTTTTTTTCTTCCTTTGCTCCAATTGTTAGATTTTTGGTAAATGTGTTTGCTTTATATAAGCAGTCTAGTTTTCAGAACGTTCTAGGATTATTACCAATCACCATGGCATATATGTTTTTTCAAAGCATTTAACCGGTAAATACGTACCTAAAATGAACAGGTTTTGTGATTGGCTACATGGAACAAAAGTGGTTAGGGTTAGGACATTGGTTTCTTTGTGGTTGATTCTATTGTTTTATTGTTTTAATCAACCTATCACAAGACTTGTTCATATAGGTAGGTGACGACCCCATTTAACCCATAGTACAAACACGTTTTAATTAAAAGTAAATTTAATATTATAATAATCAGTACCTTTTTGATATTTTAGCCGGAAACAACGGTCAAATTCAGTTATGGCAATTTCTTCTGCAACTGCTGACTGATAAGGACAGCAGAGATCTAATCACGTGGGTTGGCGATCAAGGTGAATTTAAGTTAAACCATCCCGAGCTTGTCGCGCAGGAATGGGGCAAGCGGAAAAATAAACCCGCAATGAATTACGAGAAACTGAGCCGAGCCTTGAGATATTACTACGATGGTGATATGATCCATAAAGTTCATGGAAAGAGATTTGTCTACAAATTCGTATGTGACCTGAAAAGCCTTCTGGGATATTCAGCCGGAGAACTCAGTGTTCTTGTCAATCAGATGGACTCGTATCATGTCGGACTTAACGGACACCAAACCTAAGTTGGTTAAAGCACAAGAGTTTTCTAGATTTGCATGCACATTCAATAATGTCGCTTTCAACAAACTAGCTTAACTTGATGTCGGTGAACAAATAATTTTCACAATTGCAGTGCAGGAAGTTGACTCGTCAGTAACGCATCTCTAAATAGACTGGATCGGGCAACTATTGTTGAAAGCGCGCTCGTGGCTAAATGGTATACACGATAACGAGTTGACCTTGCGTAAAGACTGGAACTGAGTGATGAACTGGTGTTCTCAAACTCATTAATAATTCATGAATTATCGTAGCCAATCCATGAACGTATACCACATCACATGCATGAGTTTTGTTACCCAATGAAAACCTGTAGGAAAATTCCTAGTGAACTGGATCACATTTCTTAATCTACATATTAAAATAAAATCGCTATGGGAGCAAATCGCTATAGGAATACTCATTTGAGAAGCTAGATCAAACACTCGTTTGTCGTGTTTTATCAGGGGACTCCAAACACTCGAAAACAATAAAAACCTCGGGCTACGCCCTCGGTTTTCATTTGTTTTCTCGTGTTTGGAACCCCTGATGAAACACTCAAACTCGTGTTTGATCTATTACATCGCTAACCCAAAGAAAAACTATTCCTAACCCAATCTCGTTCCCAGAGCCTTCGCCGCGCCACGCAAACGGAGGCTCTGGGATAATCCACACCGGAAGTGTTTTGATTGGTTAAGTAAAGATTGCCTTTAATTAGATTAACTCTTAATATTTATGCGAGTGTTTCGTTCAAACGGTATTGTACTTCGTTCTTATGGCAGAGTTTACACCAAAAAAGTTATCTTCGGACAAACTTTTAGTCGTGTCGTGTTTCCAGAAAAGCGGACGTAGAATTTATATTGCAGAACAGAAACGAGAACACAAAGATTGATCAAAGATTTTCCCACGCCTCACGAACGCCGCGTAAACTTGTATATAGCTTCAGGTGTGTCATGGTCGTTTATAAAAAGATGTTACATTTAATTTTTGTGCTGTCAAGTCTTTTTATATTGTATGAAGTTTCAACAATCAGCCAACACCAATTAATAAATACACAATGCAGTGTTTATCGACCTTTTTGATTCATTGCCGCGAGTTACATAAATTCTAAAATCATATTCTTTTCTGTCCCAAATTGGTTGCCAATTTAAACACCAGACAACAATTTTTTTCACCTCTGAAGAGATCCTCGAGAGTTATTAACGTGTCTAGGGAAGATTCTTGCCGAAGAACTAGATATTAGAACAGATAGTTCTCATGTCCCAGAAACTACGCTCGGTCTATTATTGGCGCATGCTCGTTTGCGTGGCGCAGCGAAGGCTCTGGTAACGAGATTGTTCCTAACCCTAATACCTCTATACTAACGCGGCAAACTTAAGATACTAACCCGGCAAACATTTATACTAACCCATGTTAAGGGCTAGTTCAGTATTAAGGTTTTAAGTTTAGGAAACGTTTAGCGATCATCATACTCTTTTCCAGTCTTTACACACGGTCAACTCCTTATCACGTATAACCATTTAGCTGCGTGGCGACCATCTTGATGGACCATGCTGTATAGTTTTACTATATAGACCACTTTCGTAATGGCCAACTCTTTAAATATTCTTTTATGTGCATCTAAATGAGCCTTCGTTGACTCGTTATCAAGCAAAGATCCTTTTGAATTGCGGATAGAAAGGCTTATTAAAATGTGCATAAAAGAATATGAAAGTGGTCTATAGGATGTGAGGTGACAGAGTCTCTGATCATTTAAGATATGCTAAAATTAACCAGTTGCGGAAGGTTTTCCTGTAATTTAAACAAGCAACGAATCCACATAACAGCAAACTATGAAGCCGGAACTAGCTCGCGGCAGTTATATCGGTGTTACTACTGCGAGATATAATCTAGTCCCCTTTTATTTTTCCTTGCTTACTACAGCCAAAAACAAACCACTGTGCACCGAATTTTCCCATTTTCCCGGTTACACCAAATATGGCGCCGATTCGACTGTCCCAAGCGTTCTTTATCAGTGCCCGCAAAAACTCGTCTTGTGGACGATCTTTTTTAGTATCCACGAGAGGTAGGTTTCAAGATCGCAATATTAAGATTATAATCCTTGTACTAATACTAATACCAACTTTAATACTAATTAAACTTAATACTAACCCTAACACGATTAATCTTAATATTACGACCATCTTTAAATCTCTCGCGAATACTAAAAAATATCGTCCAGAAGACGAGTTCTTGCGCGGGCACTGACAAAGAGCGCATGGTATATAGTAAAACTCGAACAATTGCTCGATCCAGTCCTATCTTAGAGATCAGTGGTCTCGGTATAAAGGTACTTTCAAGCTACGCGTTCGTCTCATGAAAAATATTGTTATTATAATGTCAATAAGGTATACTCAGCACTGTACCAGTAGTGCTATATCATGGTCATCATAGTCTTGTAATATGCTTCGGCGTCTACAGTTGTTGACGTACTCTACTATATTAAATGTATGATGTTTTTCTATTATATTTGGTACATTCTCTTAAACGAAAGTCAATAACAGAAGACCGGATATGGCTGTAGGGTTTGTTCCTAATAAATCGTCACGTTTTCGACTAAGTTAATACAACTTACCGTAGTCTAAAACGTGACGATTTATTAGAAACAATCCCTACAGCCATTATCCGTTTAGCAATGCGCTAAAAGCTTGCTTACTGTCGAAATAGTGAATAAAATAAAAACGTATCGTGCGAAGGCCATTCGTCATACAAGGGCAAGGCTAAAAGGATGACTCAAAAGCACGGGTGGCGTGTGCTATTAGGGCGCTGCCACTGTCGGACGGGGTTAGTACTTGGATGAGTGACCATCTGGGAATAACCTCGTGTTGATTCGCGAGTTTCCAACTCATTAGTAGAGTTATTAGTTGATCTCGCCCGTGCTTTGAGGGTTTTCCTCCCTCAGTAAAATCCTTAGCTGTGCTCCGTAGTCAGACATGGATCGTATGGTGGCAGCATGCGGCCCCTTAGAGTCTTTGACATACCTTCGATTCGGCCACGTTCGAGATAAACAATTTGTAAATACACACGTCTGTTGTGTCGATCTGTTGTTAATAAGACCATTGTGATCCTAACCCTATATAACTTAACCAAAAATAAAGACCATACAAAAACAGAAAGGCCCTTTGAGTGATCCCTTTTAGCCATTTCCGAAAAGTAAACATACATTACATTACATAAATTTCCATTGTTTCATCTGTAATCAACTAGCAGTAGACACATGTACGTATTGCGTACCTATTTTTGTATATACTGCGCAGTAGATAACATGTTGGGAGCCCGTTATGTAAGTTAAGTAACAATAGAATGCGGGGCCAATCAAAACTCGGAAGAATGAAACGGGAAATCACGACTATTTCCGATCAATGAGAATCAAGGACTTTTATGTGGCCTCACACATACATCCTAGTTGCTTCAAGTAGTAGATACATGCACGTTGAGCGTGCCTATTTTTACGTATTTTCCTGTTGGAGTGAAAATGCTTATATCGTTGATCAAAAGAACCTCCAGGTAGAATTTATTTCGATATGTTTTGAAGTTGCCCATACAAGATGGTCGCGTTGACGTCATGAATAACTTATATACTTTGAATGTTTAGAGTTCTGACTATCACATTTAACATATCTCTCGATTGATTTTCAAATACAGTACAAAATTTAAATATTGAATGTTCGTTGATAAATGATAGCTGTGCTCGATGCCATTTTCATGACTTCGGTGAATTTGAATAAGCTGGAAACTAAAATTCAAATAGACAAAACGTGCACGTATCAACAAATATTTCTCCAGAGAATAAATTGTATCGGAACCTCTTCACAAATTGATGTGTTAATACAAAAACTTACAAATACAATTTCTGACTGTTCTAACCTTGTGTCTTGGTAGGTCAGTGGTCAGAGCGCTGGACGTTAAAGCAGAGATACTTGGGCTCGCGATTCCCGGTTGGGAGTCGGATAAATTTTGAAAAACATTCTATTTCTGAAATACCATTTCAAACCAATTGGTCACCTATTTATTTATTTGGTTTCGGCGTGATGGTACCGCGGATTAGTGGTAATAATTTTGGAATTTCCCCACGCAATCTCATGGTTGGTTACGCACGTGTGCTCCGACAAGGCAGAATTTTCCTTTTTTGAAAAGAAAACAGCCTTCTTTTAAACGCGTACGGAGCTTAGTAAATAACTTTATTAATCTTAATTACTACACATTTTAATATTTGTGCCTAATTTAATCGCGATTGCATCTAATTAATAGATAACGTCATGATGGTATAAATAGGGATCATCATTCTATGATGGTATAAATAGGGATCCTAACTTTACAACGATCACCCTTGACGACGACACTAGATTTATTTAAATTCGTCTAAATTAAATGCGATAATTGAATTAAATGCGACAATGTGATCGTAACTTCATGTACTTTTGACTTTTTATACATTTATTCCTTTCTCTCCTTCCCAGTCAACAATTGCTGGCGTTCTATTGCTAGCCTGCGCCGCCCCGAGCCTGTACACTCTGGATTTTCCTTCCTCCTGCACGCAGATGCTCGGCTCGATCGAGCGGTAGAATTTTAGTATTCATGTCCATAGTATATAAGCTTTGTATTTATTTCCAGTGATCGCAAGAACTTGGTCACAGCTAGACGCGAGTGCAAGTTCAGCACTATTTCCCACCAGCCTAAAGCCTCTTTTCCAGTCATCGCAAAAACTGGTTCGCAGCTCGCTGTGAGTACTTGCATGTAATTAAAAAGAACTCGCAGTGCTTGTTTGCTCGTTGTGAGTTGTTTTTAATCAGATGCAAGTACTCGCAGCGAGCTGCGAACCAGTTTTTGCGATGACTGGAAAAGAGGCTTAAAGCTCGGTTTAGACGTCGAACCTCACATGTGCCGAACTCAATGCAAATTAGCTTAGGGGCTGATTACATGGGGAAATTTCAGCCCGGGTTGAGTTTCAGCCCCGTCAATCAGGCTGAAAAAAGTTCAATTACATGACCAATTTCAGCCCCAGGCTGAAACCCGGAAATTTAGCGTCACACGCTAAATTTAGCCCGGGCTGAAATTTTCCATGTAATCGCAACGTCAATTTTTAAGGGATTTGGTTATGAGGCAGGGATGAAACGTCATCCCGACAAACCGGGCTGCGATTTCTGCCTGCGCTAAGATTTCAATATGGGCTGAAAGTCTCCAAGTAATCGGCCCCTTAAACAATAGATTTATCATTTGCAATAAGTTGGACGACTAAACCCGGTTACATAAAGTCCTCTTAAGATAAGTATTTTTACAAAACAATGTCTATTGTTTTAAAACAATTTAACAATTAGGGGGTGATTACATGGACCGGGCTGGCCCGTTTAACCGGGATAGCCCGGTCCAGGTAATCACCCTTAAATACGGCTTTATGCAACATGGGATGGGATCTATAATTTTGACCGCTAGTTCTTCTGAGTTGAAAGACATTTTTCCACTTGCCGAATTTGTACGACTTTTTCTATGTAATAGATAAACACCGAGAACGAGGGATTTATGCGGCATACATCCCCGAGGACGCGTAGCGTCCGAGGGCTTATCTGACTTATTATTACATTGAGGTTTCCAACAAAGTTTTGTCCACCTTGGACAAAGATTTTCCTAGTTTTATCTTCGTTTCTTATTTTATTAGTATTCATAGGGATGTATGGCGCATACATCCTGCGGTACATCAAAGGAAACCGACTCAATGTAATAATAATGTCTTATAAGTGCTCGGCTAAAACTAATTACCTATCTATTCACTCAAGTTTTTTCCCTCAAAAGTAAGGCAGCTAGGTTTTGGTAATCTCTTACTGCTATACACATGTCCTTGGTCTTGTTACTGTTTAGCTCCATTTTATTCCCAATACACCAGAGATTTACACTGTCGAGTACAATTTGTAAATAACTCGAGTCCGTAGGGACAATTGCTTCATATAACTATAAGGTACAATCATCAGCGTGTTTGATGGTTCCAATAGAGCCAATGATATCTCGTAGGATAGCGTCCTCGAGATAATTTATCAAAACGTTAAAAAGGGATGGTGAAAGTAGTGAACCTTGTGGCACTCTTGCTGGGCATGGGGAAGTCGAAGAGAGTACGTCAGCAGAGAGTCTCACTTGCTGTGTTCTATCACATCGGAAACATCCATTCCCAGAATCCTTTACCGATGTTTGTAGACGCCAGTTTAGCCAAAAGCGTACCGTGATCTACTCGGTCAAACGCCTTGCTAAAGTTACGACAGAGGGCATGAATTCCCCTGCGGCCACTTTGAGTATTATCAGAGGAGTCAAACCAACTCTGTATTATTTCAGCAAGGGCCGAAACAGTTGATCTGCCTCTACTGTAGTGAATGCGTGTTGGTTTCCATGGATATTAAGATCTTTTGCGTTGAGATTAAGTTGTACTTTTTCCAAAATCTTGGCCATATGGGGTAGGACGGAGATTTCCTTAAGTCATTCTCTATACAGACTGGCGGGTGGACCTTGGCAACAGGGCTTACAAGTCCATGCTTGCACTGTTTAGGATACGTTCGTCGCTCGATACTTGCGCACACAAGCAGGAGCAAGATTCCTCATGGAAACGCTTAAGTGTCCAGGCAGGGATACCATCGGAACCCGTAGCCTTTTTAGAGTTTAGTCTTTTAAGAATATAGACTTTACTTCTCCAATACTAGGAAGAAGAGGCGGGACATCGCGTTGTTCTGTTGGCGTTTCAGATGGAACTGTAGATGTAAGATTGTCCCAAATGGATTGCATTGTTATTATAGTAGTTGGTTTTGGCTGTAGCGATTAACCCAGACATTTTGCAACCTAAGCGCTTGGTATTTCAGTTGGTCGCCTGTTGTGTAAGCCCGTTGCCTTTCTTTGATGGCGAGTTTAATTTGGGGTGTAATCCAAGCTTTGTCTGAGGGATGTGTTCGGATTGTTTTCATTGGCATATGGTAGTGTCGAGGATGTTTGTCAGCGTCTTGGTGAAGGCATCAACCTTATTATCGATCAATGTAGCATCAAAGAGGTTTTCCCAGCTTACTTGGTTAAGTTTTAGTGTTAACGCCACCATGTTCCCTGCATTTATGACTCTTTGGGCGTTCCTTGGATTTCATTAGCAGGCATTGGTGGTCAGAATTTCCGAGAGGGGGTAAGTGTTGGACGCTATTGAAGACATTACACATGTTATTAAGAATCTGATCCAGGATATTACCGCCACGAGTTGGAGAACGAACGCACTTCCTAAGATTAAAGCATAGAGGATTGACTTCCATCTTATTAAAGTCGCCAGCAACTATTATACCTACGTTAGGATACGGCAGCAGAGCCGTATAAAGGATGTCTGTTAAATAATCCACCATCTCTGTTTGTTCATAGATGTTTGTTCCATGGAGGAAAGTAAACTCCAACAATAATTATGCAGCTATAGGGTCTTGGTAGTCGTTTTGGGCAGAGCAGGATTCATAAAACCTCCTTATCCTCTGTCTCAAGATTTGTTAGATGTTTAGTTGGTAAATAATTTTTCACAAAGGCCACAACACCACCAGCACGACTGGTTCTGTCCTGACGGAACGTGCTAGTGTCTAGGTCAACAGATACATTTGAGGTAGGAATGTCACTTGAGAGCCATGATTCGATAATGATTGTCACATTACTGCATACAGTTCGTCCATTTTATTAAATAACGGTTCACGCGAACAAAGTCGCATAGTGTAAAACCTGCTTTACTTATTGTTCCGCCAAACCTTTTTGTGAACCTCGAAGGAATGGTTGAAAAAGATCTTGTCTGCATATATTTTTTTCCAAAACAATGGAGTTGAATAATTCTAGTTTTCAAATTATACAGGCCGTCCTCGTACACCTAAACACGAGTTATAGCACAGACCTGCAGATTCATGATGGCCTCTCAACACAAAAGCAAAGCTAGAAAGGCGAATTCAAATACACATCAAAAAAGGTCGACCATTCACACGTTTTAATGACGACATAACACTTTGAAAGTAGAAAACTATCGGTTGTTTTATTGTCAATCCTGTGTCCACGATAGTCAAATAAATTTATCCCAACATTAATAACGTGCTTCTCCATTTGAATGCATTAAGCTATTTTCAATACTCGATTACTTAATTACAAATGTCGGGTAATAAATTATCTTATTATATGGCTTGGCTCGTGAGCGGTCTTAACGCAGCTTTTCTGCAATCTGATTGGTTGCTGAGCGGTCTTAACGCAGCTTTTCTGCAATCTGATTGGTTGCTGAGCGGTCTTTACCAACCGGTAAAGACCGCGGTCATTACGGAACCGCTGAAAAGATTTAAAAAATTACGAAAAAATTGAGGAAATGTGAGAAATTTAAAAGAGCCATATAATAAAAACTTTATTAACCTCGTTTGGTCGATCATTACGGCAAAATTATCCTGCACTTGGTCTTTTAGCAAAGACCTCGCTCATTCGTCTCTCGGTCTGACCCAACCTCGTACCCACGGCATTTTGCCTCCACGGTGGAAGGTCGGCGAAAATGGCCCTGGGATCATCATAAAACTCAATAATTAATTCAGCCGAGTATATTTATTCATTTAAATCTGAATGCTGTCTTCAAATTTTACAGCAAATTAGAAGTGATAGCTTTCGCTAAATTGGATATATGCTTCTTCATACCTTTTGTAAGAGATAACCATGGATGTATGGTGGATTATTAAGCTTGTTAGCTGCTTTTATGCCTACGAATGCTGACATGAACAACTCTGAAGAGCATTGAATATTTCTCAATTATTCAGGTCAATAAAGTAGACAAACGCAATGGAACAAAGACCACAAAAATTATCATATCATAGCAGATCCCAGGGCCATTTTCGCCGACCTTCCGCCGTGGAGGAAAAATGCCCTGGAACGAGGTTGGGTCTGACCGCGGAATTTTGCCGTAAAGACCTCACGCTCGGTCAACATGTGTTTACTCATATATACTGCATATATAGGCATTATGAAACGAGCTTGGAATCTTTAGCCATTCCATAAAACTTCCCTTTTAATTCCAATAATTTCTTCGGTGTATCGAATTCTATGACCTGCCCTTCAGAAAGAACAATAATCCTACAAAACAAAGATGGCGTGTGTTAGTGAGACAACCACACAACAGCTGTATGTACTCTGTCGTATTCGTGCTTAGCTCACATTGAGCATGCGCCGCCGGTTATTTGGATACAAATTCGTACCCACTGACCACTATATATAACTGGACGTGGGGTCTCTCCAAAAAGTGTCGTAAAAACGATGGCGTCAGCTGGAGTCCATTTTCTCATGGTAGCGACCACTGACTTGTATTTACAACAGTCTGTTGGCGAATTGTTAGGCGGAAATGTTTTTACTTTGAAAAATTAAATACAAATATACTTCTCGTTTTATGCTTTTATGTAGTTTCTAAACCAACCTTTTTTGACATTATCAATACAAAATAAACGAGTTTTTAATTTGCAATTCCTGATATAATTCGTGTTTTAATGTTTGGTGGGTGACTTCAGCTATCTATTCAGCATGTATTGGTACACTGGATGGGGGCGGGTTACCTACTAATACTTTTCAAGAACGAAAAGGAAACAAACTCCAACTCGATTTCGTTACCATTGCTTAAACTCCCTGATATGCAGGAAAATAGTATTTCTTACAGGTCCGCAAATGTGGAAGGGGAATGTTTTCCCCTATTCCCATTTTCTCTCTAATTATTTACAAGGTTACCTTGTGTAGTCCATTATAGTGTTCAACCGATGAGCAATTGTGAGCACGGTACAATCTGCAAATTCTTTACGTATGGTTTGTTGAATAAGTTCATCTGTTTCTAAATCCACAGCTGCTGTTGCTTCATCTAACACTAGGATCTTACTTCTACGAAGCAAAGCTCGAGCAAGACACACCAACTGACGTTGACCAACGCTAAAGAAGAAATAGACATAAATAAGTTCAATAACATACAAACCGTATGATATCTAATAATAAAAACTACAACGTAAAATATTCCAAACAGAATAACTGTTCTATTGTATATTAAGGTGGCTAGATAGTCTAAATCATGAGAAATTTCATTTTTCCGAATAAAAATGTTTGTAATGCAGATCTGAGCTTCATCGTGGTTCATTGCATAGCTCTAGTGGTGGTCTTGTTTACTTAAAAGATTTATACCATCAAAGTTTACCTGAGTGGAGAAATCGTGTTTCCAAATGCAATTTCTCATGATTTAGACCTTAAGGAAAGATGTAATTTCCACTGACGTCCTATATCAGTTTGGTAAACCTCGACAGCAAAAGGGTGTTCAAAAGGTTATTCTTATTATTCTCATCCCGAGGTGACATCAAATTCGAAGCCCGGGGGGTAATATTTCGTCAAGCGGCGGGTCTTTAAATGATATATTATACCGAAACAATCTTGAATACTGTCTTGAAACGTCTTCTTGTTCTCCCATTGTCGACAGTCTCGTTTTGGCTTACTCCCGTGGTACTTGGTTTTCGCGCATGGTCTATAGACCTCTTTCATAATGGCGGCAAATTTAAATATTCCTTCATGTGCATCTAAATTAGTTATGGCCTCGTTTGTGTGTCAGCAATTCAAAAGAATCTTTCCTTCCTAACAAGGTTGTAAAGGCTAATTTGTATTCACATAAAATAATATTTAAAATGGTATCTCTCATAATGAAGAGGTCTATTCGAGCAGTCTCTGCCACAGTGGTGTACTCACTAAATATACACAGCGGGGTATTCGAGCTAGCGTTAACCCATTAATGGTTAATCATGTCGATTAACTGTAACGAAGAAACGATCAGAGAAGCTGTGAGAAGAATGATCAGGGATATTAAACGTATAGATCTTTCAAGATACAAGCGTAATAATTCTTTAACGTGGTTATTAGGATTTATGTTACTAAAAGTAATATTAGAATATTCAAATTCGTTCGCCAGTCCACGTGTGGGAGACAATAGCGATCACTGACGCATGGGTAATTAGCCCTACAACTCACAAATATTTGCATGACTTGGGAATATTTAATTGATTTGAGGGTACGCACTAGGATTTTATGGGTAAACATCAGTCATAATATGTCGTCCAGAACGAAAGTGGCGAAGTTCTGCGAGTAGGCTCTTCCAGAAAGAAAATGCTAACACGACCTTCATCGCCCACAATTTCATTCTACAGCACCTTTACAAGAACGGTATCGTTCCCGAAGTGATTACACGCGGCGCCAAAATACTTTCCCTCACCGTGCCACAGTTAAACATCAAATTTATAGACTCGTTGTGTTTTATTCCCACGCGACTGGCCAACTTTCCTAAAACCTTTGGCATCACAGAGTTGGAAAAAGGCTTCTTCCCACATTTCTTCAACCGAGTAGAAAACCAAGACTACATTGATGTATGTATATACCCGATGGTATATGAGTCTTGGCGATCGGGAGAAATTCTACGCATGGTACAACGACCTCGTCGAACGTACTGTAACTACGTTTTCGACTTCCAAGTCGAAATCCTGCGCTATTGTCAGTCTGATGTCGACTTTCTTCGCCACAACACCGCTGTTGTCTTGAGTTCCGCGAACTCTTCCGTGGAGTCATCGATGTCGACCCATTCGTCCAGTGTCTCACCATTGCTTCCGCCTGAAATTTGGTGTTGCGAAAGACTTTCTTGAAGGAAAACACTATTGCCATCATCCCTCCCTGTGGGCGCTCAAGATGTTAGCTTACATCGCTATCCGACATGCCACAAACCATGGAGAACAACGTATTGGTAAATATCTTGTTGACGGATACAACGCCGAAACCAATACGGAGTGGGAAGTGCAGGGTTGTCTCTGGCACGATGTTTTCGGTACTATGCCAGAGAAACTGTCAATCCGGTCAACGAGCTATCCATGCACGAGCTCCAACCCCTGAGAAAGTTCTTGAAAGACAACGGTTACAATGTCGCTGAGATCTGGACCTACGACATCGACCGACAGCTTGCCTCTAACCCAGAAATGAAGACGTTCTTCGACAACTTCGAGATCTCCGAGCCTTTAGAACCACAACATGCATGGGTTCTTTGGTGGACGTACCAACGCCACACGTCTCTTTTACGAAGCGCAACCCGACGAGAGAGTGCGTTACGTAGATTTTTGTAGTTTGCACCCTTATGGAGTGCAACAAGTATGGAGAATACCCCACAAATGTTCCCACTATGTCGGACGTGCGCAGACACACTCCAGAAAGAACCATGCTGCCATTCCGATGATGAGCGAGTTCTGCATGGAACATGGGTCACGTTAGAGCTCCAGAAAGCGCTGGAAAAGGGTTACCACTTGGTCAAGATAGACGAAGTGTGGCACTTCCCGGAACACACCGACGGGCTCTTCAAAGACTACGTGGACACGTTCCTCAAAATTAAGCAAGAATCGAGCGGATTCCCCCAATATATCGCTGACTATGCTCCCAAAGAAGGTATTCGGTTGGATCCGAACCACATCGTGAAAAAATCCTGGTCTGAGGGCACTATCCAAGCTTATGCTGAATTCCTTTTGGGGTAAGTTTCATCATGTTATGTTCTTAAGGTTAGAGAACTTAACGACTATTCATTTTTAGGGTTAGTATATCACACAGAAATGTGTACATTAAGTATTTTTCCCCGTTTCTATGTTACTAGGTAAATTCGCACAGCGTCCTAACATGACAAAAGTGAAACTGATATCGGATCCAACCGAATACTTTGATCTCCTTTCCAGTGACAAAGTGAACGTGACCGATGCAAACTTCATCAACGACGAGATCAACGAAGTCCATTATGAGAATGTCCATGAGTTCGTACAGGCAAACGGGAAGACTGACGAATGTTGTCAACGCAGCTTTCACCACAGCCCATGCTCGCCTCAAGCTCTATGGTGTCCTGGAACAATTGGATCGTCGCGTCTTGTACTTCGACATAGATTCCATCATCTACGTGTCGAAAGAAGGAGATCGGGAACCACCCACCGGTTCTTACTTGGGGAAGCTGACAGACGAACTTAACGGGAATCACATCGTGACCGTCTCCGGCGGGCCAAACAAACTACAAAGTACAGCTACAAACTGAACACGGGTAAAACAGTGTGTAAAGTGAGAGGAATAACTTTAAATTATAGAACTCAACAAGAAAATTAACTAATTTTGAATTGATGAAAAATATGGTCAAAGGTGTAGGTCTAACTAGGAGCGAGAGTAAGGATTATAGAGCTGTGTACAATAAGCGTGTGATTTTAAATAATTATGATACTTTGCCATACGGATTTTAAATAATATACTTTTGACTTGCTGTGCTTGTAAACAGTAATACGAATTTTTAGGGATTTTAACTTTTGGTGTTTGTAAATATTAGTGGTTCTTAGGGTTTTTTTAACTTAGTGCATGTGATTTTTAACTTTTTATGTAAATTAGAAATTGAAAAATATACTTCATTACTTTACTATAAAGTGTCTCTGGCTCTACTGGGGTCATTCGTAAATAAGTATTTAGTTCCGAACATTATTTCAAAGCAATCATTTGTCATCATGCCACGAAAGCGTAAGGACTGTCCCATCTGCGGCAAGCAATTGCTGATATAGATTTATTGGAAGCCATTACCGAGTGCCTATTGAACATTTGCCGTGAAACGATTAAAATTAGTCCAAAAACATATAAAAAGCTTGCACCATACTCAGATCACATCGAGGCTGCCGCTGATAAGAGAAACCCGATCACGAAAAGAAGGAGAGTTATTCTACAAAAAGGAGACGGTTTCTTGTCTTTTCTACTCGCTCCTGTCTTAGAACAATTGGCGAGCTTTCTGATCAAATAACGGAACATGTCAAAAGACTGGTTCTGGTCCCTGAACACATGGCTACAAAGAAACCCTTGATTCTTCCACTGACTGCTCAAGTGAACCAATTGAACTCGGAAATAGACAGTTTGCTAATAATAATAATAATAATAATAACTCTTTATTCTCATGGGATAACAATACATATCCCATGTTACAGAATGATTTACAATATAAATACATAAATATAAACTATAGTAGATTATATTTAAAGATTAATCTATTTACAAAAATAGTCTTAAAACGCTGGGTATTGACTGCAGGATACAGACATCCCTTCTTTCGTAGATTGTACGTAGTCTCTCTTTTTTTTACTGCGTCAAGATGAAGCACAAGACGATAACGTAAAGTTGTATAATCAGACCTTTCAACGCTATCTCAATTATTATGACAAACGAACGCATCAGCCTGTTCCTGTGAGTGTTGCCCACACCCAGCCTATCACAGCAGCAAAAGAAACAGACCCCGAACCAGACAACGCCTGAACCATATCATAGAAAGTGTACCTTCCATGATGAAATCAAGAGCTACACAACTGATCAAGAAGATAAAAGCAAATAAAGATGTGGTTGGTTGGAATGACCATGGGCAAATGGTTTTCGAAGGAAGAACTATTCCTGGTACTAATGTTATTAAAAGAAAGAATTTCAAACCTACAGGGTGACAACTGTTCGCAAAAGCTTCAGGACGTTTGAATGTACCCGAAGAATCATCAGAAACGAAGATCGTCTACGTCTGGTGAAGGAGTACAGGAACAAGCCTTCATCTTCTACCGACCCCTCTGTCGCCATCACTACAGTCTCCAGGGGCACCAGCGAAACCAAGAAAGAAACGTAGAGACAAAAATCCATTAATCTTTTTGTAAACATTTTATTGAATAAATATTCTTACAATTACAACGTGTCTTTTTATTCTTACACAAAATACCATTTTCGTATAAAATCATGAACTAATGTATCATTCCACTCCTGTTGATCCGTAAACATACCAGCAATAGTTGACATGGGAATATTTCTACTACGGTGTAAAGCATAAAATAAACAGTATTGTCCACACACACGAGACCATGGTGACTGTAAAGTCTTTTCATTCCAGGTAAATGTACTGCTATGATCTTGTAGAAAGGTTTCAAAGTTTCTGCTGTAAAATTATGGGCGTTGTCCCTAAGAGTCGAATAATTATCCTTTCCATCCGATGTGATGTACCAGGTCCATCGCTAGGATCCATGTTTATAATAAAACCTCTGGGTAAACTATCCGAGGGTAAAACATCTGTAAACACTGATTTGGCATATGGATAACTTTGTAGGACACAAAGAAGTTGACGTGTGTTCATCTTAACTTCTGAAGCATAAGATATTGAAATTCTCCAAGCACCACGATATTTATAGCCCCTGTCAGAGTGGTACCGAACTTGAATTCTAACGAGACGTGGTAAAAAATGATCTCCAACACATAGATCAGCTGTTAAATCAAACACGTACAGGGTATACCCGTTTGCATATTCGTCTCGAGTAATACCGTTACCTTGATTCTGAAACATCTTGTTGGTACCAGCATACGACGTTTGGAATGCTGAAACATAGTTGGTCCCTGCTGCTTCGGCGAACTTTAGATGAAGTGGTTTGACAGGCCGATGTTCTCCATTCACTGATAATGCAAGAAATGTCGTATCGTAGTTCTTAAAATTGAAAGGATTCTTGTTATAAACTCTGTTGTAAGCGTCTGCATCCACCATCTCAATCACAACTCTATCGGGAAGAAGTCCTTGGAATATATTCTGTCGTTGATCTCCAGACATGTTTCCCGTTGGTACGGAGAACACTTTGTAGTTTACACGATTGATAGCGTATGACCTATCATTGTAGTGGACGAAACGTTAACACGGCGAACTCGAAACACGCATTCTTCCAGAACCACTTTAAACCAAAGATCTTCTGCTGATGAAACCAGGCAAAAGGGAGCTCTTGATCTCACCAGCTTGAGCTTGATCGGAACAGCACCCAGAATATAGCGTTCTTGCGCGAACAGATCCGAATGATTTCTTCCTTCGCGTGACGTTCCTTTAATCCTTTGTTCGCAGCGGCAACCTCTGCTAGCGGATTGACCGAATCGTCTTTATCGATCGCAACGTCGTTTCTTTGCAACTCGTCCAAAATCATATCCATGGCACACGTGCACTGTACGCCTGCTTGTCCCACAATGAGTCTGACCACATGGACATCAAGTGTATAACTACGAAGCCTTCTCTTATACTATTAAGAGACCTAAAGAGCGACCTTTTGATAATGACGTAATGCCATCATCAGAAGGAGTCGGCGGCTAATCAGGAATGACATCATACCAAAATGACGGAATGGAATCGGAAAGTCCTCGGTTGGAGATTTCAAGGTACACCCAGGATATGGACAGGTCCTACAGGTACCCAAGCTAGGGTTATGGATACCTGAAGGTTTAATGACGTAATCTGAATAAATAATTAGGGTTAGGCTCCTCCAGGAAGACCAGAAGTCATGACGTAATCCCAAAATTCGAAATGATGTAATGAATATTCAATGAGGAAGGGTTAGGACCGCTTGCATACTAATTACTTCCGGCGCTATATGGGGGTATCGATACCACTTACGTTTTTCCAGACTGACTTTTCAACATATTGTCTGACGTCTTTTAAATTACACACATCGTGACAATCACTTCTACTTCGTTATCATATAACAAAACAGCTTTTGCTCAACATATAATATCTCTTCCATTTCCTTCTTGCATTTAGCAAACCACCATATTTATTTTGAGTAAGAAAAATGTCGCAGCTTCATCCCACTAACTCACGTCTTATCGTGCTCAATTGAACTCAAGAAAGCTCTTTCTACCAAATTCTGATGCATGTTTCGCACGTCAGTTCTACGCGTTCCAATATAAGTATACATTATTTGAGGCTTCTCGTGGATATGTGATTTATTTACCTCGGGCTACGCTCTCGGTGAATAAAGTAAGGGCCCAAAGTAAAGAGCCTAAAGTAAAGGGACCTTAATTGCATTCTACTCCGATGCCCGGCGCTCGCTCGAAACAACAGTTCATTATTCGTTCATTGCGGTAGCTTACTATCTATCTTGTTCATATTTATTCCGTTTGTCCGTGCCAATGCAGAACATCTACATGCAGAGGTATGGTCGACAACTTCTGTAGACCTGTCCTTTAAAGTGCCTATAACGTCTGTGGGGATTTAACATATTTGTAATCTATGGATTCTCCTGAGATAAATTGATTATCTTGTCAGCTGAAAATTTCATTTTCATAGACTTTTTTGCTGTTAAAGTTGACGGAAATGACGTCAAATCGGGCATCTGTAAAGAGGTTTTCATGTAGACAGATTCCCGATTTGACGTCATTTCCGTCAACTTTAACAGCAGAAAAGCCTATGAAGATGAAATTTTCATCTGACAAGATATATTACAATTTATCTCAGGTGAATCCATAGATTACAAATATGTTAAATTCCCACAGACGTTATAGGCACTTTAATATACCCGGGCGGCATTTCCGGCCACATATCTATATATATATATATCTATATATATATCTATATATATCTATATCTATATATCTATATATCTATATCTATCTATATATATATCTATATATCTATATATCTATATATCTATATATATATATATATATATATATATATATATATATATATATATATATATATATATATATATATATATATATATATATATATATATATATATATATATATATATATATATATATATATAATATATATTATATATATATATATATATATATATATATATATATATATATATATATATATATATATATATATATACTTAGTACTGTAACTCGTGGCTAAGCTCACGGCAGTGGCTTATGTAGCTCAGTCCGTTAGAGCGCTGCTCTATAGATATATCCAGGGGGGTTCAATTCCAAGCCGGAAGGTCTTGAAGTTTCATTTTTCTCAACTGGTACGGTTGCGTCTTGAAAGTACATGATTCAACGCTCGTAATTGACCATAACTTTCTCTTTTTGATCATACATTGAAACGTTCGTTTACCTTAGATTTTCGCCACCTTCCGCTATTGAATAATCCAAAGTATTATCTAACTCAGTGACAAATGACTTGAGATGAGTTACTTCAAGCACAGTCCAGATCTCTTCATCTCTGTGCTTGTCAAAGGGATCAAGATTGAAACGTAACGAAGCAGAAAATAAAACTGGATCCTAAAATGGATAACGTTAACTGTAGGAAAATTACTTTCTCAAAAAATTACCTTCTCATTTATGAAACATCTAAATCAATGTTATAACACATTGAAACATCTAAATGAAACATGTAAATCTATATCACGTTTCACTTTCTGACGAAGGGCCTTCGCTTAATTCTAACCCTAATACCAGTGTGACCAGATTTTCCCAGCGGTTATTACTAAATTTGTGTTCTAAATTTACTAGCAATTTACTAAATCGAGAAAAATTTTACCAAATTTCGTACCCCCCGGTTTGATAAGAAACCGTTAAAAATAAACGAGACAAAATAATAGGCATACATGAAGTAGTTCCCGTAGAAACGTGTGTGCATTCTCTGCAATAGCACTCCGTCGAGATGACGTCAGTAGCCATGTTTGTCCGCTTTTACCCATAATTCTTGCGGCCATAACAAAAGAAAATAGCTCATTTGCAATCATTTGTGAGTCAAATTTGGTTTGTTTGTCCGCATTTTGAGCTATTAATAGCAGCCAGACGCTACGCTATTCCCGCCAAATACAACAGTGACGTCATGGCTCCGACAAGGTTAGCCTGAAAACCCGTTAATTTCCCATTCCATGTTCGAAATTAGCGGATTTTGCAGGCTAGACAGTTTCATTCATCGTTCATCGCAGGCTTTTAGCATCTCTATTGCACAAGAGAACATTCAAACCCAAATTATTACCAAAAAAATTACTGAATAATTAAAATTCCTAAATATTTACCAAAATTTTACTAAAAAAAATTCATTACTAAAATTTTTCCCAAATTGACGAAATTTTACCAAAAGTAAAATATTTTACCAAATCTGGTCACACTGCCTAATACTAACTCTAATTCCAACCCTAATATTAACCCTTATATTAACGACCTAATATTAACACAAACCTAGCTCTTTGGGGGGTAAACCTTAATATGAGTCTTACGCTCGGTACTCAGAGGAAGGTATTCAATTTAATTTCTTTCGCAACTGATCCCAAACGTAGAAACACTGGCTTGCAACATAATCACTAAAACAAATTGTTAATTACCTGAGGTATAATGGTTATCCTTGAACGTAAATCATGTAAGCCAATGTCTGCAATGTTGATACCGTCGATAACAATACTTCCTGTACTAGCTTCTATCACCCGAAACAATGCCATGGTAAACGTTGATTTGCCAGAACCAGTTCTACCTACAATACCGATCTAAAGAAGAATGACAAAACCGTGTCAGCCGATACCAAAACGAACGAACTACGACCACAAAGGCTCCTGGGATTGTTTGGAGCGACAAAATTTCAAGATGGCCGCCAGCGAGTGTTTACAGATAGGAAGAGAAACCTAAACGATTATTAAACGATTATTTTGACCGAAGAGAATATTCCTGGAACCACGAGGGCCACCTTCTCAACTAGACACATTGTTCGACAGATTCTCGTGGTAATCTATCTGGCTCTAGGAATATAATCTTCAGTCAAAATAAATTTCAAAATAAGTTTATCTCCCGATCTGTAAGCTCTCGCTGGCGGCTGGAGCATTTGTGGTCGTAGTTCGTACCAGTTTCCCGTTTGTTTTTGTTATCGGCTAATAGACGCCCATATACACGATTAATAGATTCTCTGAGGTTGCATAGCATTAGAAGAGGATTGTTTTCCATGAGGCATGACAATTGGTGCACGTTTTATGCATTATGCTCACTTGGGAATACAATGTAGACATAAATAAAATTGCAAGGTGTATCAAGGTTGCTTGACGCGTACACGCTATATATATTGATGGGATGCACATATATTGCTTACAATCAGTTCTATTTTTGGCAAGGATTGCGGCAATGCTGCGACGGAGCGTCTTACAGTGTTCCGCACAATGTTTGGTGAAACTTGATAAACAATGATTTGTGTAACCAACCAATAAAAGACGCGTTGCAAACCATCCTAGTCCTCTTCGGTTGTATATACGAGGAAAGTTACAAAAACTTCATTGCCTAGTGTAATATCTCACTCTTGTGTAGCTACACCACCACAAGATGAGTCATTGAGAGAGAAGCTGCGAGACAAGTTCTATAGTCTAACAGCGCCTTAAGTAACATAGAAATTAACATTGCAGCTCAAGTTGTCCAGAAGACGTATATTACTCGAGCACCAATTTTTACCACCAGCATTTACTGATACCGTGAAGAAAAATGTAACTATTACTCAATCTTTATTATAAAACGAACTTTACCTTCTCGTTTGAATAGACATGGCAATCTACTCCTTGTAATGCAAGATCCAGACCCTCTCGGTAACGGACACCGAGATTTGTGATTTCAATTTCTCCATTTTCAGGCCAGTTATCAGGAGGACGTTTGGAAGGGTTATTCCAAGGTGCCTAAAATTTGACGTTTAATAGAGAATCCGAAATATGAAACTACAGTAGAACGGTAGAACCTCTACTACATGACACTCTACAATGGACACCTCTTAATTATCAGAAGTAAATGAAATAATAGAAAAACTCTAGACAGCGGACACCTTCGTACAACGGACAGCAATCTTCGATCGCGAAGTGTCCATGATGTGGAGGTTCCACTGCATACAAGTCAGCAAGTTGCATGTGTACCATCAGTCCGTTTATGCAATGATTCCAATCTATGCCAATCCCATCCCACCACATTTTATCGTTTTCCAGCATTATTCATACATTTTAATGTATCTACCATTATTATTATTAATTTATCCACCATTATTATCAATTTCCACCATTATTATGCATTCTCTACTGTAACTCCATCTCGATTGGCTGTTAGCATACAGCTAATTCGTGACATAAGTTTCATGTAACGTCAATGTTCCAATATTATAGTTCAAAAAGTGTAGCTATTGTCATAGCAATATCTTGTTGCTAGCTTGATGTTGCCAGCTTCTTTACGGCGAAATAAAATGGGAAAATAGCGGGTACTTTGCTTTCGCACTTCTTATGAATAATAAAACAATTATTGGATTCGGTTTTCGCATGATATCGAGAATTAAAGGGATATGGCAATATAAATTGACTTTGTCTCATTTGAAAGAACTCGTAAAATGGTATAAGAAGACCTTTTACAATTTTTCTGTATCTTTTTTGGTTTTTGAAATATTTCAGATAATTATGACAAATGACAATCCGCCATCTTGTTGTAATATTTGACCTAATTAACTAGGAAATTGGTGACGTCACAAGCCGAGTAAACCTGATGAAACTACTCCATAGGTGACCGAATTTCCGCGGAAGGCTTTTTAAAATGTTGTGGGCCAATTGAAAATGGAAATAGTGCAACATAATCGAGTTTCTGGCTTAAGGTTGGCAAGATAACAATTTCACTTTACCCTACTTATGACGTCACATGCATATCGTAAATAATTCCAAGATGGCGGAATGAAAGACTCTGACTTTCGTCAAATTATTTCGAAAACCAAAAAAGATAAGGGAAAATGGTAAAAGGTCTTGTTATACCTTTTCACGAGTTCTTTCAAATGAGACAAAGTTAATTTACATTGCCATATCCCTTTAAGTCAGTACGACAATCGTATACGATGAATGACAATCGTATACGATGAATCGTATCGCGTAGATGGGCCATTATATAAATCATTTCATCTACATAAATATACATACTTATTAATTTTTGTGATTACCTCTTGCTTGATTTCTGTATATTCTTTGACTCTTTCAACAGAAACGATACGCGTCTCAAGCTCACTAGTTTGTCGAACCATCCAGTTCAGTGTTTGGGTAAACTAATAATAATAAAATCTGTTGTGGAAATACTCATCACAGAAACACACGTTGACCCTTTAGATCTTTTAAATCTAAAAGTACATACATCTTATTGAATGGTTTTACCGATAATACGGTCGGATATTTTACGAGTTACAAATGTATTTTATTTAAAAAATGCTATAAACGAGGAAAATGCCCGACAATGGGATATTTATTATATGACTGTTGAGATGAAATAGACAGTTCGCATCCGGCATTTTACTTTGTCTTTTCTATACAAGGAAGATTTTACCTCTTCTAAACCGGTTAAACTGGTATAGATGTGAGCAATACGGAATTTAGTGTGTATTCCGCTCCTAGATTTGACCAGTTCTCTTAACTTTATTAGGAAAAATGACTGCATTGTCATATAATAAATCTAATGACAAGAAAGCTGACAGGTTGATATGACACAAAAAACTCGGAGAAAAGGAAAAAGCTAATATTTCGAAAATAGAGTTAAACGTTTCAGTGCATAAGCCTTTTTGCTTTATTATGCTATATTTGAATAAATTATTTGAATAAATGAACCTTTTACCTATTTTCAAAATGTAATTTTATAAAAGAAAGAGAAAATAATTTTACGTATTCCCATACGTTATAGAAACACTCGTGAAAGTTTGTAAGAACTCGAAATCGCTTCGGGCAGCACGTGTTCTCACAAAGATTTATCGTTCTTTCGTGTTCGTATAACTGTATGACAACACGGAAAATGTTTTCTATTTCTTAAATATACAATACATTATTCTTACCTTTAAAGAAACGGTGATTGCTAACCCCACAAGTCCACTTTGGATGTTATCTCGAGCTAGAACACCAAAAAACGCAGCAAAGAAAATAATACAATTACCGATAAACTCCAAACGAACAGCAAGCCATCTATAAATAAAGAACAAGAAAGATGGATTTAAACGTTGCGGTCGCTAACATGCAGATAAAGAAAGAAAATGAGTAATTTTTGCTAGTGTAGATTATTCTTATACATAATATTTATTCTTAAAGGGACAAGTCTTTGTCGCCTTACATGAGAATGGATATTAGTTTTCTTCTAAACCTTTTAGTTTGAGAGAAATTTAGCGTTTTTATCGTATTTTAGATAAAGCAGGCCGCCATTTTTGTTCTGATTGCATAACCTCAAAAAATTTTATTGTCTTGTTTGGAAGAACTTTTAAAATGATAAAGTAACTTCTTTTGAAGATTTTCGTTTCTTCGCTTTCTTTTTGAGATATATCAGTTTGTTTGATATGCAAATGTCTGGAATTTCGTCACACATTCATAATGACTTATTGGAGAAATGTGTATATCTCTTTTATTCTCGAACAAAATCCTTTAAAATCAAGAAGTTTGGTGTTGTGGGAGAAACGCACACACGTGTTATTCACACTTTAGTGTTTTTATTGCATGACCGCAAAGATATATAACATTCTCTGATAACTCATTATGCATGTGTGACGAAATTCCAGATATTTGCATATCAAACAAACTGATATATCTCAAAAAGAAAGCGAAGAAGTGAAAATCTTCAAAAGAAGTTACTTTATCATTTTAAACGTTCTTCCAAATAAGACAATAAAAAATGTTGAGGTCAGGGGCACAGTCATTGAGTGATAGAAACACTATGCAAAATCCCTATTGTGCAGGATTTCTATTCACGCTACTCATGTGAAGGATTTCTTTACATACTCAATGACGTATTGAATTAGTGGAGCGACCGCATTCGCCCGAAATCAGTACAAAAATGGCAGTCTCCAATTTACCAAAAAATACGATAAACAAAGCTAAATTTCTCTCAAACTAAAAATATTAGAAGAAAACGAACACCATAGTCAATCAAGATATGGTCTGGAAACTCGGCAAACCTCAAAGCGCTTACCATTGTTAAACAAATGAGATGCGATTTATGTTGGACGGTACTTTACCGTGCACAAACCCTTTGTTTTAGGTTATTAATATTTAAACAGCACGGTTGAACGATTGAACCCAAACGTTGCTATTGGATGATTGATTCATTATACCAAAAATACAATGTGTTCAGTAACCATCACCGTGCACAAATTTACATAAAGGAGAACAAAAAGATAGAACAAAGACTTTCGTTGAGTTTCCAGACCATATACCTCCATTGACTATAAAAAAACGTAAATAAAATGTTTCGTCTCAGCATGTCTTTTACCTGTTACACATTACATTGGGATAGGCAGCCATTTGGTTTTCATCTACGTTGTTATTATTTAAAGAAATGAACCTTCTTTGGGCATTGAAAGCTCGGATTGTGGTAACACCATTGATTGTTTCGAAGAAATGAGAATAGATCGGAGATCGACTAACAGATTCCAAACGTTGTAACTGTCGGGAAGTGGCCACGTATAATCTCTATTAAAAAGGAAAGAAAGTTGCAGGCATTTTGTGTTGTATTTGTGTTGCAAACTGCAAATATTTTCTCGCATTTTTTTACGTTTAGAACACGAGTGTTAACCAGCGAAATTAAACCATTGGGACTGCAACTATAGTGTCAATAATGTGGACATAACCGTCAAGTTTTGAAAGTTCAGTTGGGTCAATTCAAACGGCGTCTTCTCGTGCGCCGAACCACTAAGTAGCTTCTATATGGAACAAAAGTGGCTGATTCTATTGTTTTATTGTTTTAATTAACCAATCACAAAACTTGATAGTATCTGTGCCCAGATTCCAGCTGGGGCTGTATCCGCGCCCGCGATATCCTCTCCACCCCACGCACACGAGGCGACAAATCGCAGGGGCATGTTGCGGGACATTTCCTCTGTTGAGGACACACGAGGGGACATGTCAGAGAAGGAAAATAGAATAATGTTATTTGATTGGTTTATTTTAATTTTGTCACAGGGACTAGTCGCTGTTTATACGATGGGACATGTTGCGGGGACAAGATTTCGCATGATGAATACGACGGGATTTGTTCCTGCAACATGTCCCTGCAAGATTTCCCCGCAATTTATCGCCTCGTGTGTCCCAACCTTTAACTCTTACTTAAATTGACCAATCCGATGTAAGCCAAGCTCTCACAGAAATTTGAAGGCGTAACCGCTTTGGCTTGACAAACATGAAAACGCTTGAAAATATATCCATAAAGGTTTGACTTGTATCATATCGGAAAATCTGAATCTAGGTGTAAAATGGAAAGATCCTAGTTCTCCTTAAGGCCTAATGCACGTGATACGATTAACGGCCAAATACTAACGGCCAAATACTAACGGCCAAATACTAACGGCCAAATACTAACGGCCAAATACTAACGGCCAAATACTAACGTCCTAATACTAACGCCCTAATGCTAACGGCAAAATACTACCGCCTAATACTAACGGCCTAATACTAACGGCCAAATACTAACGCCCAAATACTAACGGCCAAATACTACCGGCCAAATACTAACGGCCTAATACTAAAGGCCAAATACTAACACCCTAATACTAACGGCAAAATACTAACGGCCTAATACTAACGGCCAAATACTAACGGCCAAATACTAACGCCCTAATACTAACGCCCTAATACTAACGCCCTAATACTAACGGCCAAATACTAACGGCCAAATACTACCGGCCTAATACTACCGGCCAAACACCAACGGCCAAACACTAACGGCCAAATACTAACGGCCTAATACTAACGCCCTAATACTAACGCCCTAATACTAACGGCCAAATACTACCGGCCAAATACTAACGGCCAAATACTAACGGCCAAATACTAACGGCCAAATACTAACGGCCAAATACTAACGGCCAAATACTAACGTCCTAATACTAACGCCCTAATGCTAACGGCAAAATACTACCGCCTAATACTAACGGCCTAATACTAACGGCCAAATACTAACGCCCAAATACTAACGGCCAAATACTACCGGCCAAATACTAACGGCCTAATACTAAAGGCCAAATACTAACACCCTAATACTAACGGCAAAATACTAACGGCCTAATACTAACGGCCAAATACTAACGGCCAAATACTAACGCCCTAATACTAACGCCCTAATACTAACGCCCTAATACTAACGGCCAAATACTAACGGCCAAATACTACCGGCCTAATACTACCGGCCAAACACCAACGGCCAAACACTAACGGCCAAATACTAACGGCCTAATACTAACGCCCTAATACTAACGCCCTAATACTAACGGCCAAATACTACCGGCCAAATACTAACGGCCAAATACTAACGGCCAAATACTAACGGCCAAATACTAACGGCCAAATACTAACGGCCAAACACCAACGGCCAAACACCAACGGCCAAATACTAACGGCCAAATACTAACGGCCAAATACTAACGGCCAAACACCAACGGCCAAACACCAACGGCCAAATACTAACGGCCAAATACTAACGCCCTAATACTAACGCCCTAATACTAACGGCTAAATACTACCGGCCTAATACTAACGCCCTAATACTAACGCCTTAATACTAACGCCCTAATACTACCGGCCTAATACTAACGGCCAAATACTAACGCCCTAATACTAACGGCCTAATACTACCGGCCTAATACCAACGGCCAAATACCAACGGCCAAACACTAACGGCCAAATACTAACGGCCAAATACTAACGCCCTAATACTAACGCCCTAATACTAACGGCCAAATACTAACGCCCTAATACTAACGCCCAAATACTACCGGCCAAATACTACCGGCCAAATACTACCGGCCTGATACTAACGGCCAAATACCAACGGCCAAATACCAACGGCCAAACACTAACGCCCAAATACTAACGCCCTAATACTAACGCCCTAATACTAACGCCCTAATACTAACGCCCTAATACTAACGGCCAAATACTACCGGCCAAATACAACCGGCCAAATACTACCGGCCAAATACTAACGGCCAAATACTAACGCCCTAATACTAACGCCCAAATACTAACGCCCTAATACTAACGCCCTAATACTAACGCCCTAATACTAACGGCCAAATACTACCGGCCAAATACTACCGGCCAAATACTACCGGCCAAATACTAACGGCCAAATACTACCGGCCAAATACTACCGGCCAAACACCAACGGCCAAACACCAACGGCCAAACACCAACGGCCAAATACTAACGCCCTAATACTACCGGCCTAATACTACCGGCCAAATACTAACGGCCAAATACCAACGGCCAAATACTAACGCCCTAATACTAACGCCCTAATACTAACGGCCAAACACTAACGGCCAAATACTAACGCCCTAATACTACCGGCCTAATACTACCGGCCTAATACTAACGGCCAAATACCAACGGCCAAATACTAACGCCCTAATACTACCGGCCTAATACTAACGGCCAAACACTAACGGCCAAATACTAACGCCCTAATACTAACGCCCTAATACTAACGGCCAAATACTAACGCCCTAATACTAACGCCCTAATACTAACGCCCTAATATTAACGGCCAAATACTACCGGCCAAATACTACCGGCCAAATACTACCGGCCAAATACTAACGGCCAAATACTACCGGCCAAATACTACCGGCCAAACACCAACGGCCAAACACCAACGGCCAAACACCAACGGCCAAACACCAACGGCCAAATACTAACGCCCTAATACTAACGGCCAAATACTACCGGCCTAATACTACCGGCCTAATACTAACGGCCAAATACCAACGGCCAAACACTAACGGCCAAATACTAACGGCCAAATACTAACGCCCTAATACTAACGCCCTAATACTAACGGCCAAATACTAACGCCCTAATACTAACGGCCAAATACTACCGGCCAAATACTACCGGCCAAATACTGACGGCCAAACACCAAGGGCCAAACACTAACGGCCAAATACTAACGGCCTAATACTAACGGCCAAACACTAACGGCCAAACACCAACGCCCTAATACTAACGGCCAAACACTAACGGCCAAACACTAACGGCCAAATACTAACGCCCTAATACTAACGCCCTAATACTAACGCCCTAATACTAACGCCCTAATACTACCGGCCAAATACTACCGGCCTAATACTACCGGCCTGATACTAACGGCCAAATACCAACGGCCAAATACCAACGGCCAAACACCAACGGCCAAACACTAACGCCCAAATACTAACGCCCTAATACTAACGCCCTAATACTAACGCCCTAATACTAACGCCCTAATACTAACGCCCAAATACTAACGCCCAAATACTACCGGCCAAATACTAACGGCCTAATACTAACGGCCTAATACTAACGGCCTAATACTAACGGCCTAATACTAACGGCCTAATACTAACGGCCAAATACTAACGGCCAAATACTAACGGCCAAATACTAACGGCCTAATACTAACGGCCTAATACTAACGGCCTAATACTAACGGCCAAATACTAACGGCCAAATACTAACGGCCAAATACTAACGGCCAAATACTAACGGCCAAATACTAACGGCCTAATACTACCGGCCAAATACTACCGGCCAAATACCAACGGCCAAACACCAACGGCCAAACACTAACGCCCAAATACTAACGCCCTAATACTAACGCCCTAATACTAACGCCCAAATACTAACGGCCAAATACTAACGGCCAAATACTAACGGCCTAATACTAACGGCCTAATACTAACGGCCTAATACTAACGGCCAAATACTAACGGCCAAATACTAACGGCCAAATACTAACGGCCAAATACTAACGGCCAAATACTAACGGCCAAATACTACCGGCCTAATACTACCGGCCTGATACTACCGGCCAAATACCAACGGCCAAATACCAACGGCCAAATACCAACGGCCAAACACCAACGGCCAAACACTAACGCCCAAATACTAACGCCCTAATACTAACGCCCTAATACTAACGCCCTAATACTAACGCCCTAATACTAACGCCCTAATACTAACGCCCAAATACTAACGCCCAAATACTACCGGCCAAATACTAACGGCCTAATACTAACGGCCTAATACTAACGGCCTAATACTAACGGCCTAATACTACCGGCCTGATACTAACGGCCAAATACTAACGGCCAAATACCAACGGCCAAACACCAACGGCCAAACACTAACGCCCAAATACTAACGCCCTAATACTAACGCCCTAATACTAACGCCCTAATACTAACGCCCTAATACTAACGCCCTAATACTAACGCCCAAATACTAACGCCCAAATACTACCGGCCAAATACTAACGGCCTAATACTAACGGCCTAATACTAACGGCCTAATACTAACGGCCTAATACTAACGGCCTAATACTAACGGCCAAATACTAACGGCCAAATACTAACGGCCAAATACTAACGGCCAAATACTAACGGCCTAATACTAACGGCCTAATACTAACGGCCTAATACTAACGGCCAAATACTAACGGCCAAATACTAACGGCCAAATACTAACGGCCAAATACTAACGGTCAAATACTAACGGTCAAATACTAACGGCCAAATACCAATGGCCAAACACTAACGGCCTAATACTAACGGCCAAATACTAACGGCCAAATACTAACGGCCAAATACTAACGTCCAAATACTAAAGGCCTAATACTAACGTCCAAACACCAACGGCCAAACACCAACGGCCAAATACTAACGTCCTAATACTAACGGCCAAATACTAACGGCCAAATACTAACGGCCTAATACTAACGGCCAAATACTAATGGCCTAATACTAACGGCCTCATACTACCGGCCAAATACTAACGGCCTAATACTAAAGGCCAAATACTAACGCCCTAATACTAACGGCAAAATACTAACGGCCTAATACTAACGGCCAAATACTAACGGCCAAATACTAACGCCCTAATACTAACGCCCTAATACTAACGGCCAAATACTAACGGCCAAATACTACCGGCCTAATACTACCGGCCAAACACCAACGGCCAAACACTAACACCCTAATACTAACGGCCAAATACTAACGCCCTAATACTAACGCCCTAATACTAACGGCCAAATACTACCGGCCAAATACTACCGGCCAAATACTACCGGCCAAATACTACCGGCCAAATACTACCGGCCAAACACCAACGGCCAAACACCAACGGCCAAACACCAACGGCCAAACACCAACGGCCAAATACTAACGCCCTAATACTAACGGCCAAATACTACCGGCCTAATACTACCGGCCTAATACTAAGGGCCAAATACCAACGGCCAAACACTAACGGCCAAATACTAACGGCCAAATACTAACGCCCTAATACTAACGCCCTAATACTAACGGCCAAATACTAACGCCCTAATACTAACGGCCAAATACTACCGGCCAAATACTACCGGCCAAATACTGACGGCCAAACACCAAGGGCCAAACACTAACGGCCAAATACTAACGGCCTAATACTAACGGCCAAACACTAACGGCCAAACACCAACGCCCTAATACTAACGGCCAAACACTAACGGCCAAACACTAACGGCCAAATACTAACGCCCTAATACTAACGCCCTAATACTAACGCCCTAATACTAACGCCCTAATACTACCGGCCAAATACTACCGGCCTAATACTACCGGCCTGATACTAACGGCCAAATACCAACGGCCAAATACCAACGGCCAAACACCAACGGCCAAACACTAACGCCCAAATACTAACGCCCTAATAGTAACGCCCTAATACTAACGCCCTAATACTAACGCCCTAATACTAACGCCCAAATACTAACGCCCAAATACTACCGGCCAAATACTAACGGCCTAATACTAACGGCCTAATACTAACGGCCTAATACTAACGGCCTAATACTAACGGCCTAATACTAACGGCCAAATACTAACGGCCAAATACTAACGGCCAAATACTAACGGCCTAATACTAACGGCCTAATACTAACGGCCTAATACTAACGGCCAAATACTAACGGCCAAATACTAACGGCCAAATACTAACGGCCAAATACTAACGGCCAAATACTAACGGCCTAATACTACCGGCCAAATACTACCGGCCAAATACCAACGGCCAAACACCAACGGCCAAACACTAACGCCCAAATACTAACGCCCTAATACTAACGCCCTAATACTAACGCCCAAATACTAACGGCCAAATACTAACGGCCAAATACTAACGGCCTAATACTAACGGCCTAATACTAACGGCCTAATACTAACGGCCAAATACTAACGGCCAAATACTAACGGCCAAATACTAACGGCCAAATACTAACGGCCAAATACTAACGGCCAAATACTACCGGCCTAATACTACCGGCCTGATACTACCGGCCAAATACCAACGGCCAAATACCAACGGCCAAATACCAACGGCCAAACACCAACGGCCAAACACTAACGCCCAAATACTAACGCCCTAATACTAACGCCCTAATACTAACGCCCTAATACTAACGCCCTAATACTAACGCCCTAATACTAACGCCCAAATACTAACGCCCAAATACTACCGGCCAAATACTAACGGCCTAATACTAACGGCCTAATACTAACGGCCTAATACTAACGGCCTAATACTAACGGCCTAATACTACCGGCCTGATACTAACGGCCAAATACTAACGGCCAAATACCAACGGCCAAACACCAACGGCCAAACACTAACGCCCAAATACTAACGCCCTAATACTAACGCCCTAATACTAACGCCCTAATACTAACGCCCTAATACTAACGCCCTAATACTAACGCCCAAATACTAACGCCCAAATACTACCGGCCAAATACTAACGGCCTAATACTAACGGCCTAATACTAACGGCCTAATACTAACGGCCTAATACTAACGGCCTAATACTAACGGCCAAATACTAACGGCCAAATACTAACGGCCAAATACTAACGGCCAAATACTAACGGCCTAATACTAACGGCCTAATACTAACGGCCTAATACTAACGGCCAAATACTAACGGCCAAATACTAACGGCCAAATACTAACGGCCAAATACTAACGGTCAAATACTAACGGTCAAATACTAACGGCCAAATACCAATGGCCAAACACTAACGGCCTAATACTAACGGCCAAATACTAACGGCCAAATACTAACGGCCAAATACTAACGTCCAAATACTAAAGGCCTAATACTAACGTCCAAACACCAACGGCCAAACACCAACGGCCAAATACTAACGTCCTAATACTAACGGCCAAATACTAACGGCCAAATACTAACGGCCAAATACTAACGGCCTAATACTAACGGCCAAATACTAATGGCCTAATACTAACGGCCTCATACTACCGGCCAAATACTAACGGCCTAATACTAAAGGCCAAATACTAACGCCCTAATACTAACGGCAAAATACTAACGGCCTAATACTAACGGCCAAATACTAACGGCCAAATACTAACGCCCTAATACTAACGCCCTAATACTAACGGCCAAATACTAACGGCCAAATACTACCGGCCTAATACTACCGGCCAAACACCAACGGCCAAACACTAACACCCTAATACTAACGGCCAAATACTAACGCCCTAATACTAACGCCCTAATACTAACGGCCAAATACTACCGGCCAAATACTACCGGCCAAATACTACCGGCCAAATACTACCGGCCAAATACTACCGGCCAAACACCAACGGCCAAACACCAACGGCCAAACACCAACGCCCTAATACTAACGCCCTAATACTAACGGCCAAATACCAACGGCCAAATACCAACGGCCAAATACTAACGCCCTAATACTAACGGCCAAATACTAACGCCCTAATACTAACGCCCTAATACTAACGCCCAAATACTAACGCCCAAATACTACCGGCCAAATACTAACGGCCTAATACTACCGGCCTAATACTACCGGCCAAACACCAACGGCCAAACACTAACACCCTAATACTAACGGCCAAATACTAACGCCCTAATACTAACGCCCTAATACTAACGGCCAAATACTACCGGCCAAATACTACCGGCCAAATACTACCGGCCAAATACTACCGGCCAAATACTACCGGCCAAACACCAACGGCCAAACACCAACGGCCAAACACCAACGGCCAAACACCAACGGCCAAATACTAACGCCCTAATACTAACGGCCAAATACTACCGGCCTAATACTACCGGCCTAATACTAAGGGCCAAATACCAACGGCCAAACACTAACGGCCAAATACTAACGGCCAAATACTAACGCCCTAATACTAACGCCCTAATACTAACGGCCAAATACTAACGCCCTAATACTAACGGCCAAATACTACCGGCCAAATACTACCGGCCAAATACTGACGGCCAAACACCAAGGGCCAAACACTAACGGCCAAATACTAACGGCCTAATACTAACGGCCAAACACTAACGGCCAAACACCAACGCCCTAATACTAACGGCCAAACACTAACGGCCAAACACTAACGGCCAAATACTAACGCCCTAATACTAACGCCCTAATACTAACGCCCTAATACTAACGCCCTAATACTACCGGCCAAATACTACCGGCCTAATACTACCGGCCTGATACTAACGGCCAAATACCAACGGCCAAATACCAACGGCCAAACACCAACGGCCAAACACTAACGCCCAAATACTAACGCCCTAATAGTAACGCCCTAATACTAACGCCCTAATACTAACGCCCTAATACTAACGCCCAAATACTAACGCCCAAATACTACCGGCCAAATACTAACGGCCTAATACTAACGGCCTAATACTAACGGCCTAATACTAACGGCCTAATACTAACGGCCTAATACTAACGGCCAAATACTAACGGCCAAATACTAACGGCCAAATACTAACGGCCTAATACTAACGGCCTAATACTAACGGCCTAATACTAACGGCCAAATACTAACGGCCAAATACTAACGGCCAAATACTAACGGCCAAATACTAACGGCCAAATACTAACGGCCTAATACTACCGGCCAAATACTACCGGCCAAATACCAACGGCCAAACACCAACGGCCAAACACTAACGCCCAAATACTAACGCCCTAAGTAGTATAGCAAGTGGGGCTGCGAGCCCAATCGACCTCAACCGTGAATATAAATACCAAAACATCACCAAATTTGGCCAAGTCACGACTCGACAAATTTGGTGATGTTTTGGTATTTATATTCACGGTTGAGGTCGAATAAGCCCACAGCCCCACTTGCTATACTACTACAGCGATCGTTAGTCAATCTAAACACCCCTCCCACGTTTTTCTACTAAATTGATGCCAAACACACGCGAGACTCACGAGACAACACCAAATCGCTATTTTAACGAAATACGACACATTTCGTCAAATTTAGAGAAAGTTTTATGTCGTCATTTTCACATTTGTGTTTGACAAACTATGACTGACGCGCTCTACCATTGTTTCAATTCATGCGCGAAAAAAAAAGCCACTAGATTATGATTCTAGTGACGATGTTTAATAAATTTCAGCGTGAGAGCCACTAGAGTCTAGTGTTAAATAGATTTCATATGCGATACCTGCTATAACGAATCAAGGTCACCTGTTGGCGTCGCTAACAACAACATTCCATTACGAATAGCAACTACGATTTTTTGAAAAAATATTTTCACTTTGAAAAAATATTTTCACTTTGAAAAAATATTTTCATTTTAAAATATTTTTTTTGAAAAGTTGTGGTTGCTATTCGCAATGGAATGTTGTTGTTAGCAACACACCACGTACAACCACCTGCTGTCGCGCTGACTATGAGAGAAGAATCGCAGTGTTTGAAGAAGGACCACCATGCTAAGACTGTCTAACTTTGAGCGTACTCGTTAAATCGTACACTATAAATATCGTGAATAAAAAACCGTTGTGTGAATGGACTCGCGCGGTTGTTATGAAACCACCTGCTAGCATGCAAATTAGTCCACCCGCTCACTATTTTCAGTGTTTGTCGTCGCACTTCTGAAATGGTGGTCGTACACATATTTAGACGTTGTGATTCCTCCCGACAACAAGCCTAAGAAAGGCACGTACGGCGTCACAATCGCGACAATGCTCTCGACGTCTTTTTTAACTCGTCGTTTAGTTCGTCAGGATTTTCAATAGCGTTCAACCCATCCAGTAAGCTAGCGAATTTGCTGATTAACAAGTCGGTGAGAAAAGCGTTTACAATCTCGCACGCGTGGAGAGAGTGACCTTATGGGAATCACGTCGCAGTGTTTAAGGTATGTCTCTCACTACAATGTTTTTGTGACCATATGCGTAGGAGTCAATACCATTTTCTAGAAGGTATCGTTTATCATCAAAACAGGATAGCGACACTTTATTAATTTCGTAACTACCTAGCTGATGTTTGACACTTCTAATGGTCTTCATTGTGTGTCGCAATTGTTTCTGCTCAAGTAGCACACTTTTATAATCTTCATGCTTGATCACTTTTTTAATTATATTCTTTCTAATGCCTTTAGCGGTTTTCCCACCACCCCCATCCTCTTTCAAATAGCTGTACATTTTACTGCGCAACCCAACGAACTCAATAATTGGTGTTCCAGCGCACTCGTCTTTCATCTTACCAATAACTTTCTTATTCTCTTTGAAAGCGAACGGGTTGTCTGCAGGGTAATCGCTATTGTCAAACTTTTCGCGCTCCTCCATGAAGTCGGAATAAACGTCGCCAGTTTTGATTGAGTACAACAGACTGTCAGTGTCGGTGAAGTGTAGTCTGCAGGTATCGCTAGAGTACTTTTTCATGATATAGTTGTAGTGGAAGTCATACATCAACGTTTTGCTCAAGTCTAGTATGCACATACCCACATATGCAGGTCTATTTAATGTTAGCGTCTCTTTGACTTTGTGGACAGCGACTAAATTCTCGCTAAATATCTTGCAAGACACAAACGTAGGCTTTGAGACAAGCTTTTCTAACTTTTTCTCGGTGGTCACTAATCTTACGTCCACACGCTTCCTCAAGTTTTCCATCGTTTTTCCGAACACACTGTTATTCATCAACTTGAAGAAGTCCTTCTCAAAAGCGTTCTTAGCCGCAGTTCTCTTGACTGTGTTAAAGTCGATGTACTTGCCCAACCACTTGGACTGGTCAAACTGTAGGACCCTATAAATCTTTTTGATTTTCAATCCAAGATCCATATACAACTGCAGATTTCTATAGTGACACACATACTTTTTTTTATCCATCAAATTAGTCACCAGCTTTTTCACACCACCAACACTCACGTTAAACTTATTTTTGATTTTTGTGCAGTACTCCGACAACATGTCAACAGTTATCTCCATCTTCTCGGGAGCCAACGGGTAGTCGTTATGTAGGTCATGCAAATGGGTTGGATACTCCAAGTCGACTTCAAGCAGCAGGCCCTTTTCACTATTGTTGTGATAGTCGTGTAGATTAACCTTTTTTATTTCTTTCTCAGTCAACCACTTGAAGCTGCCTGTAGGTAGACTTCGACTCATTGCCCACCCATATAAATTGTTGGCGTCAAGGTACATCAAATACTTCGACTCTTGCGCTTTATCGTACCCCTTCATGTACTTATTATTCGCCACGCCATGTCTGTTGCATATGTAGCTCACACCACCGCGCATACCTAATTCTACAAACTGGAACATGTCGATGTCGGACAATAACTCAAGCTCCACTCCAGTCATCTTCAGCATGGCATCCCAAGCCAATCCGGGCGATGTGAAATAATGGCAAGGGTCTAATTTATACTCGCGATGACATGTCTTTCTAAAGTTCTCAAAAACGTCGGCAAGCAAGAGCACATCGCTTTTCAAATACAGGTCGTGATACCCACCCATACTTTCAACGTCGAAGTAGTCCCACACATCGATGGCGCGCTCGTGCATTTCTTCCGTGATGTGCTCGTCGTTCAGAACGCTGTAGAAATCTTTTTTGGAGGGTAGCTCGCGCTCGTCGAATTTTTCAAAGGAGTCCATATAATCATAGGGATAGACCCCCTTTCTTGTCATAAGTGCCAACCCCTCGTCGCGAAACACTTCTGACGTGTACTTGAAAGCGTCCCTTGGTAGGTTCTTCACCAAGTTGTCTAGGCCGCTACTCATGAACTGAAAGCTGTCCAAAAATACTAAGTTTTTTCCAAGCATGAACGCCATGTACTTCTCCATGTTGTTTGGTATCACATTTATGTCTTGGCCAAACTTGCCAATCTCCTGCATGATGAAATGGCTATCGTAGCCGCGTAAGTTATGAAAGATCACAGGAATTTTGTCAGTCAATTTAAAGTTCACGTTACAGTGACGATGTGCGGACCCTCTGTACTTACCTGACACGTGACAGTGGTCTCTCACTCTAACGTCAGCACCAGTGTACTCAACACTGCAAATATGACAACTTTTAGCCTCGTCAAAGTTCTTCTTATCGGCGTCAGTCAGTATCATTTCTTTGTTAAAGTGACTCTCAGATGTCTCTTTACAATATTCAACAATTTCTAACATCTCCCCAATGAACTTGTTGACTGCATTTTCACCGCGATACACCTTCACTGGCTTACTATACGCATTGTCATAGCAACAAACCAATTTATACCCATAACCACAGTCAACATGCCTCTGGTAAGCATTTGTGTAGCTACACTCGCTTGATGGCGTCGCTGTGTGCACCTTCTGTGTGATAGCCTCAAAGTCTGCATACACCACAAATGGTACATTTAATTGTCTGCTAAAATTCTCATATTTTACTTTCGCGCCTTTTTGTGGCATTTTAATAGCTTGCTTCCCATTAATGACCAAACACACTTCCACATGGCGTTCAAGCACGTCCGCACGGGTGAAACATTGCAAACAATACCTGCAAAAGTGCTTTCTCGCCTTATGCTCTGTTTGGCGGTACATGAACTTGTTAAAATCGCGAATGTACACATAATGCTTGTTGCCCACGTCATTAGTTATCAACAATAGGTCCATATGGTCAGGATACGTCTCCTTAGAAACGTACACAGGGAATGGCTGCTTACTTTCATACCCAAAAACATTAATGCTAATTTCGTTAGCCTTTTCGATCTTGTTGTAGTCTTTGACTGATACTGGGAAGTCAACTCCGTCATAATTCAGCTCACCGACATGCCTAGCGTACTTCGACGTTCTATCGGAGTGTTTTCCAACAGGAAACTTATGCGCAAGGTGACACCATCTAAAGCACTCGTTGTCATCATCGTTATTTACATTTATCAGACCCTTCATACTGTTGCGCAGCTCCTTTGGCAACGCAATGTAGCTACTCCCATGCAAAGGTCTGTAAATAGCGACGTTAACGTAGTGTGCATCTATTTTGTCGATAGTCCATCCAGACCCCTCAGATAACCACCCAGCTATCCGCGTCAAAATCTGCTCCGACCCACGATTGGCGACACCCTCGATGTCATGCTCGTTAATGACGACAAACGTTTCGCTGTTAAAGTAGGCAGTTTTGTATGTGGTCTTATTGAGTTCTAAAACTTTCTCAAAAGTGACTTTGACTGTCTCCACCACTTTCATTCCGTTGGTCTCACCTAGTTCACGTCTCAAAAGGTTAGTGACAGCGCTTCTACTACCATTTACCTGATTGATGTCTCTGTCGTCAATTACTTCGACTCCATAGGACCTTGTGAACCCTCTCAGTGCTCGATCCAACAGATGCGTTGACGGTGCGAGGTCTTCGACTAGACGTTGTGTTTCCTGGTCTCTAAAGAGGCCGTGAACGTTGGTCGCTTTATCTGTTAGTGAATTGACAACGGCTGCACTCGTCTTATGCGCCCGTCTTTTTGTCAGTGGGTTTTTCACAGTCCGACTCATTGGCTTCTATATACTACACTTATTTATTTTTTTCCTAAACCACTCGTTGTAATAATTGTCATCACTTTCACACCATCCCAGCTTTGGGTACACCACCCCAAACAGATTGTTGTCAAACAAGTCTTTCACCTTCCCGTCTTTGAGGTCTGACACCTTCTTGAGTGTCTCGACTCGTCTTCTATGACACAACCTAATAATGTAGTATCCGTATCTGCTGACATTTCTACCCTTTACCAAATTGCATGAGTACAACGCATTGACAACTTTCAAGAAGTCCTCTTTTATCAACTCAAGGTGCTCACCCTTCACGACGTTCCGTAGTCTCCTCCCCATCCACCAAGACCGTTTGTGAACGCTTTTTAGTCGCGTGAGTCTCATGTCGCTGTAACTCTGAGTGTAACCCCATTCGGTGTCGCCACACTTTGGACATGCGTACCCACCACAGTCAGTTAGATGTTTCACAACGTCACAATCCGAGCAGTAGTAAATTCTGAAGGTGTCTCCACACTTAATTTGCATCTCATTCGCGATCTCGTCAATTGTCAAGCCATAACTCATCTGCCTCATAAGTTTGTCCATCGCTTATACTACTCCAACATTTTTTTTCACCGAACTAGTACCCATACCGCTATTCCACTACCCAAACCTAGCGCGCTAACAAACAATAATTGGTATTCCTTCATTTCCGCACTCGGTTGGTAGTAATCCGCAATCTTCGGGGGGTCAGTGAACACTCGTCCGCTGTACCGTATGGTCATTACGCTTCTAAGTTCTTCCAACGCGTGGTTTGTGTCATTAATGTCAGCATTAGCGTCAGAGAGCCGTTGTCGTAAACGCTGGATCTTATCTTTCTTAGCGACTTCATTTTCATACCACACTTCTTTCGCACTGGCTAACTGTTCCAACGCGTGGTTATGCCTTTTCATCTCAGCTTCATAGCCTGAGTGATTGAACTTTGAAAACATAAAGCCAGCGCCTGCGAAAGCCACTGCATTAAAAATCCCTCCAGCCACAACGCTCGCCATTAACTTACATTGATTTGAATGGGTCTGTCGGTATCCACTTTTTCGATTGCACCCATTTTACTAACAGCGTTCCCGCACCAACAGCCGCAGCAAGTTTCACTGTGCCTTTCACAGTCTCTGGTGTTCCCAATGGTTCTCCCAAAGCCTTTTTAGAAATCATACTCACTACCACAGCGCCAGTCGTAACAAGTAGCGCATCGTACAATTCGTTCATAAGTTCTTTTCGATCGATCGCAGCCATATATACATTGTCGTGTGTTTTGTTCAAGAATCAAATGTGTCAAGTGTTGGACGACGAGTTCTACAACTTTCTGACACAGCTGGTGCAGTACTCACAGGCTCTAGTCGTGTCTCTTTTTCACTGCTAATTGTGTACCATAACGAAGCACCAGCGATGATTACACCAAGTGTTCCGACAACATATCCATAGCTCCACTCACCACCCTGTTCTTCGTTGACTATCATTTCACGCATTTTTTTTTCTTTCGCAGCTTTCGATATCTCAGCCAACTTTTTACCAGCAGCGACACGCTTTGGGTCCTTCACCTTAACACTTTTCACATCAGCCGTAATCTTCGCTTCAACAGCCGTCTGTGAGTCCTCAACCATCTAATACACTATCACGTGTTATCTTACTCACAGTCGACCTCACAGGTGTCTCACAGTTGACCTCACAGGTATCTCACAGTTCCAGACCAAACGCACTAAAAAATTGGGATTTTTTCTGAGAGTATAACATAATGACTCAAGCCAGAGAAATCAGCGAAGAAGATATTGCCAACATGTTGAGAACAGCCTTTATCAGTGTGCCCACCCTACAAGGCGCCTCTGGACCTACCGTCTTAAACGAGTACTTCTCAACATACACAATGTTCGACCCCGACCCTGAAGGACCACCAAAACGGCTTGGCTCTCAGATCCGCCATACGAGGTATCTTCTCGACGCTTGGATCGATCTTCGAGAGGAGAGAGCCAACGAGCTCGCTGGTACGTTAGCTGACATAATCCCTGTGTGGTGTTACTCACCATTCAAATACCTTATGTTAGCGAGTGGTGTTTACTTGAGCAACCCTAGTGAGTCCAACGCCACATTACTCGGTAATTTCCTCCAAGTGTTCTTAGCGACCCTTCTGTGGAAACCATGCCCAACCAAAGCCAAAGCGTGGCTAGAGCTCGCCGCAAACCGCGACGTTCACGTTTGCAAGGTGGGGTGTAATGAGATACTGGGTGTGGGTGATATCAGGGACCACGTACTCTCGCCTGCCCACAGACACTTTGCGAGAGATGAAAGCGTGTACGCCTGTTACCCATGCGGTGTGGTCACCAACGACCCACTGCATCGCTTGAGACATGAGAGCTCGAAGTCTCATCTTAAAAACTTAGAGCTCCAGCGGATATTCAACATGGAACAACGATTTTCACCAGAATAAAAAAATATTTCTCTAGGGGTATAGTAACCATGAGAAAAGTTGGTAAACTGGAAATCGTGATTGGTCCCATGTTCGCAGGAAAAACGACAGAGACTCTCCGCAGGTTAATCACGTTAAGTAAATCAGGGCTCAAAGTCCTCTACATGAACAACACAGGTGACACTAGGCGAACTGACCACGCGTTCTCCACACATCGTCAGACCATTGTTGTTGGATCAGACAGTTTACCTGCGAAGTTAATCACCAACCTTCCAAGTTCCTCCGAAGTAGCTGACTACAACGTCATCGGAATTGATGAAGGCCATTGGTACTCTGGGTCACTCCCAATTATTCGCGAATACATTAAAGCTGGCATTCATGTCATTATTTGTGGTCTCATAACAACAGAGCATTTAAAAAGACTTGGTGAACTTGACACACTGTTCTCAGTGGCAGACGACATCACATTTCTAAAAGCGTACTGTGCTGTTTGTCGTGACACTTACGGAACAACTGTTGAAGCGCCATTCAATTGGAGATACAACCCAGGACCATCATTCGTTGGTGGTGCTGAGCAATATCGCGCAGTGTGCAGACGTCATCATCCTTCCACACAAAATTAAGGGTGTTCTCGGATACCCCACTTTTTAAAATTTAGACATTGGTCACATGGAGCGTCCAATGTCATAGAAACGTTTTTTCACACAGTGGTCAGAAGGTTTGTGAAATAAATAGAGAAAGTTTTGCAGATATTTTTTTACCAAGTTAAAAATATCTTTTAAAAATGTTAGAGCAGTTGTCGCTTCAAACGTCGTCTCAACAACGAGAACGAGTGTTAATTCGACTTATTACTCGCTGTCTAAAAAGTCTCTTTACAATAACGTCTCTCATGGTTGCTCAACGCTGATTTATTTTTAAATTTACGAAGGCAGTGAGAGCACTGAAACCCAACGTCAAAGAAATATTTTATTACCGTGGTAATAGCGTCGTCGTATGAGTCGCACAAGAGTGTTAGATAACCAGCGGATTTGTATCTAAGCAGCAGAGACTCCTGCTCTTTGGATGTCTTACCTGTGCCACCTGGGTTCTTGAACTCAATCACGAGTCCGCTATGCTGTCGGTTTGCGTTGGCAATAATCAAGTCAGGCGTTCCACGTTGGTAACCTTTTTTCCACGAACTTATTCTTTTACTCGAAGTGTCTTGATTTTCACCACAAGCGGCTATCAAAATAGCTTCTGGATAATATTTCCTAAGAAAACCAACAACTTTCGTATGAAGGTCGAACTCAGTGATCATTTTAAACTGATTGTGTTTGAGACCAACGTCAGCTAAACTTTTTTTAACGCTTGGTAAGACTTCTGAGTGCACCCACCTTCCAAAGTGTTTCGCGCGCTCCAATTTACTCGAGAACGTCAATGAGTAGACCCCGAGTTCGTTGATAAATGAGGCCTGTTCCATCTTCATTTTACAATCAGGTTCGACGTGGTCGTTGACCGCATCTTTTGGTCGAGCATAACCTAGAGCGCTCGCGACTTCTTTCGCTTTGAACCATATTTCACCGTTGTGATTAACCGTCGTGATTTGGTGACCATCGAATAATTGCACTGAGTTGGTCGCCATTACTATAGCCCTGCAAAAAAAAACTACTCGACATAGGTGTCAGGTTTTTTATAGATCTGGTTTGTTGTGTACCAATGCAGCAAATACGTTTTATTAGTCCTCAGTTTTCTACGTCGTCTGAAAAAGTTTCTAATGTTACGAACCAGCTTTCTAAGCCAACCCATTACATAACTTAAGTCACGTCTCCTACCACTCCCACAGTGTCTGACTCTGGCAACATAATAGGTTCGCCGTAAGTCTTTTTAGACCTCATACCAATCTCAGCGTGGAGCTCGAGAGTAACGTCACCGCGACCAAATGATCCACCAGCTTTGAACATGTGATCAGTCGTCTTATTTATCTTATATATCTCACGAGGTCTCGAAAAACATGCTCCCATTTACTTCACACCATATTCCTTCATCATTTCTCCACCCATGATTATGATGTCTCGGTTCGTCATGTAGCCACTCACAATTTTCACACCGTAGAACTCTATCAACGATGGGTATGCATAAGGTGCGAGTGGTATTCTTGGTCGATGTATTCCAAAAATTGTTCCATAGGGTGTGCCTATCTTTTTCATATTTGCTATGAAGTCTGAGTCGGTCGACTTAACGTTATTGACCCTGACATGTGAATTGTACATTTGCCAGTGTATTGATATCATATGCATTTTACTTATGTCAATAATACTCGGAATAGTGCATATGCTCTCCATTGCTGGGATGCTACCACCATACGCGAGTCCGTTGGTCATACCAGTCTTGTACCCTATGAACTTATCCCACTGACCGTCGTCGTTTGATATAATTGTCTCCCAATTTGATCCAGCGGTGCGAGTAGGTAACCTCACCACAACAAAAATGGAGAGATCACACCATTGCATACTGGGGCAGTTAAAATGGAGACCTGACTCAAGTGGGATTGGTGTTAACACAGGTGACAGAAAACTTTGGCCCGCACTGTTAATGCCGACAATAGGGCCATAAGCTAGGTTGTTTTGCACTAATTTACTTGTTCCACCAATGGCTTTCACTTTGTTTGAACCATTGACGTGAAATTCCACGTTTTTCAAGGCGTGTGTGCTAACGTTGAAGTCGAGCACAACATTGTAGGACTGACTCTTGAGGAAACCCGCTAACAATTGCTCTAGAGTTCTTTTGTTTGTGGCGTCTGAGTCATCGACTGGGTCTGCTACGTTTTTTATTGCTGAGCCTTGCATGTCTATTATTCCAGACATCCTCCCACCGGTCGCACTTAACTTAGGATCTTCGTCCAGATGTCTTTTCGTTCTCTTTAGTATTTTATCATGAGGGTCATCAGACTCATACCCATAGTTTAGACTCATTACTACTTCAAGGTGTATTTGGTTACTAAATAACCAGAGACTGCTGAGAACGCTAAGATTATCGCCAACGTTGTCGTGTCTGACTTACTTGTGGGAAGTGCTTCTCTCATGGGAATTGGTGTCACACTTTTTTGGTAGACTTTTTTAGCCACGAGATTACTTAGCGCCGTCACATTTTCTTGGTGAGCTTTTTTCTTCACAAGATTCGTTGGTACTACTAAGTGAGTCACCACATTTTCTTGGTGGACTTTTTTAGCCGTAATTGTTGGTGTTGTCGCATTCAAGCTAGTGTTCACCCCAAATCTCATGGACTCTGTGGCAATCTTTAATAAATTGTTGTACCCAGCGATTTTATTCTTGAGAATCACTAGGTTACTTGGCATTAACCATGTACTTGGCGACACTGCAAGATTTTGGACAACGTTGGTGTCTCTAATCGATTTATTCATGTTGAGAATCCATGTCGATACATCGTAGTTGATAACACTGTCAGAAAACAACTTGCGGAATTCTTGTTGGGTCTCTAGACTTCCTGCAGAACCACCAACGACAGATACACGTGTTCTCGCTTGTGCACCAAGTGTGGAGTACACAAAGGCTTCTATGCTCTGATTTAGATATTGCAGCCCAATGTTGGTAAAGCCATCTGAGAGTCGCGCGACGTATCGTTTGTAATCGTTCTGAACGTCGTTGAGTGTGAACACTCTGGATTCGCCTGTTGTGCCATCGCTCAGGACTTTATTCTGGTAGTAGTGCCTTCTGGGAATCTTGGAAATCTTACCATACAATTCATAAGCGTTGAATTCTCTACTTATTGATTTCATGGTCTCACCACCCTCCATTCTTCTCAGAAGTCTTCTAATGGTGAAGTACAAATGAAATCTCATCACACTTGTGACCACGGGGTGAACTTCTTGTGACACTGATAAATGTTGCAGTGACACCCCACAACAGAAACTTGCGCAATACGTCGCAAACACAACGCGGTAGTAAGATTCGTTGTCATCCCATTTCGATATGGTCTTTGACGTAGTGATTTGTAAGGTTGGTAGCTTTGACATGAAGTAGCTATTTTGGTTAACGAAAACTTTGAAATTATTCACTGGATAATTTAACACGTTTTCTGTTGGATAGCCATCCCAAAGCCCCCAGTGGTTCTTATGACCTTTTGGCAATGGTTGGATAGTTCCACCACCTTGCCATATTATTGGGAACTTACTATTGTGTAACCACTTCCACATGCTTTTATCATTTTTGAAGGTTGTGCTGGTTATGTCCGTGCTGAGGATGTCATTGTTTCTGAAATACACATCGACACTCGTGATTTTACCATCTTGCGAAATATTTGGATTGAACTCGAATTTGCTTAAAGTAGCGTGGGGGTACTTTTTGATGAGGTCTGCCTTTGCGTTGTGTGTGGCCTTCGACGTGTTAGCCATCGCACGCTTGTAGTACTTCCCATAGTAGTCATGAAGGGCTTTCTGCATATAATATACTGTATGTTATACATGACGCGAAAGTTGACGGTACTCATTGAAGGTGCGGAAAAAGTTGTGTCCTTTGACAACGCGATGATGGTCATACACGATAACCCATACATTGTGGTCAAGACAGCCACTGTGTTTTGGGACTACCATAACACAACAAACGACGACAGCATTCAGGTCTTCACGCTGGATAACTCTAGGGTTGGCTCTTTTAAAAAGATTAAAGTGGGTGAAGGGTACTTTAGCTTCGACGCATTGGTCAAAGTCTTGAAACATGAGTCTAGCGAGCTTAAGGTGGATCTTGAGATAGAGAAACTAGTGCCTACAGGTAAATGTAGGGTCAAGGTTAGTAGTTCAGCTGTGTTAGACACCCTTGGGCCTCTACTTGGTTTCGCGAAGGGTGAGGTGATTCAGAATGACTCACAGTGGCACACTAGCCCGAACGAGGTCGACATGTATAGAGGTCTGAAGTACATAGAAGTTTCGTGTGACATTGTTGAGACGGATAGTAACGTGGGTATTGATGGGAAGCGTAGCGATGTGATCACAACGTTGCCAATACCTACCGAACAGTCATTGAAAGGGTCAGTGCAACGCCATGTAGACATTGAGTCAAAGGTGGGCATTAAAAAAGGTGTTTACTCAAGTATGACGTTTCGCGTCAAACCAAATAACGACGATCTCAAAATTGGCGCGGTGTTATTGGAACTGTATATTGTGTGAATTATATGGAGCTTGGTGTGGAAACAGAACAAGGGTTGAGAGACATTTACTATAATCCTAAGACGGGGTACACTGGTGCAGAGAGGTTGTATCAAAGTGCATTGGGAGACGGATTGAAAGTGACTAGAAAAACAGTGAAAGAATGGTTGACAGCGCAGGACACCTACACTAGGTACAAACCTATTGTGAGAAGGCACAAGTTCCGTGCGACTTTTGTTGGATTTCTCGGTGAAGAGCTCCAAATGGACTTAGTGGACATGAGTAAGCATCCAAAACAGAATGGTGGATATTATTGGATATTGACAGGTATTGAAATATTGAGTAGATACGCTTTTGGCATTGCAGTTTATAGAAAAGACACTAAGAACATGACTAAGGCTGTTGGAGAGCTATTGAGTGACTTTAAAGATCGGTTTGGGGCCACACCTAAGTTAGCGCAATTTGACGACGGACTTGAGTTCTATAACGTTGGTGTTAAAAGTTTGCTGAAAGAACATGGTGTTGAATATTTCAGCACTAAGAGTGATAAAAAGGCTGCTGTTGTTGAGCGTTTTAATAGAAGTCTCAAGAGTATTATGTGGAAGTACTTTTACACCCGTGGAACGTACAAATGGATTGACGTTCTCGACCAGTTTGTGAGCAATTATAATAGCAATGTGAATCGAAGTATTATGATGAAGCCGAAGGATGTCGATAAGTCAAATGAGGGTGAAGTTTGGACCACTTTGTTTGGTCACCAATTTGCAGACAACCCACTGCCGAAGTTTAAAGTTGGTCAATCGGTGAGAATTAGTAAATACAAGAGTGTGTTCACAAAGGGCTATGAAGCCAACTTCACTGAGGAGCTGTTTAAAGTGGTAAAGGTTATTCGTGGTGATCCGAATGTGTATGAAATTGAGGACATAAGTGGTGAACAGATTATTGGTAAATTTTATGAACAGGAATTATCGCTAGTCAATAAGAAACCTGGTGATGATGTGTACAGAGTTGAAAAGGTGTTGAGAAGAAAGAAAGTCAGAGGGAAGAAGATGGCGCTGGTCAAATGGTTGGGTTATGAGAGCAAACATAATTCGTGGATACCAGAAAGCGATATTCAAAATGTGAGCTAGTGTAATATGGCTGAAGGTGGCTTCGACGACTTTGAGATGGAGAGATCTGACGAATACAAAGATGTCACTGACGATGAACTAAAGTATAGTCTCGAAAAAGCCACTCAAGATCGCAAACTATCTCGGAACGATCCAAACGTCACAGTCGGTGAGAAAATTAGACTAATTAGAGTGGAGAGTGGACTGAGGCGTGAACGTGATGTAAGATTTCGTCAACACATGAAGGAGGATTTTAACGATATTACAACGCGGGTTAATGACATCGTAAGAGATCGTGAAGACGTTGCGGGGAGTGCGCCATTGTTAGACACCACACACGCAGAGTACGTCGACATACCTGGACTAACACCAATCGAGAACCGCGAGCTGAATAGCATGCTCAATCCAGGTGAGAATGCGATGTCTGAGTCGAGAGTAGGTGACACTGGCACATTGCAAATACGAGCAGACCATTTTCAAGACTCGATAAACGAAGCGAGCAAAAAAATAGTAGAGCTTGATAGAGAGGACCTCACGATCGCAGAGAATGAAGAGTTCATCGATCTAGCTGAAAGAATGATTGGACTTAGACGGGCTAGAGACATGGTTATTGAACAGCGAGAGATGGAGGAAGTTAGAGAGCAGCAGGAAGTCGACATTGACAGGTTGCAGAAGTTCAAGAAATGGGTTAGAGAAAATATGGTTGGGTCTAGCGCTTTAGCGATTGCAATAGCTGCGATTATAACAACCATTATTATCGCTGGGAGGTCTAATGTTATGAAAGGCGCTATGACCACGAGGTCGTTTGCACAGGCTGTTAAAAACGCGATAATGAGGATGGGTCCATGGGCTGTTGGATTGGCGAACTTAGTTTATGACGCGCTGGTGACAGGCGCAAAGGGCCTCGCTTGGTTAGCTCAAAATCTGTGGGTGTTCGCGGTGACATTCGTGTGGCTTGCGTACAATTATTTAAACTAAAAGCAAACGTAACTTATGGACGCTGGAAAGTGACGCTCAAAACGTGAGCTAGTGTAATATGGCTGAAGGTGGGGGAGATTACGACGAGATCCAGATGGGGGACCTCGATAAGTACAAAGACATGAGTGATGAGCAACTAGAAGGAGAGCTCACCAAGACTAATGAGTGGCTTAGCAAGACAACCCTCGAGCACAACATGAGTGAGATGCCGAGAGACGTTCGTGTTAATTATGACAACTATCGCGACGACGTAAAAAAGATAGAAAGTGAGCTAGCTAGAAGGCGAGGTGGGAAAAAAGAGACGTCATTTATCGACACTGACGATAGTAGAACGGTGACAATAAGGGGGGGCACCAACACAGAAGTCCCAACGTTTGGTGTTGACGATTTGCCATCGAATCCTGAGAACCAAGTTTCAATAAGCTTAGAAAAGTTCATTAGTAGTGAAACTGGGGTGCGATTCAAGCTTAACATTCGTGACTCCAACGTGTTAGCGCTGCGACTCAGAACATCAATAAGCAAGAATAACAATATGCTATTCAAACCCAGGCTTGTTAATAACGAACTTGGTAGAGAGCAAATAGTTCTCAAACGTGGGGAGGGTGGTGTTCTGCAGTACAACGAAGCTAAGGTTGCGCAACGTGCAGTTGACCAATTTAAAGACTTTTTGTATAGAATCAAAGTCAGCTCGAGAGACCGCGAGGAGACTGCGAGGAGTCAACCATTGTTGAACACCACACGCACGAAATATGTCGACAAACCTAGACTAACACCAAACGAGAATCGCGAATTGGACGGCGCGCTCAACCCAAGTGAGAATGTGTTGCGCGAATCAAGAATAGGTGACACTGGTGCATTGCAAATACAAGCAGACCATCTTAAAGAGGCGAGAGAACACACAAGCGAAAGAATAGCAGAGCTTGAAGGGGGCAAAGAGAATAATGATCCATATGAAAAAGTGGTTGGGCTTAGACAAACTAGAGGCAGACAGCGCGAGTTTGACGAGCTTGTTGGTTTGCGTGAAAGAGAGAGTGAACTTGAACAAGCCAGAGAAGAAGTCTTAGAACAGCGGCAAATAGAAGAGGTTAGAGAGCAACAAGAGGTTGACATTGACAGGTTGCAGAAGTTCAAGAAATGGGCTAAAAAAAATATGGTTGGGTTGGGCGCTGTGGCAATTTCAATGGCTGGAATTATAACAACTATTATTATCGCTGGGAGGTCCGCTGTTATGAAAGGCGCTAAAGCCACAAAGTCGTTCGCACAAGCTGTTAAGAACGCGATAACGAAGATGGGTCCATGGGCTGTTGGATTAGCTAATTTAGTTTACAACGCGTTGACGTTGGGTGCAAAGGGTCTCGCGTGGTTGGCTCAAAATCTGTGGGTACTCGCAGTGGTACTTGCGTGGTTTGCCTATGATTATTACAAGCTAAAACGGTAGTGATAAAACATATGTAAAGGTATATGAACGTCACGTCAGCAGAGTTGAGCCCTGGTTTTAGACGAGCGACCATGGGTGTCATAAAAGGGGCGAGAACGCAACACGTAATCACGTTGAACCCTAATAAAGTCAGTCCTGGTGAGGAACTTTACATTGACATACCGAAGCTTAAGGTTAGCAGCTGTTTGGTGCCTGGATCGTTGGGTCTAGTGTTCGACTTTAAGAACGCAAACGTCAAAAGCTGGTTCTTGAACAATGTTAGTAAGTTGCTTTGTGAGAAACTTGTTGTGAAACTAGCTGGGGAAACTGTGTACGACAACAATGGGGAAAATTACACTGGTGTTTATCGCGACCTTTGGGAGAGTGTCACTGCGCGAGACCAAATGATTGACTATGGTATTGGTGGTGAGAACTTGAGAAAGCTAGTTTCTAAGGATGACAGTGGTGCGACGAGTGGGAACGTTACTAAAGTTAGCGACGCGTTAATGTTTGGTGTGATTGGAACGAAACAGCGGATTAAGCTTGGCAAGATCATGAATGACCATGGGTTGTACGCTCCTTTTAGCATGAACAACAACTTGCAGTATGTGATCACACTTCCGAAGGCCACAGACATCATGGTGGCACAATCCGGTAGCGCTGTGGGTGGGTACACTCTGGAGAACCTCGAGCTTGAGTACGAGACGATCGATAACCAGGAGCTCGCTGACGAAATAGCGTCGGGCTACGCAAGTGGTCGTAGTTTGTCATATGAGCACATCACGTTGATGAAAATCACCGAATGGGACAAAGGCACAACCATCGTGAATGAAAACATTAATCTGCCAAGAAAAAGCATGAAGGCGATTGTGTTGCTATTCACGAATAAGGTGCGAACAGACAGCGAGGAGTTTCTTTACCCAAATATTGAGAATATTAGAGTCACAATCGAAGGCGTGCCAAATAGTGTGTACTCACAGGGTATTCCAAAGTCGAAGTTCTATGCAGAGGCGAAACGGCTGTTTGGTTTGGGTGAAGAACACGCTCAGTTCATGACCATACAGAAGTTCTACAAAGATGGCTTTGCGTTAGTCATCGACTTGAGGAGTGTTCAAGATAATCGCAATGTCGCCACTGGCAAGAACATTGTAAACACACAATCCGGTGTGCTTCTTGAGATCACTAAGAAAGCGACGACTGCAAATGTCATGTGCAGGGTGTTTGTGATAAGTGATGGGTTGGTCAACTTTATGAACAATGGGTTGCAATCAATCCAGTATTAAATCAAACGTGAGTTAATGGAGACTCCGTTTAATATGCTAATTGTTGGTATGACAGCTTGTGGTAAGACGCATTATTTGTTGGAAACATTGGAATCTGAGTATTGTAGCAAATTTGACTACATTGTGTTGATTTGCCCTACTTTCGAGTGGAATAAAGCGTATCAAGATTGGAAATATGTGCGCGACCCCGACGTGTTAGCGATAGACTGCGCGCAAGACAGTGTCGACGCTGTTCTCAAGTGTGTAACAAATGTTTTTAAAGGCACTAACACTCTGATTGTGTTGGACGACTGTGCAAGTGGGCAGGACGTCAAGAATAGGACTAGTCAGTTGGTCAACTTGGCTTTTAGTGCGCGACATTTTATGTTGAGCGTTATTGTCATCACACAACAACTGACGTCGATCGCAAAACCGTACAGAGAAAATATTAGTAAGCTCGTTTGCTTCTACTGTCCGAGCAGAAGTGATATGAAGGTCGTTATCGACGATTACCTTGGAAACATTAGCAGAGAAAAATCGTCGGCGATCGTGACCGCACTAAAAAATAATAAGTACGCTAGACTTGAAATCTCACTGCGCTACCCATACAGTCACGAAGTTGTTATTCCGCAATAAAATATGGGTATAAGTAATAACGCGATGGTGAAACGCAAAAGTGAAGAAAATCCCGCGGTTGAGGAACTAGTTCAGGACACTGATGATACTTCGACTGTGGAAGACAACATTGACGTTAGAAGAGCCGAACTTATTAGACTGTCTGGCGATGGTGTGGTAAGCCAATCTGAAGCGTATATTAAAAAAGCGTCCGCAAAGGTTATCGACAAGATATGGCGTCAATATGAGTTGAAGAGAATGGAAATTGCAAACGCTTTTCTCACCGACTTGTTAATCAGCAAATTCGCTAGCTTACTGGACGGGTTGAACGCTATTGAAAATCCTGACGAACTAAACGACGAGTTGCAAAAAGACCCGCTATTAAAAAAAGACGTCGAGAGCATTGTCGCGATTGTGACGCCGTACGTGCCTTTCTTAGGCTTGTTGTCGGGAGGAATCACAACGTCTAAATATGTGTACGACCACCATTTCAGAAGTGCGACGACAAACACTGAAAATAGTGAGCGGGTGGACTAATTTGCATGCTAGCAGGTGGTTTCATAACAACCGCGCGAGTCCATTCACACAACGGTTTTTTATTCACGATATTTATAGTGTACGATTTAACGAGTACGCTCAAAGTTAGACAGTCTTAGCATGGTGGTCCTTCTTCAAACACTGCGATTCTTCTCTCATAGTCAGCGCGACAGCAGGTGGTTGTACGTGGTGTGTTGCTAACAACAACATTCCATTGCGAATAGCAACCACAACTTTTCAAAAAAAATATTTTAAAATGAAAATATTTTTTCAAAGTGAAAATATTTTTTCAAAGTGAAAATATTTTTTCAAAAAATCGTAGTTGCTATTCGTAATGGAATGTTGTTGTTAGCGACGCCAACAGGTGACCTTGATTCGTATAGCAGGTATCGCATATGAAATCTATTTAACACTAGACTCTAGTGGCTCTCTCGCTGAAATTTATTAAACATCGTCACTAGAATCATAATCTAGTGGCTTTTTTTTTCGCGCATGAATTGAAACAATGGTAGAGCGCGTCAGTCATAGTTTGTCAAACACAAATGTGAAAATGACGACATAAAACTTTCTCTAAATTTGACGAAATGTGTCGTATTTCGTTAAAATAGCGATTTGGTGTTGTCTCGTGAGTCTCGCGTGTGTTTGGCATCAATTTAGTAGAAAACGTGGGAGGGGTGTTTAGATTGACTAACGATCGCTGTAGTAGTATAGCAAGTGGGGCTGTGGGCTTATTCGACCTCAACCGTGAATATAAATACCAAAACATCACCAAATTTGTCGAGTCGTGACTTGGCCAAATTTGGTGATGTTTTGGTATTTATATTCACGGTTGAGGTCGATTGGGCTCGCAGCCCCACTTGCTATACTACTGCCCTAATACTAACGCCCTAATACTAACGCCCAAATACTAACGGCCAAATACTAACGGCCAAATACTAACGGCCTAATACTAACGGCCTAATACTAACGGCCTAATACTAACGGCCAAATACTAACGGCCAAATACTAACGGCCAAATACTAACGGCCAAATACTAACGGCCAAATACTAACGGCCAAATACTACCGGCCTAATACTACCGGCCTGATACTACCGGCCAAATACCAACGGCCAAATACCAACGGCCAAATACCAACGGCCAAACACCAACGGCCAAACACTAACGCCCAAATACTAACGCCCTAATACTAACGCCCTAATACTAACGCCCTAATACTAACGCCCTAATACTAACGCCCTAATACTAACGCCCAAATACTAACGCCCAAATACTACCGGCCAAATACTAACGGCCTAATACTAACGGCCTAATACTAACGGCCTAATACTAACGGCCTAATACTACCGGCCTGATACTAACGGCCAAATACTAACGGCCAAATACCAACGGCCAAACACCAACGGCCAAACACTAACGCCCAAATACTAACGCCCTAATACTAACGCCCTAATACTAACGCCCTAATACTAACGCCCTAATACTAACGCCCTAATACTAACGCCCAAATACTAACGCCCAAATACTACCGGCCAAATACTAACGGCCTAATACTAACGGCCTAATACTAACGGCCTAATACTAACGGCCTAATACTAACGGCCTAATACTAACGGCCAAATACTAACGGCCAAATACTAACGGCCAAATACTAACGGCCAAATACTAACGGCCTAATACTAACGGCCTAATACTAACGGCCTAATACTAACGGCCAAATACTAACGGCCAAATACTAACGGCCAAATACTAACGGCCAAATACTAACGGTCAAATACTAACGGTCAAATACTAACGGCCAAATACCAACGGCCAAACACTAACGGCCTAATACTAACGGCCAAATACTAACGGCCAAATACTAACGGCCAAATACTAACGTCCAAATACTAAAGGCCTAATACTAACGTCCAAACACCAACGGCCAAACACCAACGGCCAAATACTAACGGCCAAATACTAACGGCCAAATACTAACGGCCAAATACTAACGGCCAAATACTAACGGCCTAATACTAACGGCCAAATACTAACGGCCTAATACTACCGGCCAAATACTACCGGCCTAATACTACCGGCCAAATACTAACGCCCTAATACTAACGGCAAAATACTAACGCCCTAATACTAACGGCCAAATACTAACGCTCTAATACTAACGCCCTAATACTAACGCCCTAATACTAACGGCCAAATACTAACGGCCAAATACTACCGGCCTAATACTACCGGCCAAACACCAACGGCCAAACACTAACGCCCTAATACTAACGGCCAAATACTAACGCCCTAATACTAACGCCCTAATACTAACGGCCAAATACTACCGGCCAAATACTACCGGCCAAATACTACCGGCCAAATACTACCGGCCAAATACTACCGGCCAAACACCAACGGCCAAACACCAACGGCCAAACACCAACGCCCTAATACTAACGCCCTAATACTAACGGCCAAATACCAACGGCCAAATACCAACGGCCAAATACTAACGCCCTAATACTAACGGCCAAATACTAACGCCCTAATACTAACGCCCTAATACTAACGCCCAAATACTAACGCCCAAATACTACCGGCCAAATACTAACGGCCTAATACTAACGGCCTAATACTAACGGCCTAATACTAACGGCCTAATACTAACGGCCTAATACTAACGGCCAAATACTAACGGCCAAATACTAACGGCCAAATACTAACGGCCAAATACTAACGGCCTAATACTAACGGCCTAATACTAACGGCCTAATACTAACGGCCAAATACTAACGGCCAAATACTAACGGCCAAATACTAACGGTCAAATACTAACGGTCAAATACTAACGGCCAAATACCAATGGCCAAACACTAACGGCCTAATACTAACGGCCAAATACTAACGGCCAAATACTAACGGCCAAATACTAACGTCCAAATACTAAAGGCCTAATACTAACGTCCAAACACCAACGGCCAAACACCAACGGCCAAATACTAACGCCCTAATACTAACGGCCAAATACTAACGGCCAAATACTAACGGCCAAATACTAACGGCCAAATACTAACGGCCAAATACTAATGGCCTAATACTAACGGCCTCATACTACCGGCCAAATACTAACGGCCTAATACTAAAGGCCAAATACTAACGCCCTAATACTAACGGCAAAATACTAACGGCCTAATACTAACGGCCAAATACTAACGGCCAAATACTAACGCCCTAATACTAACGCCCTAATACTAACGGCCAAATACTAACGGCCAAATACTAACGGCCTAATACTACCGGCCAAACACCAACGGCCAAACACTAACACCCTAATACTAACGGCCAAATACTAACGCCCTAATACTAACGCCCTAATACTAACGGCCAAATACTACCGGCCAAATACTACCGGCCAAATACTAACGGCCAAATACTAACGGCCAAATACTAACGGCCTATATCTAACGGCCTGATACTAACATTAGTAACATGAAGTCAGGGCAATGTCATTATGTGGAGTACTATCTATAAGTCGAGATGGCAATGTGCCATGTCCTAGGCAAATATTGATGTTTACGTTCGCTTTCATCGAATATTTCTTCATGATAAGTTCATCGTTGATGCAACAACAAAAGTATGCTATGTTCACAATTAAATTGAATGAAATGTTTTGCTATACACCTATTTGCTAGTGTAAAATTATCAATCGAATGAATAATGCATAGCTAAGATAATAATTAGTAGGCGCGAGATAAGAAATAGGCGCGAGAATCGCAGTGTATAAAAACTACGCTTGTAAAAACTAAATAAAAACTACGCTTAAAAACGTACTACCGGACAATTCTCTTACCTGTATAAAAATATAGAGAAGAAATAATGGCACCAAAACAGTCAAGAAGTACGGTGTAGAAAAACAAATCAAAAACACAGTTCCGATAATAGCGACAGACGTTTCGAAGAACGAAGCAACATTTCGAGGAAGAAATGCATCAATAACATCAATATCTTTAGAAAATCTATTCACAATGCGGCCAAGAGGCGTTGTCTCGTAGAATGACATCGGCAGTCGCAGTATGTTATCTAAGAGTAGCTCGTGAAGTACATTAGAGCCTTTGACACATAGGTATGCCAGTGTAGCCGCTGCTGCGAGTAAGAAGAATCCTTGTGCGGTACCCAGGGCCCCGTAGACACCGACATATTTGTTTTGCTCGTCGTTAGTAGTGATGTTAGCTGAACTCCAATAAGCCAACCAAATACGAGAACCAGTAATACAGGACTCCGAGACAATGTAAAAGAAAATCATCACGAAGGACAGGAGAGTTCCACAAGATGAGAAATAATATAGAAACACCGAAGATTTTACCTAAATGAAAACATAAACTCGCTTAATTAACAGTTTCTGTGTTCAAAAGCGAAATATCAAGAGCTAAAACAGTGAAATATCCCCACAGGGGGAGGCATCTCATGTAGCTATATCCCCTCATTGTGTCATCGTCCCCAATGAATTCCCGCGAAAAGGCGAGATCCCCGTCTTAACTCTAAGTATCTAATAGGTACCAGTAGCCTATAGGTTTTTAGGGATGGGGAGACGCAGGCAGGCAGACATGCAGGCAACCTTGTACCAAGAATCTTATATCTCCACTCTCCGCCCGTCCCAGCAGTGTGGGGGCGGGCGGAGAGCGGAGATAATACCCTGGTTAGGAGGTTGGCGGCAGGCCAACACGATCTCTCCTTAAATTAACTATTATCCTTAATTTACAAATCGCTCTAAATTAAGGATAATGGTTAATTTAGCGGCGATCGTGAGAGTCGCGCATGCGTGTGTTAGTCAATTACTATCCCACAAGCTTAGTATCTGTCACTTGTTTATAAGTTTAGCTAGCCAAGTAGGGGAGTGGATGAGTCGGGATCTAATGGAGAAAATTTTGACGGGGGTTAGTATAAAGGTTTTTATTTTGGGTTATATTTCAAACCTTTATACTAATCCTTGTAACTAACCCTAGAACAACTAGTTTTCAGTCTTTCCGCGGAAAACTTATTTTAAAGTATACTTTCTAAATATAAATATTTTTCTGATCAAACCGTGAACGTGGCAATATTACGCAAACCGCACGTTCCGCTGTATCTTTACTTATATCACCATTGGCTCGGTTTCCTTTTTTTGCTACAGGTCTTTATTTCTGATAACACGCATTGGAATCCAACTGTCGTAAAGTTGGGGGCGGTTTTGAATATTTCCAGGGGAGCGCGGGGCTGATAAATCTATTGAATTGAAATTATCCATGAGGTTAATAACTGGTTATCAACCTATAAATCCACTGACAGATCAAAGCCCAAGTCAGGCAAGCTGACATCAAACCTATTCTGCGTTATAAAAATGTCTTCGTCTGACTCTGCATGCTTCTGCAATAGCATGCAGTTGATGAAAAACAATACGAACAATCTAAACATCCAAAAATTGAATACGGAGTTGAACTGGTGAACAGTAGGAAAACCCAAGAGACCGGCTATTATCATTCTGAATATTCCACATTAATTCACAGTTTTTTTGACATAAAACGCCTTGAAAGAAACTCAGCTCACACTACGTTTAAAAAATACAAAATTATTTTCAGAATACCTCACAAATGGTGAAGGCGGTTATATACCTTGGTGTTTAAGCGATATATCAATCATCGGGCTTCGGCCTCGGGTTGATATATCGCTTAAACACCTCGGTCACGGTATATAACCAAAACATACAAAATAATCCTTCTTAATTTACAATATCAATTCCATAAATTGCATTCTCGTTAACACCCGGATTATGGATTATTGGGTTTTATTGCACAAGTACCGAGGTCTTCACTAATGAAAAATATCGTAAAATCAGGGATATTAGGGTTAGTATTAAGATTATTATTAAAGTTAGTATTAACATTATTATTACGGTTAGAGGGTTAATATTTATCAATTATTGAATGAGGTTGAGCATGATAAGAAGAATTATCAAGGCCGAAGTTTGTGTTATCTGCCGAAGCCGAAGGCTGAGGCGGATAACACAAACTGAGGCCTTGATAATTCTTCTTATCATGCGAAAACCGAATTCAATAATTGTTTTATTATTTATTTAAAATAATTTATTTAAAAACCGTTCCTTTGAGCAAGCCATTTGTGTTTTACTACTGAGGCAATCAACTTTCGTCCTGCATCGTTGGAAAAACGTCATAGCGTGCAATATTAGTTTTTCATATTGCACCATTGATGTCACAACTCCATATTTGGTAGGGCAATTAGTCGATGAGCCAGACTGTTTATTGGTACCATGTTGAGGGACTAGATGTTACCCGGTTCTTTTTAATACTTATCATAAGTAGATATCAAAAAACTATGATGGACTTGTCCACTTTGTAGCTAAGCAAGAGTAAAGCTAGGTTTTATATCACCAGAAGGATGAAAATCCAAGATGGCGGCCAAAAATGGTATTTCTAAGCAAATTGTATGTAATTTCGTAGATTTGTTAAGAGGATATGTAAATTATAGCTATTATGATAGCATATAATGTAAAAATCCACATAATATTTACCATTTTTTGCCATAAAATGCACACAATAATGAAAGTACATTTCGTGTCGCTTACATGACGTATTTAAACAGAATCCAAGATGGCGGAACGTTTAAGAAACCAGAACTGTAAGTACATCAGTCTTTCTTGAAGTTGTAAACATGTTTATGGGTTTTTAACGAGTTTCTGAGACAAAATGTTTTAAAACAATGTAATTAGTGAATTGACGAGCCCGAAAACACTGGAAATTTTATCGATAGAAAATATACGAACTTCCAGACACCATAGAGACGCAACTAGTGATGTTCTTAGGTCAGCTGTACTACCCACCATTATGGCGACTGATAGCTTGGGCAACTCAAGTCCACTTATTATATTATTTATACTTGATATAAGTTCACATAATTCATGGATAAAATGAAAACCTAGCAATTAATGTTTCATGGCAAAATTTGTTAATTGATAAATGGTGAAATAATATGATTTATCTTTGTTAAATGCATAGTCATGTCCTTCTAGCAGCAAATGTCTTGCGTAGATTCGCATGAGACGCCTCCAAAAAGAGCACGTGGTGAAACAGAACATTTCGCATGTATACTATGCTCTTCAAAAGCTCCACGTGCAGAACTTGTGAACCCAAGGGACCACTCTTCGTGGATCACTCTTTTAAGAGCTGCAGAAATACACGACTTCCAACCCATCCTACAATTATCAACGGCCGATGAATTTGTTCCTAAAAATTTTTATCACCGCGAATGTCGAAGTGCTTTTACGCACAAGAAGGCACTGCGCAGTTTACACGCAAAAAATACCAACACTACAGAGGATTCCCTCAATGAAGAGCAAGGTGCTTCGCAGCGGCAGCCAACCTCCAGCAGTTCCAGAGTGTATGAAAGGATCTGCATTTTTTGTGAAAAGAGCAACAAATACATCAAACGATCACACACCAGAGAACCACTAATTCAAGCTAGTGAACTTCGTGCAGATGAGAAAGTACGAGCTGTGGCTACTATTAAGATGGACAATAAATTACTAGCAGTCACTTCTCGAGAATTAGTTGCTGCTGAGGCTCACTATCACAAAACCTGCTATCGTGATTACACTAGGGAATACAATATTCAATCCAACAATGAAATCACAGTGACAGATGGTGACAGAACTTATGCAGATGCTGTAGAAGATGCCTACCAGATGTTGTTTGCCAATATAAGGGATGACTTGTTCTCAAACCCCCGTGTTATGACTATGGTAGAGTTGACAGCCAAACTAGTTCATTATATGGAAGCTAATGGTGTTGACGAAATACAAGCGAGTACTAAAAAGCACATCCGCCGTAAATTAGAGGGAGAATTCGCGAAGAGCCTGTTGATTTTCCCTGATGACAATGGAAAACTCCTTGTCATTCCTGATAATCTAAAGATCACTACTTTGGCAGCAGAGCAGATGAGAATGAAAGGAGAATTGAAGTCCCTCAAGGAAGGTAATTCCGATCCATTAAAGCTGGTCCAAAAGGCAGCTCTTTTCATTCGAGATGAGCTCAAGAAATCCCAAGAACAAGCAAACCTTGGATGACCTCCACAACCACAACAGTTAGATGAGGATTATCTGCCTTTAACTCCCTTCATAACAGCCTTTCTGAAGACCCTTGTGGCAGGTGACACAGATAAGCCCCTGACCTCCCGTATGAATAGGTTTATCTATTCTGTTTACCAGGACTGCCTGTTTGCCGTAAGTGGTGGGTCTTGTGCTACAGCCAAGCACATATTACTTCCATGGGCTGTAAAAACACTTACTGGAAATGTGGAAGTGATTAAGTTGTTAAACCGGTTGGGCCATGGTGTTTCACATTCAAAACTGGAGGAAATAGAAACTGAACTATGCCTACAAAAGCTTCAAAGTGGTGACGAAATGGGTCTCATCTTACCATCAAATGTCTATCCTGGTGTCCCTACAACATTAGCGTTCGATAATATTGATCGACTGGAGGAAACACTTAGTGGAGGTGGAACATCTCACCGTGTGAATGGTATAGTGGTTCAGCCAATGGTACATACAGTTGAAGCATGCCCAGCACCTGCTGTCACGATACCTAGACAAAAGAAGAGAAGCATAGGCCAAGTAGAGTTTGTTCTGCCAAGTTTTAATGCAGGCGAGCGCGTTGGTCCACCAGCAATTAAACCTCTGTCAATTGATTGCAGTGCTGCCGTCAAAACAGCACAGATGAAGAACTTTACTTGGTGTATGGCACGACAAATCAACACCACCGAGAGAAACGTTTGTGGGTGGACTGGCTTCAACATCCTGACGAGAGATCAAACCCATGTCAACCAGGATACAGTAGGTTATCTTCCGACTATCAACGCACCGGCAACAGCAATGAGCACAGTGAATGAAGTCTTAACACAAGTTCTCAAGATCAAAGAATATCTTGATTTAAAGGGAATTGTATGCGTTTTTGACCAAGCATTATACGCGAAGGCAGAAGACATCACATGGAAACACCCCGACAAGTTTCAACCAATTGTACTGAGGATGGGCGTATTTCACACGATTTGCAACTTCTTAGGAATTATTGGGAAACGGTTTCTTGACGCAGGACTACGTGATCTAGCTGTTGAGTCCGAAGTCATCGCAGAAGGTTCCATAGATCGAGTTTTGAATGGCAAACAGTACAATCGAGGGATTCGCCTTCACAAACTAGTCTACGACGCACTTCACAGACTAGCTTGGAAAGGTTTCCTCGGTTGGTTTGAAAGGAACCAGGCAGCAGAGTTGCAGTCCTTGTTGGATGACACGCGATCATTGGTTGCCAATCTTAATCAGTCAGTCACCCAAGAAAACCTAGATGGCATTCTTCGCAATCCACATTTTGTCCATTTGTTTGATCTCTTCCAGCAATATCGTACATTGACATGGTCGAGACACTTCTTCATATGATTAGATCTTCAAGAGAAGGAAACTGGCTACTTCATCTGTATGCCATCCGTGCTGTTCTGCCATGGTGTTTTGCGTACGACAGAATCAATTACAGTCGTTATCTATCCGTTTACTATGCCGAAATGACCAGTCTCTCAATTGATCATCCAGATGTCCATGACCAGCTTGATAATGGAGGATTTTCTGTGCAAATCGGCAGACAGAATCCCTTTGGAAGGATTCCGGTGGACCAAACCATTGAAGAAACAGTTAACAAGGACACACAAACAGCTGGAGGAACGAAGGGATTCAGCCTCAAGCCGGCGGCATTGAGCCGCTATTATCTCACAGCAGAGTATAGAAGTACTTGCATGAAACAACTACGGGAACTGACTGATATCAGCCCACCTGGTATCAGCCATCATGACTTAGAATCATTTCGTATTCGAAAGGATGAAGTAGATGTACAATCACTTGTTAATTTGATGGAAAATGAATGGATTAATCCATTTAGTGGCGACCCGACTGAGCTGATCAGCCTTTCAACAGGTACTGCTGCCCCTTCTGATGTTGCAAGTGATCTTCTGACAGCCAAGACAATTGGAGACACAGCATACAAGCACTTTCAAGAGAACCGAATTGAAAGCAGTAAGAAGGCTTTTCATGATCCACTTCCCAAGCAGAAATTAAAAACATTTTCTGATGTGAACAAAGCAAGAGTAGTTAAAGGTACCAACAAGGACGCTATTCTAAAATCTGACCACAAGTTATTTGGCCACATGGTCCTCATTGCTACTAGCAGAAAGTTGGACATGAGTTCAGTTCTGGCTCACCCACTTGGGCCATTGCCATGGTCGCTTGGCAACTGTGATGGTACCCTGAAGAAAACAAGCAAAGCTACCCTGGCACGAAAGCTAGAGAACAATGTTTCATTAGCAGAAGTCATTCCTCAACCATCAGCTTTCATTATTGATGGAATGAGCCTTGTACAAAAAGCTCACGGAGATAATAAGACTTTTGGTGAACTTTCAGAGGCACTTTTCATGTCAGCGTTACGTGCTGGGTCAGGAAGCTATCGCATAGACGTGGTATTTGATGTCTACACGGACGTGTCCATAAAGAATGCCGAGCGAGTCAATCGTGGGTCAGACAGTGGTCTTCTCTTCGGCAATATTGTCGCTGGCCACAAGGTAAAGCAGTGGAGGCGTCTTTTGTCGTCATCCAAAAGTAAAACAAACTTAATCAAGTTCCTGGCCCAAGACTGGAAAAAACAAGCATTAAGATCAAAGCTCCAAGACAAAGTCATGTACGTTACATGTGAAGGTAAATGTTTCAAACTGACAAATGACACTTCAAGTGAAGTTGACACTTTGTTCACTACACAGGAGGAGGCAGACACGCGCATGTTACTACATGCAAAACATGCAGCAGAAGAGTCTAGTTCCATCATCATTGCGTCTGAAGACACAGATGTGCTTATCATTTGCCTTTCATTCATCCGTAAGTTTGCTTGTCAGATGTACATCAAATGTGGCACCAAGAACAGAGAAAGATTTGTTGATGTACAGAAGGTCGCTGCTGCTGTTGGTCACGACATGTGCAGTGCACTTCCTGGAATGCATTCTTTCACAGGATGTGACACAGTAAGTGCTTTTGGAGGAAAAGGCAAGATCAGTGCTTTGAAGCTAATGCAGAAGAACAGGATGTACCAAGAAACATTTACCAAGCTGGGTAAAGAATGGTCAATGACAAGAGAGCTCTTCGACGTGCTTCAAGAGTTTACCTGTAAGTTATATGCTTACAGATGCCCGTCTACCACTGTAAACGAGCTACGGTATCAATTGTTCAGGGCAAAGAAAGGAGAGGTCGAATCAGGACAGCTGCCTCCTTGTGAAGATTGTCTCTTCATGCACAGTCTTCGTGCAAACTACCAGTCTGGAGTGTGGCACCGAGCTCTTGAACAGCGTCCCAGGATTCCCAATCCAAGTGGTCATTGGTGGTGCAATGAAGATGGGAAACTTGCGATTTGCTGGATGACAGGATCACCAGCCCCAGATGTCATCATCGAGTTCTTATCTTGCAAGTGCACCTCAGTCTGTAAACTGCCAAATTGCCAGTGCCTTGCCAATGGATTGAAATGTACCATCACATGCAAGCTGCAAGACTGCAACAATTGGCAAGAAGAGAACTCTACAGTGCAAGATTCTGTTTCAGAAGATTGCTCAGACGATGAAGATGTATCAAGTTAAGAAAATAAGAATACTATAAGGTTCTGAGGCTGGCTCATGTTTGAGATAGTTTATTACTTCTTGTTCATATACTTTCAAGGTTTTCCTTCACTGTTATGTATTATTACTGATCATCTGAATAGCGTAAAACGAGAACTGTTCTTTAAAGAAAATAAGCATGATCATAGTTAAGAAATTACTGCAGCCTCTGGAAACAAAACAAAAAGGTCAATAAAGAACATAAACAAAATATTTTATTTGACCTTGCTTTGTTACTGACATTTTGGTTGTCATGGAAACAATGACAACAATAGACCTTAAGTAATATATCTACAGAGAATATTTAAAACATCAGTTTAATATAATTAATGAAATGGGCTGTAAATATGTCGGTTCTGAAGTTATAACGCAATGAAATTGGTACATGCTCTTTTTCTCCTTCTGCGAATTTTTGAACTGGAGGGTGATAAAAGCGCTGCCATTTTTGCCTTTAGCTACATCTCTTGCAGGTCCATCATTGTTTTTTAGTATCTATAGACATGTGTCTTTACAAAAACGAGTAAGAGATTTAGTCCCTCAAAGTGGTACCAAAAGTTAAGATTTTGAGGTCTGGCTCATCGACTAAATTAGTTGATATGACGATTTCACCGTTGGCTGTTAGCCAATCAGCGATCACGAATTCTTTTAAATAAATAATAATAGGGTTTATAGTATTAAGGTTGATATTAGGGTTATCTAGGGTTAGTTGGCACTGTTTATCACCATTCTCGTTTAATACTTATGGCAGTATTCGTCAACAACAGCTGACAATTTGCGGCCACGAGGCACAAAGTGCGTGCCCAAATTTTAGTTTTAGGTCAGCACATCGTGCCTTCGTGCCTCAAAATAGAACCCAGTCTCCTGGTACTGAATATCGTGCATGGATAGGCGCTTTAAGATCGTTGTCACTTGTATCTGCCACGAACACGAATTCAAACCATCACTAAAAACGAAGGGTGACTAAACCAGCTGTTGTGGTCTAGTGGTTACCACCCTGCATGTCTATGAGCTTGGAGACCCAGGTTCAAATCCTGGGTCGGACCACCACTCATCATGGTCTTAAAATAATTGAGGAGAAGGTGCTGCCTTTGCAACACCACCAGCAAATGGTAAGACGTTCGGGTCTTCTCGGAAAATGACCTTCGTAGGCACTTGGAATCTCTATCAGTTGGGTTTTCCGTTCACCTAAGAGTGATAAACTGAATAGTCGAGCGCTTAAAACATAAGCCTCTGGCTCGGATAAATAGAGCAACCTTATCCTGCGTGATCGACTCGAAATAAATCATACTCAAGGAACTTACCCGTCCAGTTTCTGCTTCTTCTTGCTTGATCATTTTGTTTTCTTCTCGTGCTTTCTTCTCCTGTTCAGTTAACAGAACATCACGTTGGGAATCATTACTGATCAGTGAACTTTTGCTTGATGTTATGTCTGCCAGAGAAATCCTTGTGTTGTAGCTGGTCACGCTTAGCTGCGATACAGCTCTGGCTCGTAGTTTAAATTCAACTGTTGGAAAAGAGCAAAGTCAACCAGGGAATTCTTTCTTCGATTTTTTCTTTACTCTACGCTCTATACACTAGGTCAGGGCTCGAAATAAGGTGCCGGTCATTTACCGCTGAATTTGTCGTTTGTCCGGCTAATATATCATCGCATATACCGGTCATGTATGACAGGTAATTTTCCCCGCCATCTACAGTAACTGCCACTGTTAGATTTAGTAAGGTGGGTTGCACCAGTGAGAAAGTTTACTAACAATAACCATGCGCTTTGCAACTTATAGAGTAACAAGATTAGTGATAATCAAATAAAAAAAAGTTTATTTGTCCCAGACGGGAATCGAACCCGCAACCTTCTGATAAGTAAGATATATATAGATATATCAAGACTGCTGATTGAGCAGCACGTTTGTTGCCGTACGAACTAGTACACAACGTATAGCCTTCGCTTGGTCATCTTAGTTCTGGTAGCTCAATGGTTAGAGGCTTAGAGCGTCTAACCGGAGATCAGAAAGTTGCGGCGGTTCGATTCCCGTCTGGGACTCAGAAACATTTTTCTGAGTTTGCGAGCTTGAGTAGCAAACAATTTACTATAAACTTTATCTTGTAAAGGTTTTGCTGTGCAACCTGCGTTAAGTTGTCAACACTCAGAAAAACTCAGAGTTCCAGACAGAACTCAAACCCACAACCTTCTGAATGCTACCACGCGCGAAAGCAAATACCACGCGCGAAAACCAAATAACGTAAGATTGTTTCGGTGTAATATATCATATATAATTTATAGACCATCCGCTCGGGGAATTCGTCGAAATATTACCCCTCGGGATATATCATCCCTCGGGGTAATTCCCCTCGCTCCAGGTCTATAAATGAAAAATTCACAAATGAAAAATGCACAAAGGAAAATCATGATCGTATCGTGTCATTATATGTGATGAAGACATACGCTTGTTATTCTCGAAAAAGTTCTCGCTGGTTTTTACGACAACGTTGATTTTCAAAATTACGCCACAATGAACTTATGAAATGATTCGTTTTTGAAGCTATTCAAAAAACCTCGCATTGTGTTTTAACAAAACACTAAATCCTGTTACATAATCTCACCTGCATCATCTTCATGTTCCTTCGCAAACGTCCGCAAAAATTCTGCAAAATCTCCGTCGTTTTCTAAGAGTTCGGAGTAACTGCCAACCTAAAATCGAAGTAAATAATTCCCTATAAAAATAGCTGCTTACTATAGATATATCTTTTCAGTCGGTGATGGCAAAAACCGTGAGTATTGTGCTATAAAAATTCCTTATAAAAATGGTTGCCTAAATAAGTAGTTGTAAATCGAATACAGCGTCCTGACTCTTGATTTACATAAACTTTCATGAATAGCGCTGCATCTGGCTGCTATTAATAGCTCAAAATGCGCCAAACAAACAAAATTTGACTCACAAATTATTTCAAATGAGCTATTTGCTTTTGTTATGGCCGCAATAAATATGGGTAAATGCGGAAAAACATGGGTGCTGACGTCATCTCGACGGAGTGCTATTTTCGGCCGATTACTTAAAAAATAAAAATACATAGTTGTGCAGCTACCGCTCTATGAAATTCTGTTGACCAAATTAAGTATCCCTCCCACAATCGTTAGGAAGCTATGGTACAAAGACACGTGTTTCAGGATAACACCACGTTTGACGAGTGACTAAGGAAAATTAATAAGTTTTACAATCTACTTAAAGTTGCAAAATATTTTCTGCTTGTAAATTTAAGGGCGCCGCAAGGGATTTGATGAGGTTGCACTTATTGTCCCGAATCAATCTATTATTGTCTTTGAACAATAAGTGTGACCGTGTTACGTCATCAAATCCAATATGGCGGCGCCCATGAGATTGCAAGCCGAAAATGTTATGTAACTTCAAATTGATTGTAATAAGAGCTTGATATAATATGAACTTCAATGTGTCGAAAAATACTTAAGTAAGAGTACTTAGGTATATTCATGGACGACGTTTCGGACGATGAGTCCTTCAGGTCAGATGGAGAATGAATTAAGAATTCTCCATCTGACCTGAAGGACACATCGTCCGAAACGTCGCCATGAAAATATGTATAAGTACTCATAGGTCCCGTTTACACGAGACCGCACGAATTTTTATCTGGATGAAAATACGTCCGGTTAGGCTTCGCGTTCACACGAGACCCTGCTATCCGCTCGAATTTTCGACACGAATCCGCTCAAATTTTCGTCCACCTACGAAAGCGGACGAATTGCGATTTGTGCCGGTTTAATATTCGTCCGGTACCGTGTAAACGGCAAACCGCCGCTTTTTCGTTGTGCTCCATAAAGGAAAATGAATCTGTGGAAGAAAGTTGTTTTTATATTGTTGTCAGTGCTTCTGTGGACAACTATTTCGGCTGCGGGGATCCTGAACGCGGCCTTTGTAATGCTTTCAGACAATTCCCATCGAAAACGAAGGTTGGTTGAAGAGAGTTCAACTATAAAGGTTAGCAGGATGTCACATATGATTAACAAACGAAAATCAAGAAAACATCGCAGGTTCTGGGAAAGACCTGGAAGAAGCAGTACTTGGTGGGACAATATTCTCAGTGGCTTTGTTGTACAAGAGGAATGGAGAGAAAATTTCAGAATGTCAAAAGAGAGCTTCTTCAACTTGTGTAATCAACTCAGGCCCTTTCTAGAAAAAAAACACACCAACATGCGTGCATCCTGTATTACCTATCAGATGAGGGTAGATACCGAAAGGTGGCAAACGCCTTTGGAATATCTAGAGCTGCTGTTTCTTTCATGTGATCGTCCGAAATGTATCCTTTGTTATAACTCATCACCTGGGACCCAAATACATAAAACCTCCCCAGATTGAAGTGCAGGTGAAATCAGCAGTCTCTAAATTCTATGAGAAGCATGGTTTCCCATAATGTATGGGGGCTATAGATGGTACCCACATCTTCATCAAAAGGCCAAGTGAGAACTCGACAGATTTATTGAACCGGAAAAACCGATACTCCATAAATGTTCAAGACATGTGTGACTACAGATATTGCTTTACAGATGTCGTGGTGAAGTGGCCTGGAAGTGTGCATGATGCACGAATATTTGGAAACTCGAAGATAAACAAATTATTCAGAGAACATGGAATCTCCCAGTGCTTAAAGAGAATTGTGGGTGAGGAAGATCCAGTCCAAGTATGTATTCTGGGAGACCCTGCATATCCCCTATTACCCTTTGTCATGAAGGAGTTTCCAGGTGGGGGAAACACTGTCCAGGAACAATATTTTGGATGGCGTCTTTCATCAGCCAGAATGGTTATCGGAATGCTCGTTTGGCAGACTGAAAGCAACATTTGGGGCTTTAAAGCGTGAAATGGACATTAATTCTGTAGACTTGCCCTTTGTTATTTATGCATGTTTTGTTGATTTTTGTGAGCAGCAAAATGAGAACATTGGGGATGATGATATAGCTAGAGCAGTTGACTATGACAGGGAGTTCCAACCACCACTGTTAGGTAACAGGTATTCTCTTGGAAACAATGATGAAACAAGTGGTAAAAAAGTTAGAGACATTTTTGTTAAATATTTTGATTAATAGTTTCAAGTATTAGCAGTGCTCAGCAAATTAATGAGAGGCATATACAAACAATCACATGTATTTGCATAGGAAAAACAATCATTCAAGAATTATTTAAATATTTGAGTTTGAGTGAAGGCAGAACAGATATTGAACAAGTAGAATCTGTAAAGACAGACAGACAGACAGACAGACAGTACTATACATGTATTAGAAAATTTGTTCTGCTTAAAATGTACAGTAACGCAAGTGATGTACACCATATTTTGTTTTTCATTAATATCTGATAGTAGCTGCTGAAGTTGTAATTGTCACTTTAATATGCATGATGTGACCTCTTGTTACTCAAACTAAAATAATAATAGTTTAGGAATATCAAAATAATACCAAAACATAATCATGTTCTAGTAACTTGGACGCAATGGGAATAACAACGTTAAAAATAAGACATTGGTAATCTCAACTAAATGGATGTCCTAGAAGATCTGTATTACTTCTATCTCCATATGCACTCGTTGCACTGTACTGTTGGTGTCCATAAATAGGGACCTTAAGATCTACGACGGCAACCTAGGACGGCGACGGCAGTGAAAGCAATATAAATTTTAGTATTTGAATGAAACCACGGTCGATTGATTAGCGTATTTGACAGTCAAAGCTTGTTTTATGATCTCCAAAACGCTTCAATATTTCTAAAACGATTGTAGTGTCTGTGTTTAAGTTAGTCTTAATGAACAGCTCTCATCTCTCCGCGAGTTACCGTCATCCTAAAGACGTGAAAATGTTCTCAGTGGCGTTGTAAACAGAAATAGAATTCATTCTTTTTGTTTTGCATAAAGATTCTTTTGTTTAAACGACGTCCCCGTACTAGGTTGCCGTCGTAGATCTTAAGGTCCCTAATGTGTTGCTGCTGTGGGGGGGGGGGGGGGGGGGGGGCACATTGGGTTGTTGAAACATGCCTTGTAACATACATGTATTAAAGCCATTACTCATGACAGCAGTCAAAGTGTTCATGCTGTTTTCAAAAAATTTCATACGTTTCTCCTGCTGCTTTTCACTTTCCTCTATCATTTCTACCCCCTCTTCTTCAAGACAAGCTCTTGTTTCGCTGTATCCAGGAGCTGAGCTTCGACAGCAAGCTTTTTGGTTAGCTTGGAATCTTTCTTTTCCTGTAAGTGTTTTACCAAGTTTCTTCTGAACTCTCCCATGTCTTTACCTGTTGATTGTGCAGAAGAATTTTGCTCAACTTCACTTTCATCAGTTCCACCATTATCTGTTGAAAATGGCGAAGGTGAATGCACACTCCTACTAGAGGTAGGGCTTGGCGATTGTGCTTCAGATGAAGATGCTAATTGCAGGGTCACTGTTTCAATACCTCTAGGCATGCTTTCCACAGCTGGGGAGCCAGCCCATATTTCATAGCACTCGTCGTATAGCCCAAGAACAATCCTACCCCCGCCATTTCTACAACCACTCTCAACAGCCTTTCGAAAATTTCCTTTTATCCTTTTTATTTTTGGAGCTATTTTCTCTTTAGTGATGATGGTTGGGTCGTCGCAATGCGGGAATTCCTTTTCACATACTCCGGTTTCCTTCCTTGGATATCTGGCTTGGAATCTTGTTATTATTTCCTCGTACTTATTTTTTATTGTTTCCCAGTCTAGGCCACACGCTGTTTTCGCTGATTTATAATCAATCACTACTTGAATAAGTAGAGCCGCATCTTCGTCCGTCCATACAAAATTCGACTTTTTAGAGACATCCGATGACATTCTAATAATCTTTCCAAACCAAATTTTAATACCGAACCGTGGCAAAGCTGTCAAAGATGGTGGCTCGTTTCGGTTAGTGGTGGGCGATTATACAAGCCACTAACGCGAGTAATCGATAGTGGAACTCATGGTATCGAACATGCTTTCGATTACTTGAGCCTTTCGATTACTTGAGCGTTCCTTTTAGACTTTTTCTCATTTTCTCGTCTTTCACATTGTCTTTCACATCAACAATTATGGCAAGTTCATCAACTGCAACGCGTAGTCTTGTGTGGAACTATTTTGAAAAGTTTCATGATGAAACAAAGTCGAAGTGCTTGTTGTGCAACGATGTTTTTCAACATTCTAACAACACATCTAACAGGAGTGACGTCACAGTAATCGTTTGAGTAATCGATATCATCGATACCTAACATCAAAAGTAATCGGTATCGTATCGAAACGATTTTTCGGGTATCGCCCACCACTAGTTTCGGTGTTTCATTACGCATGTCACAAGACCAATCCCCATTTACCAACCATTTACCCCCATTAACCACAAAAGTTCCCCCGGAACTTCATCGAACACGACTCCGTGTAAACGGAAAGGTTAAGTGAACGAATTTTTTAGCGGAACCGTGTAAACGTAACCATCCGGACGAATTTTCACCCGGATAAAAATTCGTGCGGTCTCGTGTAAACGGGGCCTTAATTAAGTATTTTTCGACATCTATCAAAATGAAGTCATTTTCATTTTGTATTAATTGACCTATGTCGTAAGACAGTTGCTATTATACAAAACAAATAGAAAATGGCTTTTGTATCTTTGTACTGTGATAGAAACATGAATGACGTTATTTAAACAAGAAAAATACCTGAAAAATCCAGCGGGCAGTTTTCCGATTGCAATGACGTTGTTCATGTTTCAATCGCAGTATACATAAAATAATTTTACGCCACGCACGATGTGATTGGTCAGCTTGCTGGTCTCTATCAGGCTACGGAGACTGGAATGACGTATAATCTGATCGAAACCCTCGTAAAGTAATAAAAACAATCGAGAAGTTGGGAGAGCATTCGCCTCGGCAGCTCGTGCTTCTCGTGTTTTTATTACGTCACGCATTTCGATCACGTTATAGAGACCCGAGCAGACGTATTCTATCATCTAAACAGAGAATCACCAAGCAATTTTATATTTGTTAAATAGAAATCGGAACACACCTTTTGAAAATGTTATTCTATAAATATATTTACAACATTTTGACGCCTGCAGTGTATTTCCTCAAACAGTCGGGATCCCTTTACAAATTGTGACATGTTCACACATTTCTCCACTCACCTCAGAGATGGCTCCATTGCGCAACACTATAATTTGGTCAACTTGAGGTAAAAATCGAACTTGGTGGGTAACCAACACTCTTGTCTAAAATAAATATAAAATATTGAAAATAAAGACTGCAATTAAAGATAAATTAATGAGTTTTTTCAGTGAAATCAGTTAAAGGGGCTGAAAGTGAAAAAGAGAAGAGAGAGGTAGACAGGCCGTACTCAGAAAATTTTACAGGGGGGTGTAAGCTAACTTCAACGAGCTTGTACCGACTACATACTATCTATCGATGCTTGTCAAAATATTGTCTTTCCGTTGGGTGCCTACTAAAATGACCCTGGTCAGCAGGTGAAATGGTTAATTAGTCCTACGTTAATAACGCACTCTCAATACGAAATGAAAACATGACATTTTAATAAATTTATGTCTTTGGTGTTCTCTCGTTGATTACATTTACATATATTAGACAAAACATTTAACATCAACATTAGATTTGTGAGTCTTAAATTTGGTAGTTTGAAATTAATTTAAACTGATAAGTGCTAAAAGTTAATGATTCTACTTGTCCGTGTTAAATCAAACACGTCTAAAATATAACTTCTGCCGACTGAAACACACACCCCCGTAGCTCCGGGCCTGGAGGTAGAACGGACAATCGAGAGAGTCACCAACAACGCTGCTGACGTATTAAAAAAAATATTAAAAGATCGCCTTTGTTAAAAGTGCATCTGAAATTTGCAATCAACAAACTTTGATGAACTCCCCCGTGGCTTCATAGAGAAAATACGGTATTTGGATTTGAAATTTTATCAGAAGCACGCCTTTGATCGCACTGCATAAGAGGTCCGGCATAGGAGACAATAACTAATTTTCCTCGATGCTCAGGAGGTGGAACACAAACATCGACAAATTGCCCTCAACTGCCAAACAAAAAGGACGGACATGGGAACATGCTCCTTTAAGACTTTTTGAAATATTTGAAGTAAACTACTACACCTGCTTGTGTTTTCACTTCTTTCTTGTCGTTCGTTATATTCAATATGAAAATATTATTTCCAAAAATATAAAATGTCGTGTGGGAGACTGAAATTAACGTCCAAGTTTACCGCGTAGGTCCTGAAACTGACGTCCAAAAAGGACCTATGTCGAGTAATCACGGGGAAGGCTAAAAGGGATGACTCAAAAGGACCTTTCTGTTTTTTTCTGTTTTTTATTTTTCGTTAGGTTATGGATAGCTACGGTTAGTAAGTAAGTAAGTAAGTAAAACTTTATTTAACCACGCTAACCTCATTCAGCTGAACGCTGATTTCCAAGAGGGGCGTGGAACTTTACAAAATTACAAGAATACCACAATTAATTACAATAAATATCTAAACTAACAAAATACAATAAAATAGTTTAACAAATATGTACAATCTAAAAGGTAAAAATCAAAATATAAGCAGGTGAGATCAGTTAAGCAACAGACATCATGACCGACCAGTTGAAGAAATGATACTATTAAGATTACTATTATACTAGGTTTAAGGTTAGGGTTAGGATCAAGGTTAAGGTTAGTATTAGTAGTTTTAAAAAATGTGAAAGTCCTTTTGAGTCATCCCTTTTAGCCTTCACCAGTAATCACGTGGCTGGTAGAAGCTAATTGTTGATTGACTGTTGGATACTAACCATCATGTAACAAGATCCTAACCAGTGGGCGTGTTTACTTGGTTCTTGTGTCCGATTGGATAAAAAGGTCGAAAATGACCAATAAAATCTGTTGTTCAAGAAGCTACGTCTTTACCCCAATGTCTGCAGGTTTAGCTTAAAGTGCCTATACAGCCCTTTCGTTTTTTAGTTATCTGTGTAGAGGATGAAAAAATAGCTGATAAGTTAATTTATAATTTTTGATTTGGACTTTTCGTTTAGAAGATATCACTCTTTAAACATTGCTATTTATATAAAAAAGCCGCAAATTAGAAAGGCCTGGAACGAGCCACACTGTGACGTCATTTAAGAGACGAATGTGTGTTTTGCCTTGGGGAACTTGTAAACACCAGGGGCGGATCTAGACCGTAGCAACTGTAGCGCATGCTACAGTCAGATTTTGAGATAGATTTTGAGATAATGATAACTAAATTTAAATTTAAATTGCAATAACACTTTTCAGACAGCTTTTTCCAAGGTTCTGTGGGTAATCATTCTAAGCCATTTTGGTCATTTTTGCGCGCGATATGCGTCCATTCATTGGATTATTAACCCGCGATTGGGCATGCTCCTGTCACCCGCGCTTGCCTTGCCTCCCCCAAGAGCCTGCATTGCTCTTGGCTAGCGCTTGCCCGCATATAATGTCTAGCTACATAGCATCACGCTAAATGCGCATTTGCTGTGTTGCAAGTGTGACGTCGGCTACAGTCATACGAGAAAAATACCCGTAGCTGCTGCCGTAGGACTGTAGCGAAAATGTAGCAGACCAATCAAACGCCAGATTTCTATGACGTCGGCTACAGTTGACTGTAGCCAACTGTAGCCGACGTCATATGCTCGCAGCTCTTGAATGATGTGATATTTACATGTAGTGCGCTACATTCGTGCATAGTTCGTGCAGCTTCAATGGCGCCATTAACAATGTTTTACAACAACTGCTGCCCTATTGAATACATTGGACGTAAAGTTATTCTCCGGAGGAAGAGTCAGATAGACTAATCATCCTTAATTTACGGTGCTGTGAGCATGTTATTGCGCGAGAAGTTGGGAAGAAGAAGGATTATCTGCATGCATGTTCAGTTCCCTCGCAGCCGGTAAGCTCAAATCTGTGAATGATCATACTCATGCATAATAATTATATGATTAAATATGCTAATGAATCTGTGTAAAACAAATCGAAAACTCTAAAAGGTTGGTTTACTGCCGAAATATTGTTTAGGGTCTCAGGCCCTTTGATTTAGAGAGCATTATTAAATACTTGAATAACTTGAGTATTCGATTTGTAAATTACACTGCTAATTACACTGCTAATTACACTGCTAAATTACATGCATTAATATGTCATGTGTATTATAATATTATAATGTAAATAAGTTTCGTTTTGCGAGTACGACATTTACGATGTCAATACTGTTATGTATGTGAAGTTTGAATTTGAGCATTGCATATATGTGTTGTGATACCACTTGCTCCTTTGATCTTGTATATACTGCAGAGAACAACAGCAGATGGTAATTGTCTTTACAATGCTTGTTATATAATTACTCTGTGTGGTAGCGAGTCCCTGGTCATATATGTACCTCTGCTGTCTTGCAAGCATTGAACTGCATATGTAATGCATACTCTCAATTTATACTTCCCACCCATTGGTTGAGCAGCAGTGTATTAATGCATTTACAGATGAAGCAAATGCCTTTGCTATGTGTTTGTCTGACAATGCTTGCAATGAATTATTTGACAAGAGAAGATCGATCAAAGGCTGTTGTTGCAGAAGTTTACAATAATGTCCATAACTCTCAATTTTTCCTCATTTGCATGTCTTCTTTCACAATTGAGTGTGATCAATTAAACTTCCCATTGAATCATACTATCCAATTTCTAAGAGCCAACAAACTCCAGATGATATTAACCCTCAAGAATAGGTTGATTCCCTTGCTTTCATGTTCAACTGCACCATTTTGCCAAGAGATTAGCAAATGGATGATATTCAAATTGAGCAAATACACCTTTTTATGTACTTCATTACATATAGACTATCTCAAGACAACAGTAAATCCTACGACTAAAGATCATTATGTTTCCCTTTGCCAACCCAAATAAAGTGCCAATTAATCAAGAAGAATTTTTCATTGTTTAACATATTTATTTACCGGTAACATTATTTAAGCCATTATTAACTGATTTTGCCCAATCCTGACCACAGTTTGCTGCTCTACCAAGATGATTTTCAACTGTCAATGTTTTCTGGTCACTATTGTGCTGCTCTGACCAACATGATTTTTGAACTGTTTCAATTTTGTGCTTCCCTACAACCATTACCTTGCTGCTATACTGAGATGATTTTTGGGCCCTTTCTCAATATATGTAGCATCAACTCAAGTCAGTTTTAGGATTAGGGTTAGTATCTAAAACTGACTTGAGTTGATGCTATAATAATTTTACAGTTAGGATTAGGAAGTGCCTGATTTTTAACTAATTTTACTTCCTGACCAATATTAGACTGCTATACAGTACAGTACCAACAAATTGTTGAACTGTTTGTGCTTCCTGACCAATGCTACTGTACATTAACAGCCATGGTAGTGATTTTGCCTTCTTGTGAATGTGATGTCTTGCAGGGGCTGCATAGTAAATTAATTTTACTGTCTTGTGCAGGAAAATAAATTTATCAAGCATCTGCATTGTATAAAATCTTGCTTGAAGTAGTTGATTTTGCTTGCAGTGTTTATTGGAAGTTAACATGCATGTGATAATACTGTTATTATCATTATTGATTCTTTACTTCTGCTTAAAATTTCAACTTCACATGTTGCAAAATTACCTAAAAATATATGCTCAAAATGCAGGAAATTGGGTTTCAGAGGTTCTAAAATCTGAAATTTTCCGGGGGGGCATGCCCCCGTACCCCCCTAAATTGGTACACTTCCGTAATATGCTACAGTCAGATTATGACCTAGATCCGCCCCTGAACACTGTATTAAACACACTGCAATTTCTCTATGTGATATTCATATTTAATGTCCGCGTATCGTTAAAGTAAGGAATCGTTCAAGTAAGGTATCGTTCAAGTAAGGAATACGATTGACAGATATTTTTCTTTCAAATTCGCTTCATTAGAACATCCATACACTGCGTATCTGTCTGGCATGATTGAATAGTTCAACATAAACGATAAATTTTATAGTATAATCTGGGAATCGAGCTCGTTTGTTTACGAAGCTGGGAAGATGCTGGACTCATCTCTTAAATGACGTCACAACCTAGTTTCCAGACTCCAGAATTGGCAGAAATACGTTTTCGGTTTTTAATCGGAATTTGTTTACATTTCTTAATTTGGATGCAAAATATCTTGTAAACGAAAAGTCCAAATCAAAAACTGTAAAATAATTTATCAGCTATTATTTGATCCTCTATACAGATAACTAAAAAACGAAAGGGCTGTATAGGCACTTTAACATTTTGAGCGTGTCAACGTTCCAGTTATATATAGAGTTCTGAGACTTTTAATAGTTTTAATAAAGCAATACGTTCTTTTTTTAACAAAATATGAACATTTAACATTTTTTAAATATTATACTCTCTTTAAAAATTATTTAAAATCAAGATACTTTGTCGCTCTCCAGAACACATTCAATGCTGATATTATATCTACCTGGCGCTCAATATGTTTAAATTGTAATTCTGTGAGAGATCTTGAATCACAGAACTTCAGTATTTGTTGTTAATATTAACTGTGCGTGCGTACGTGAGTGTGTGTGTTAGTATAATGTATTTGTTGTAATAAGTGATATAATAAGGGATATCGTATCACAATTGGGCTGTGATATAGTAATATGTATATTATGTTATGTTAGTTATATATGTTATGTATTATGTATGTTTGTTAATTCTTAGGGTAAGACACCATGGCTAGGGCTGAACATCCCTGTTGTGTCTTGCCTTGTGTATGTAAACACGAAAACAAATTAAATTAAATTAAACACCACGAGCGGTCTCCATGGCCTCTTTCTTAATCGAGTAAAAGTCACGGCTACATTCCCGTTCTCAAGCTACCTTCATATTCTCGTCCTCGGACATTGCCATATAACTTTGCCCTCCACGGTTTTAAATTTGTAAAAATAAAGGGGAAAAATTTAAACTAGATATCTCTCATAAGTAATTTGTACCGACTAGTATCCTTTCTGAATCAAAGGCATTCAACGAGCGACATTGTATACCATGTCAATCACTTACTTTTTTCTTCAACATCCCTTTTGGGCCAATTATATGGTCAAATATATGTTTTCCTACATGCGAGTCGACAGCACTAAGGGGATCATCCAACAGATAGACATCAGCATCATTATACACAGCACGAGCCAAGCTAACGCGTTGTTTCTGACCACCACTAAGGTTAATACCCTAAATAAAACGACAGAAAACTATTTCAGAGATTTTAGATTTGCACGAATGTTTATAGAAGGTTTATAGTGAATATATACACTGTATTAAGTTTTTCCAATATTATGCCGTCAAAAGAAGTTTGTTTTTAGTATGTCGTTATTTTAAGCGTCACTTTCTTAATCGGGGGACGTCATTCAACATTTATATTATAAATATCCGCTGTTTTTTCAGTTTACCAGCAGACGTAGCACCTGATAAGTTGTCTGCCGAAAACCTGATAAGTTGTCTGCCGAGTTTAAAGTCGGGGGGGGGGGGTTGCTAAAAGGAGAACCGCTTGGAAAATTTTTGAACTCTAAGGCTCGGAAACGGCTATTTCCTGCATTTTGAAGAACGTTTTAACCGAAAAATTAAGATCATAAACAATGACAAACCATATTTTTAAGTCCATCTCATCATTGAATTTAATATTAACCAAACCTTTGAATTTAATATTAACCAAACCTTTGAATTTAATAACTATAACTTTAAATGTATGCACAGCAAGCGGGATTTTAGGGCATTATTCAATAGTGTAAATCGACAGCCCAATGTAAACAATTCAAAAGCTAAACACAACAATCAGTTTTTCTAAACAGATTCTAACTTAACAATGCTTTTATAAACACTGCGTACATATGTAGGCTGTGGATGACTGTGTGTCACGAAGCATCGAAGCCAGATTCTTTAACTTTTTAATTTAAAGTGCCAATGAATCGAAAATTAAGTTTGTCTTATTTGAAAGAATTCTTAAAACAATGAGGAATAACAATTTACAGCTCTTCCATATTTAACTTACTTCTTGAGATATTTAGACTTAGGTGATATTCAAATGAGATAATCTATGACGTAGCAAGTGGTACAAATCCTGTATTTCTTAAAGATTATTGAACGAAATCACTTGAAACTTGTCTTTAATGTTTTGTTTCATGAGTAGCTATTACAAGGTTTTGAATGATTTCTTTTAATAATATTGGAAGATATACATGATTTTCTAATGTTGTGTACAACTTGCTTACTTCTCATTGTTTTAAGAGTTTTTTCAAATAAGATAAACTTAATTTTCGATTCATTTGCACTTTAAAGATCTCTATATTTTTAATATTTTTTTAACTGGGCAAAAAAGTGTGGGGTTGGGGGGGGGGGGGGCTGAATCCCACCGGTCCCTGGTAAAGCATCGTGCTTCTTTTTAGTTTATATATTTGTACTCTAGTTCAGGGCTTATTTTGGAAGATTCACTAAGTTTTAACTCTTTATATTTCCCCCAAATTACCGAGTTGAGCCAAACTATACGTATTGATTGATCGATTGATCGATTGATTGATTGATTGATTGATTGATTGATTGATTGATTTATTGATATTTATACAGGGTAGCTCAATTCAGCTAAACGCTGATTTAAATGGGGCCCTGTTAACAAAATTACAACATCACAATAAATAGAGACAGAAATAAGTGAAATACATTTACAAAATAAATATATATATATACACACATATAATAGTAATAAATTGGTAGTCAGTCTTGAGCAAGCTGCAAATTTTTCTTTAGTTTCCTCTTAAAGTTATCTAGTTCTGTTAAGCAACGGTTACACACGCCGATTTGTGTCGCAACGCCATTGCGACACAAATCGGCGTGTGTAACATACCCCTGCAACGCCGATTTTAATGTTGCTGAAGCATTGAAAATTTTTAATATGGGATCAAAAACTTTCAACGCGTTGCTGCAACGCCATTGTAAGTTGACAAGTGTAACACACCAGCCGCCGATTTGTGTCGCAACGCTGTCGGTACCAGGCCATTTTCGTGCAAAAAAACTCCCAATTTCCCATGAATCTAAAGGAGCATCAACGTTTCAAAATGGAGGACGATAAGTTCGACAACAGCGAGAAGATTAAATTAATTGAGCTGTATCGTTTTGTCCCCATTTTATGGGATTCAAATTACAAGGGAGGGAAAAAAGATAAAGGAGATGCGATGAGTATGATCAAGAACGAGTTTGACATGAACTCGGCAATTAGCGAAATACCCTACGTTCTTTACTTCGTTGAATCCATTCTCTCGTCCAAACTGTTCTATTTCTTCTCTTTGTATCAGCGTCCAATTCAGCTTCGAGGAATAAAAATATCGCCAACAGCTTCTCTCTGCTCAAGCATCTCGCCATATTGATTGTTGTTTGAAGTTTTTCCCGCAATGCATTAATATACAATTAATATAAACAACACAAGTCGAAGTGTGTAACCAACCGGGTGCCCGATTTGTGTCGCAATGGCGTTGCGACACAAATCGGCGTGTTGTGTCGCAATGGCGTTGCGACACAAATCGGCGTGTGTAACCGTGGCTTTACATTCCTAAGGTCTGGTGGTAACTTATTCCATACTCTCGCCCCATTAATTCTAAAAGATCCTTGATATTTTTGCGTTTTAGCTAGTGGTGGACGGAGTAGATCTCTCGCGTCATATACGAATGTACATTATACGCATAATTAAATTCGTTAAGTAAACAGTTAATACCTTCTCTCCGATCTCTGTCATTTCTCCTCCAGGTAAAATTTCGATGTCAGGAACAAGAGCGCATTTGTCAATCACTTTATGATAACGTTTAGGATCGTACGGTTTTCCAAACAAAATGTTTTCTCTCATCGTCGTATTTTGTATCCACGCTTGTTGAGGAACGTATGCAGTTGATCCCTGCAAAGAAAAGTAAGCCAGATTTTGACTTATTATTACATGCTAAACATATAACTGAATGGTAATTTAAGAAAATGCTCTTTGAAAATATTCCTAAACTATGACCGTAAAATATCTCAACTTATATGGTCATAGACGATGGATTGATGATCGTCAAGCTCAAATCCTCAGAAAATGTTTCTGAGTCCAGGACAGGAATCGAACCTGTAACCTTCTGCAGATTGCCGGTGAGACACTCTAACCATTGAGCTACTCAGATGGAGAGCGCAATGGTGTACTGGTTCGATTGATGTATGTACTGCCTATTATTACTATATATCAGTAATGCTTGGATATACACTGCTGTAGTGAATGTGGGGGTGCTTGGAGTAGACAGACGATACATGGACGATCGTCAAGCTCATATCCTCAGAAAAATGCAGACAGGAATCGAACCTGTAACCATCCGATTGTCGGTGGGACGCTCTGACCATTGAGCTACGCAGATGGAGAGCGAAGGTTATAATATATGTATCGCCTATACGTCAGTCACTATATATTAGTAATGCTTGAGTGTGTTGTATATACACTGCTGTAGTGAATATGGGAGATTGGAGTAGACAAACGATACATGGATCATCAAGCTCAAATCTTCAGAAAATGTCCGAGTCGCAGGAAGATGTACAGCGCATGTTTCGATTCTATTTAGAACAATCCTCAGGTAAAGATAAATTGCACTGCTGTGAGACAATGACAATTAGTGTTACAAAGTTGTGCACTTAAAATAGAGTAATACGAGCACACTGTTCCCAGTCGGCTCGGTAGATCGACTGGTATAGAGAGTTAACCGGATCCGGGACTTCAAATCACATGCATTGTGCAATATCCACTACCAATAAGTTAAGCATCATATTCACAATTCGACAAATCATCAGTTTGAGCAAACACTGCATGAATATACTTGCAAATACTGCATGAACAAAACATAAGAGATGTTTGGGCCATGCAGAGGTTGGTCACCTACCTGAAGATACACTTCTCCCTCGAGTTTTTTTATTTCTCCAAGCATTGCCGACAAAAGAGAGGACTTGCCGCATCCAACTTGTCCAACAACAGCAATAAGAAGGCCCTTGTTAACATGAAGATTGATACTGTAATGAAAAATAGATATCATGATCATCCATCATGAAACTATACAAACAAATATTTAAGCTATCTTTATGGAATTTTCTGATATGATGGTACATACTTGTATGTACAGGGAGATAAACTAAAATTATTTTTATAAAATAATGCTTATTTTAATGAAATAATAGTGAGCGCGCTCTGTATTAAAAGCTATTCTTTTATTATAACCGCAATGTGAATAATAGAGAAACCATTCTAGTTCACCTCCGATAAAATTTAGTACGTGACGAATTAGAAGTTTCTATAGATTTCTAAATTATTCAATTTCTGAAAAATTACTTACTTTTCATGATAGATTGACCCTCCCAACAACATCAGACATGCAGTTACATGCCCATAATGTTAAAAAGAACAAAAAAAATTTTTTGGATAAGACCGCCTTTAAATCTTTCCTGTCAGGTTCAGTCAAAATGGGTCGTACAAACTGATGAAGTCGTAAGTTCGATTTGATAAAAAAAACTCTGCAATTGGTGGCATTTTGAATTTTCACGATGCTACGCGGCTTTTCTAGGAAAATAAATGTTTTTCGACCTAATTTATAATTATTGCTAATTTATATAATAATATAATGTAATTAATGTGTCTTGTTCGGGAAATTTAAAGTGCCCCTGCGACGAAATATCACATTACGTTTCCTGGCATTTTTGTTACAGAACATCATTTTAGGTTAATAAATGTTCGTATTTGCCAAAAAAATTAACAACAAACATTCTATCACAAGAAATTTAACCTCCAAAGTCGCCCACATTTTGTCCGCCATTCAGTCAAAACTGGTTCCAGACGAGCCCGCGATTTCACAGCAGAGTATACATACATACATACATACATACATAAACTTTATTTTAACACGGAAAAAATCGCTTCATTTTTACAATTAATGCTCTTCCAGCGAGCCGTGTTTCCTACTATATACTAACTATAATATATTTACAAGAATTATAAAAAATAATATTATTTACAAAGTGTTACCTAATTCAATGATTATATAAAAAAATTTTAAAAGCATTTAAATTTGGTTGCTCTCTTGCCTCAACAGGGATTTTATTCCAAGTTTCGACCCCCTATAGTGAAAGCTACTTTTTGCAGCCTCTGTTTTAGGCTTGGGAATATACAAGTTAATATTTGAATTCCTAAGATTATATGAGTGCACATTGGATATGTTTTTAAAAATCGTTCCCAGATATGGTGGAGAAAGATTATTATAGATTTTATACATCATTATAGCCAATTGATTAGTTCTCCTTTTTTCTAAATTTACCCAACCAAGAATATCCAATAGATCACCAGAACGTATTTCATAATTTGAAAAAGTAATGATTCTTGCAGCTCTATTTTGTAGTTTTTGAAGTTTATCAGATAATGTTATACCAATATTGCCCCACACAACGCTACAGTAATCAAAATATGGTAAAATTAAGGCCTTGTACATTTGCAATCGAGTTTTAAAAGGTATTATGGAACTTATCCGCTTTAATGCTCCAAGACCCGCAGATATTTTTTTAGAGATTGCATTAATATGGGTGTCCCAATTGAGATTATCATCAATTTGGACCCCAAGAGATTTAAAATCTGTCTTCCTTTTCAGAGGGATATCGTTGACCTTAATAGTTAACCCATTTTTTAACAAAGACAGTTTGTAATGGCTAGCTATTAACATATATTTAGTCTTTATAGCATTTAGGGTTAATTTATTTGCTTTTAACCAAGTTTGGATAATATTCAAATCATAGTTCATTTGAAGTTGAAGGACATTAGGATCCTCAGCTGCAGTCGAAAGTGTAGTATCATCAGCATACATTCTTAATTTAGAGAACAAGTCACACGAGGCGAGATCGTTAATGTAGAGAATAAATAGTAAAGGGCCTAATATAGATCCCTGAGGAACTCCACAATTTATAGTAGAATAATTTATAGTAGAAGTATGTGATTATGACGTCAAAGACTCAACACGTGACAAAGCTTTATGGCAATTATACAAGTTACAATAGAACGTTTTCCCCAAGTAGCTTTATATTCATACACAACTAGCCACGTGTTGAGTCTTTGACGTTACTTCCTCTAATAAGCATCCGGAACATGTTCGAGTAATGGCGGCCGTATAATCTCGTATAAAAAACAGTCTGAAAAGGCAACTTCCCATGCTCGCAATTGCTTGAAATTTGGCAAGTTTAGTAAGAACACCATGGTCTGTACAAATATGTAAAAATTCGGGATACCAAAAATTTGATCACAGGGGCACTTTAAAAGCATTGGTAAAAGCCGGTTTATTTGGCTTTCAACTAGAAAATGTATAGCTTTCGCAACAGTTATGGTTATTTCCAGAGATATCAATAGAACAACGAGGTGGTTCAATTTTGGATGTTTTTAAGCCGGACAGGAAAGAGTTAATAGTTTCCATATAGCATTTTCTTGTCGTTTCTTGTTTCTTCAGAAAAAGAAAAAACTAAGACAACGAAAAGAGTTGTTTTGATGTTTTTTGCAGTTTTTATCGTTTGGCGGAAATGTTTTGAATATTGCTGCTTTAAACAGGATATCACTATTGCAAACAAATTTATTTGTTCTTCTGGCACTGATGAGAATGAGGAATCCGCTTCAAACGCGGAGAACATGGTACGGAAAATATTTCAGGAGCGAGAGAGGTTTGCTTTGTACCATGACTTTGGTCGGAGAGCGCAGATTATACACGATTATACGATCATATCTATGAATTCGAGTGGCAGCATCACTTCCTCTACCAGATGCCAGATGGTAGTGATGTTATTTTCCTTTGATATTTAGTGAAGTCACCTGGCATCGTTTTGAACGTTTTCAACCTTAGTCCAGCAATTAATGCTTTTATATTTGTCTTGAAATTCTCAACTAAATTTGTAGTACCCTATTCCTCTACATATAAGCGCACCCTGGATAAAGGCGCACGCGCTAATATCCGGATAATCGCGCACGCACCTTTAAACGCTCAAAATCTGCGAGTTTGATAGACAGGAACAGAATACCGTACTTTTAATAATTACATATATACGTACGCACACTTCTTACAGTAAACCATCGAACATTGTCTGTTATAAATTGTAGTGTCACAGTTGGCACAGTGATAATGTTCGTTATACGATAATAAAATCCAATAATTATTGCTTTTGGACTATTCTTCCACATCTAGACTAGAGAACAAATATTTACAAAATAACATATACAAGACGATGGCAGGGTGTCCGCAACAGCTTTGGCTGCAAGTACTGCGGTCCCTAACACACTCCGCATGAATAACACACTCCGCTTGAATAACACACAAATATTACACTCCGTATAACACACTCCGCTTGAATCGCTTTAGATCTCGGTGCTTTTACAAGGTATTAGCAAGGTCCGGTTAGGGGTAGGCCTATATGCAAATTTTATAGGCGCATGCGCCTCTAAACGACCGAAGATTATCGAAAACGAGACATTCGTATAACGCTGAACTTCTTCCATGAAACGCTCAACTGTGAAAGTTTCCGCCATCTTGTTTGATAGCAAAGCATTGCATCTTGGGATAAAAAATCTTTCTTGCCTGTTTTGGTCTTTCCTTGTGGTTTCTCGCTTTTTTATCATATGATTTTAATAATTAGTAATAAAGGAAATTTTATCATAAACGTGTAAATAATCTATTTTTCCCGCCTTTAAAATGGTAAAACTTAGGGACCATATTTTATTCAAAAAACATTTTCGCAGTTCGATTCTGAGATAAATTTCCAGCAGATAAATTTCCGATATTATTGACAACCAACGTTGAAAATTTTCCACCAATATTCGGACAAAATAAATAAAAAACGCTGACACGGTTTTTCTGGAAATTTATCTCGGAATCATACTGCGAAAATGTTTTTTGAATAAAATATGGTCCCTAACTGCCTAAGTTTGGTTTTAATTGGTTTTAATTAAAAAAAGTCACAACTATTATCGGTTTGTGTTTACCGCGAAACCAAAGACTTTGTATTCTACAAATTAATAGCTTTCTAACGATATCTATTTTAAAGTAAATGGTTTGAACCTAGGAGTATCATTATATGTGTGAAGTTGATCGTCCAGGTTGTTGTAGTCTTGAGAAAGACTGTTGTTGGTGACTGACGTTTCGACGGCCTCAGCGTCGGTCATCTTCAGAGTCAAGTAAACTTAACAGATCACAACAATTACCGACACCATACAAAATACTTCTTCGCTGCGCGCACCAACGAACAATAGACCTACCGACAAACAATATACCCAAGCGACACCCACTCACACTAATTACGACACAAACAAACGATGACGTAATGAACCAGACGTATAGGCAAATCCTGACAAACACGCTTTACTTGACTCTGAAGATGACCGCCGCTTTTCAAGACTTTTCAACAACAGTCTTTCTCAAGACTACAACAACCTGGACGATCAACTTCACACAGATATCTATTTTATTTTTGTGGCATAAATTGTGATGAACTGAGAGCGTTTAACTAAACTATTTGTGTAAACAAATTTTAGAAAGTTTTATTAGAAATCGTTTTAACGACGATGGGATCATTACAAGAAATGATTGAAAATGTAATATATGCTTGATATATGTTCATATAGATTTCAACGAGGTTCAGAAAAAGTAAATAGCTTGGGATTAACAAATTATGCATTTGACTCACAAAGGTCTTCCAGTGTTTCTGCATCGAAGAAAAACATCAAAACTACAGGTGACATCGAAATGAAGGAGTAACACAATGAAATCAAAGAAACACTTACTGGTGAAGGGTTGGTTTATCTTCAAATTCCCAAGTAAAAGTACCTCCTTCAATGCAAATGACTGCCGTGCCTAGAATAAGAACATGTGATTATTGCTATTAGAAAGTCTCTCACGCTCGCCCCTAGTATAGCTCAGTGTATGCATTTCTATTTTTTAAATATTACCCTGTGTAGTAATACTAAAGTATGCATGTGTTAATTTCCTCTCACAAGACTTATTTAATTTGGAGATTAGAAAGGTAACATATAGTGTCCGAGTTGTTTCTTGGTAATCATTAGAAAGTAGTATGTGTTAATATATGCTGTAGTGAATGTGGGAGAGCTTGGAGTAGACAGACGAACATGGATGATCGTCAAGCTCGTATCCTCAGAAACGGACAGGAATCGAACCTGTAACCTTCTGATTGCCGGTGAGACGCTCTAACCATTGAGCTAACGAGACTCAGATGGAGAGCGAAGGTTACAATGATGTACTAGTTCGATTGATATATGTACTAGCTGCGGCAGTCACTATATATCAGTAATGCTTGGGTGTGTTAATATATTTACTGCTGTATGTTTATAATGGTTAGAGCGTCTCACCGGCAGTCAGATAGTTCCAGGTTGCAGCTGTCCGGGACTCTGAAACATTTTTCTGAGGATATGAGCTTGACTATCATCCATGTATCGTCAGAAAGTAGTACATTTCAAAATCAGATCTCCGCGGGGAGAATGAAAACCAATTATTTGAAGGTAATTAGTATGCGGGTTAGCATAATTCCGGTTTGAAAAATAACCCTAACCCAAAATCAAACCCTTATAACCCTCGTGTTAACGGCATTCAACCGTTCACGTCGTGACGTCAACACGAACATTTTCGAACGACGTCCGTGCCGAGCCGAATGACGATGAAGTGTTTTGAAATATGGTAATTGTAAGATGGTACGATAAACAGTGAAATCTAACCTTTATTAGTAAAAATCTACTAGTAGTCTAATAGACCGATTGCAAATATGGCGGCGATGTCATGAAAACGAGGCTTTTCGGTGGTAACCGTTGCTAGGGCCCGAATCATGTTAGTTGATTGGATCACAATTGTTGGACCAAAAACAACAGCCAATCAATCAACGTGATTCGGGTCCTAGCAACGGTAACCACCGAAAAGCCTCGTTTTCATGACATCGCCGCCATATTTGCAATCGGTCTATGCCAATGCTGCAATCTGATTGGCTACGCTACTCGTTATCTAATTCTCGATAGATTGATAGAATCATAAAGATGAGTTTTTTCCCCCAAAAACAATGCTTGTAACACTTATTCGCTCTCAATTTCTATGAGGCGATAGTTAACCCTCGTTAAAGTGCTACAGTACTGAGATGAAAAATATGTCTATCCAATTTTGATTTTATCTAAAAATATTTTGAAAATGAAACAGAATTGCTTTCTCGGTTTTTCAATACGCCATCTCGTTCCAGAGATATTCAGGTTTTTGAAACATGGTAATTAGATGCCGTGTGACGTGATTTTCTCACATAGACAAAATAAAATTCACAAATTGAGGAATATCTTTACAAATAACAAGTGGAATGTTTTAAAACTTTGCACATGTATTCCAATGATTATAGTACACATCACTGTATGTTGTTTCGAAGGAGACCGCGAGGAAGCAGGAGTCTTCCAACTAAAAAAACTAAAATCTTAATTCTGTCTCTTTCTTAAAGAATTAGATGATTTAGACCTGCGGGATACAATATCTTCGTGTGTACGAATCTTCGAATCTATGCAATGCAGTAAGCGTTGTTTGATAGAGGAGAAATAAACAAATTTTGTTTTACATAAGGGTTATGTTTCACTGTTTATTGTATTAAGACTGTGCGCCGGAGCACCATCATTCAGCCTCGTGCGGACGTCGCTCGGAAATTTTCCTGTGACGTCACGACATGATGTAAACTTAGTGCCTCTCTCATAAACCTCGAACAACTCGTTTTCAGTCTCCCCGCGGAAACCGTATTTAAAAGTATACTTTCTCTCGATTACCGTTCCTTACTATCTTTCTTGGTAGTTCGCTGAACATGACTGACATCAAGTTCCTCCATGTTCAAAAATTTCTGTAAACGTTTAGCGGAGACCAAAGCCTAGAAAGATAATTGATAAATTATGATGTTCTTTTTCTAGTTCTCTTGAAGTGTTTTTGCAAATTGAATATCTTTTCTAAAGTGTTTAAAGGGTAATGGCAACAAAAATCATCATTTAAAATTTTTTTAAATAGAATATAAAATATAAAAAAAGTTAACATGCATATCCAAGATATATCCAAGATGGCGGATGACAGGATTGTCTTTGGTCACAATTAGTGTTGTCTTGTACAAAACTAGTTTTGTTTACATGGATTATCTGCCTATAAGCCTATCTGTTAATCATCACTACCTGAACGCATTTTGAGTTCCGCGTGGACATGTTTTTGTATTTTGTTATAAAATAAAATGTGCTTTTTTGAAATCAGTGTTTCCACGGTATGCGTCACTAGGGGCTTCGAGGAATGAGGGGCACAAAGAACTTTTTCAAAGAAGGCTCATAATATCTTACTCCCCTCCCCCCCCCCCCCCTAGTGACGCATCTGTGGAAGACAATTTCCTTCCAAAGTGGAAACATTGTTTGAAATGCCTCTTGTGACATCACATCAGGTAACTTTGACAGCGAAAAACCCCATCAAGATGAAATTTTCGGCTGACAATATATATTATGATTTTGCTCAGGAAGACCCAAATATTCTGGGTATGTAAAATCCTCCAACGTGAGATAGGCACTTTAACTATGATTTCGTGATAATTTGTTTTGTGATCATAAAAATAGCAAAAATATGTTCATTTTGGTTTGCAACAGCTATGCATTGCTTGCGAAAACAAAGAAATATATTAAAGACCTCCCTCTCCAATTTCGAAATTTTGTAGAATATTTTTGTAGTTATGAGAATCAAGGAATATTTTTAAGTGGCTTAAAGCGTAAGAGTTTCTCGAGGCGATAGTTGAGTTAAAATCTAGCTTTTCGAGTGCTCTTCCAACTTTCCAAGTGCATCCACGCCAAACCATGAACCATTTATTTTATATTACATAGAGTAAGACATAGTTTAATGCTACTATGGCTTTAAAAAGTTTTTTGAACGTAACTTTAAAAGTTATTGTCCATGACCCAACGTTTCGACACTTCAATCTAGTGTCTTCATCAGGGGTGATCGTTGTAAAGTAAGGATCCCTATTTATTATAGAACCGATGATAACGTTATTTATATGACGTTATTTAACAAGAAACTTTTCCGGTTGTTCCGTATATTCAAGGGATACGGAACCAATTAAAAGAATCTTAGGAAGTTTCAACGTAAAAGTTGCTCAAAAACCTTTCTTGACGTTGGGTCATATTTTTGCAAAAGCTATTGGGATCGTATTGGGAAGGAACAGAGGAAAGACGCTATTTATTCCATTCCTTGCAATGACTGTGATCAGGAGTAGATCAGTCAGACTAAACGTCAGTTTCGTACGCGTTTAAAAGAACACCAAAAGGTTGTTTTCTTGTCAAAAAAGGAAAATTCTGCTTTGTCGGAGCACGCGTGCGTAACCAACCATGAGTGCGTAACCAACTATGAGTGCGTAACCAACCATGAATACGTAACCAAACATCTGGAGGCTTGGCATATCAATAGCGCCCACGCCCCATTGAATCGGCATGACGGGTTTATTACCAGAAGCTTATTTGCATCTTGTTAATAAATAACATCATCATGCATCGGTTCTATGAGTGTATAAATAGGGATCCTAACTTTACAACGATCACCTCTGATGAAGACACTAGATTGGAGTGTCGAAATGTTGGGTGGACATGCAGTAACTTTTAAAGTTACGTTCAAAAAAAACTTTTTAAAGCCAGAGTAGCGCCAAACTATGTCTTGCTGTCTCCATGACCCAACGTTTCGACGCTCCAATCTATTGATATATGGTAATAATTTTGGAATTTTCCCACGCAATCTCATGGTTGGTTACGCACGCGTGCCAAATGAAAAACAAACTTTATTAATTTTGCTGATTAAAAACAACTTTTTCCTTATGGAAGCCGAAAATGTGGAACGTTTCTGATTGGTCGCTTGAAATTCCCGCGCTCCATGGAGAAATGGAGGATGCTTGAAAGCCAATCAGAAGCTGCGTTATATTAAATCTACGTTATAATACAATTTAGTGTGATTATTCTTAAATTGTAAATTATCTCACCTGAATTAAACTAGATAAAAGATTTGCAAGCATACTCAATGGGAACCGGAGGATATGGAACAAAGCAAGAGCAACAAATGCCTTCGAAGCTGTTAAATTATTACCAAGTAGTACATAAGTCCCAAATGTCGCTAAGGAAACCTAAAAAAACAACAAAAAAACATGCCTATAGTTAGCAGTGACAGTTACGCACAATAAAACACGGGTCAATCATAGACGCTGTTTATTTGGGCGAACGTCATCTCGGGTAGAAGGGACACCCTACCTTCCCGAACTATACGCTATAATCGTATTATCATACTTATGACATCATAATGCACAATGACTTATTGAAAAATTCTGCATATCTTTACCATTATCACATGGAATCGTTTGATGATTTGCATATTTGATGTCATTGGATACATCCACGCACATGCCCCTGCATTTCAAGTGATTCATTACATAATCTCAAGGATATATAAGCGATTTGAATAAGTTATTATGCAGTGTGATGTCATAAGTATGATCAGTTACATATTAAACAAATCTTAATTTCTCAAGAGTTCTTTCAAACAAAAGAGTTATTTTACAACTGAATTTTCACTTTAATAATAGGCACTTTAATAATAAATATTAAATAATAAATAAATATTAAATAATAAATATTAAATATTACTAAAATGCCATACATATAAGTTAATTCTTTAATTATAGCATTATAAAATTATTGAATGTAAACACAATCATTTATGTATATTAATAGTTCTGTCGGTTGACCGTTAGTACCATTGTAATTTGAATTTGAATTAAATAACCCGTTATTCATTATATATATAAAGACACGTATATCTACTTGTAAATTAGTTTACCGTTTATATGTACTGAAGATGGCATAAGTTTTGCCGAAACATGTCTACAATAAAAACGTTTGTCGTATATTTGAAGTTTATTATTCCTTTGTGCTTGTTAGAACATATGGATATATATATATATATATATTCTGGTTAGTTCACAGAGAACTATGTCTGATTGTACTTACTATAAATGTCGCACTAGACCACAAAAAAGTAAATCCAGCTTGAAGATACGAAAAAAATCGTAACTGACGAAGTTCTTTTTTTCTAATTCCAAGGATCTTCGCCATGAAAGATGTTTCCCAGGCAAACAGCTTTAGCACCTGGAAGTATAATAATAAACAATAAGGACAGAAAATATCTTCATGTAAGATCCATGGAAGACATTTCCCATGAGAGGCTATACTAATGTACATGAAAAACGTTTTCAATTCAGATTGGCTGAGAGCAGTGCAATTTCAAGAAAACACAACGCAGAAAAAACACTGAAACACTTTCTTTCGAGCCTCGTTTGACCGGTCGTTGAGTGTATTGTAATTTGTTGCTTGAATAAATTATGTGTCATATGATTCCCGAATGTCACTTCCTGAAAAATATTTCATGTATATTATTGATTGGTAATAACACGGATGTGGGATTAATACCTGTACGTGTTTTTGATACTCTTTTAAAAATCACACTCGTGTGCAGTGCAGTGCAGTGCAGTGCAGTGCAGTGCAGTGCAGTGCAGTGCAGTGCAGTGCAGTGCAGTGCAGTGCAGTGCAGTGCAGTGGTCTAGTGCGACATTTATAGTAAGTTACGATTTAAGGTCGTTATCCGAGGAGACCCGAAAGTCTTACCATTTTCTGGTATTATTGCAAAGGCAGCACTTTCTCCTCAATTATTAAGACCCTAACTGGAGGTCCGACCCAGGATTTGAACCTGTGTCTCCCAGCTCATAGACATGTGTGGTAACCACTAGACCACAACTTGCACTCGAAACCGTGTTATTACCTATACAAACATCTTTAGCACCTACAAGTATAAAGAAGTTGCAGGTGTTTAAGGTCCGTACACATGACGACCATGCACGTTTTCCTTGACAAGTTTTCCTTGACAAGTTTTCCTTGACAAGTTTTCCTTGACAAGTTTTCCTTGACAACCCTCCCCCTTGTAGCTGATGACCGTCTGAAAATCAGGCTAGAAATAACATTATTCAACACGAATTAATGAAATATTCGTAATACCACGAATGCGTAGCACGAGTGTATCATAATACTTCGCCAAACACAAGTGTGAATTTTCATTAATTCTTCCAGGACAAGTGTTATTTCCAAAAGCAAAAAACCTGTTGTTTGTTAGTAGTACAACGCAACGACCCGGATGTGTGGTATTTCGGAAAAACACCACATGTGGTGTCATTTGCCAATCAGAAGTAAGTAAAATAGATGGAAATGTTATTAAAAACTAAAGATGGTATATAGAATTGTTGTTCAAGCCTTAAGCCTGGTTCACACGTGAACATAAGCACAAAACAAAAGCCAGGGGAAAACAAAGGTATGAAGTCAAGCCTGCGATATAAGGATCGTCATAAGCATAATCATAAGATCATAGTCCAAGCATAACCAAGAACAGAACATAAGACAAAACAGAGAACAATTCTCGTTGTTTTGTCTTCGCAAGTCCCAGAGGTGAAGTCATGCTTTGTTTTCGTCTTGATCTTGTGCTTATGTCGCTAGTGAAAACAAGGCTTTAGGCTCAGAATTTTATTTTTGATTTTCTCACGGGAATTGAAGGTGATTAGAGGGTTTGATGGAATCAAGAAAAATTGATAATCAGGTCCGCACCTTAATCCCGCTTAATATTTCATTCATCAGTTTTAATCTCGAGTCTTTAATATTCATTTGCTTCACCTACAAAAGCAATTAAAATAAAAAATGCAGATTGGTTTTATACATCTACCCATCAATTTATAAAAAATAATGGTAACCTGCTAATGACTATTTGGAGGGTTGGTACCAAAATGCGCGACAGCATGAAACAAAGATAAATAACAATACAAAAGTAATATCACTAATCTTAATGGAGAATTCATTAACATAAGTCACTAGGGGGAAAACTAGGCTTCCTTAAAGTGCCACTACGATCAAATTTTTACCTATCGATATTTTTACGTATTTATAAAGCAGAGCTGCTAAATATTACTTGGTCGAAACCGTTTTGCGATTCGACGATGGCAAGTATTCTTTTTCTTACTCCGAATCTGGAGTTGTTATGTCCGCCATTAATCGTTCATGTTCTTGACCAGCGTAACGAAGTGTCGTCAGATTCTCAACGCGAAGACTCCACGTGGCTAATTCTTCAAGTAAATCAAGGTCGTTTTTTCAAATTCTTCGTCTGAAAGGCTGGACATTTCATCTACTTCTCGAAAAAAACAAGAAAACAAATAACCTCGACCGAAATTCAGGCGTAGCATTGAGAATCTGACGTCACAAACAATATTACCTTTTGAAATTGCGGGCTCGCTTGGAACACGTTTTTAGTAATGGTGGCCTAAATAATAGTGATTTCAGAGCTCAAAATACTTACTTCAAAATACCATTTTTAGTGTTTTTTTAAATATTTCGCTAGCGGCGAGAGAAATGGTGAAGTGGAAAACGGGCTTAACGATTCAAAGGGCCTTCGCTCGAAACGTTAGACAACTTACACGCTATTTCGGCAGTACACCAACCTTTTTAGATATTTGATTTGTATTTCTACACTGCCTACGCAGCACAACACGTTTTATTAGTCCAATATAGTTAGTTATACATTATGTAGAAAACCATAGGAACTAGGAAGTCACCTTAAAGTGCGTTTACACGATTTATGGTTTACATGCATGTTAAGGACGAGAAACTGTCAGCGGAATGATTTGGCTGCTCATAAGCCTTACTCTTCTTACTATTTCTCCTTACTTAACATGCATCTAAACCATAAATCGGCCCGATTAATCGCAGTGTGTAAACGTACCTTTAGGATTGTCATCCTGGCGATGGTAATTGTTTGTAGGCGGTACAATTCTTGTTTGTAATTCGATAATAAGTGCAGTGAGCTCTAACTGTAGGCTCATTATCCGGGAAAAACTTAATCCAAACATGACAGGCATGCAGGCCGATTTTGTACGTCAGTTCCAGTCTTTTTCACGACGTTTTACTTTATGTTTTGTTTTGTTAGTTTATGTTTTGTTTTGTTAGGTTATGTTTTGCCACGAAAACGTTTTCAACAACGAGAAAAGACCTCGAACGAAGTGAAATCGTCAAACTTTCAGTAACCTTAAAAAGGATTGCGCGCAATGGACTGAAACTGAAGTAGAAAATCACCTGCAATTAGTGTTGCAAAACGCCTTTTAACTGCCTCTTTTGCAGGAAGGAAGGAAAATCGGGCGTGTGCAGGCTAGGGGCGGCGCGAGCTAGCAATAGAGCGCCAGCAATGGTTGATGGGAAGGAGAGAAAAGAAAAAATAAGAGCCTGCGAAATCGTGTGTCGAAAGTCTGCAAATTTGTTCGAAACATTGCAAATTGGCTTTGAAAATGGCGTAGACGCGAAGTCGATTGACAAACTTGCAGCTAGAGACAGGAATTGCGCCGACGCTATATTGGTCAATATAAATAGCTCTTTGTAGGTGAAAACCGCATTTGATTATCGAGTATTAAATAATAGCACGAGTGTTTATAACGGCAATAGCCGAGTGTTTTACTAACTTCTCGATTTCCGTTATAAAGGCATATATGATAATCGATACACTGTGCAGGTGAAAATCATTCAAACTCAGGTACGTCGGTATTAATAGCACATAGCAATATAATATAATATAATATAATACATAAAAAATAGGTTATTTCAAACTGAATTTTTCACTGCATAGTTACACAATTTAAACTCCATTTTGTCAGTGTTTGACCAGGAATAATTTACTATATCCTACATATTTCCTCTACAACGCGTATTAATATTCATATAAAGCAAAAAGCGTACCGCTATTTTGGCAGCGCGTAATGTTCACGCGAATAATTTAAAAATTGTCATCGAACTATTTTACCTTTAATTTAAACGTCGTCGACAAAGAGCTATTTATATTGACCAATATGAAGCGCAATTCCTGTCTCAAGTGCCATTACAGAGAACACCATTTTGGATGCAAGATTTGCCAGTCGCTTCGCCCTTTTTTCCCTTCCTCCGAAATTTCCGCGCGCCCCATTGATGGCGCGCCCGCTCTCGTAATTTGTAGGCGAGCGGCTGGGGACGAGGAAGGCCTTTTATACTTCGCGCTTGTCAGTGAATCACATACATCACGATGTCAATCATAGACAATGTAGATGGACATTAACGCCACCACATAATCAACTGAGCAAAGAAAAGCCTTTCTCATCTGTTGTGGACACTGTACCTGAAATCTGCGTAACCACCGACCAGTCAGGAAATTAATGGGAAAGAGAACAACCATAACGCCAACACCAGCTAATACAGATATCCCCATGGTGCGATAAAGAAACACTATGGCGAGGGTAATTTGCAATGGAGAAGACCAAATCATATTGAGATAAGTAAGGATATCCATTAAACGTTGAGTATCTACTGACATTAAGTTCACCATTTCGCCAATCGTTGATTGATTTCGTGAAACTGTGCTTAATACCAGCGCCTACATAATTTGACAAAATTCATCAATGACATTACGTCAATTTTCTTCTTATTATATAAGACTATATTATTCTACAGAGCATGTAACAGAGGCTGGACTCGAGTAAATGCGTGTCAAATTGACTGTATCACTCAATCTGAACGTAGATTTGTTAATAAAAGGGACTATAGTAAGAAATAGAGTCGAGTGAGATTGAGCCAGTTAACTCTATAAAGACTCATGGAACGATAACTCTGTTAACCCACCCGTGTGATTGCACGAAGCCAAAATTCCGGCTCATGGGGGCTGACACGTATAGAAATAAAACATGCGTGTTGATTCGCGTATAGTGCACGAAACGGCAGTGGCGTAAAAAATCGTAGGAACATTTTTTGGCAGCTGTTTGCCAGTTGGTTTTTAAAACGATAAATGCAATACGTTGGTTGAGCTTTCTTTTCAACAAATTAAACAATAAAATATCCGACAAACAAAAGGAAAATATGGAAATATCTCTTGATTTTCTTTGCTGTCGTTTGATCTTTTAAAGACTTTTGTGGTAATATTTAATAAGATAATAAGATAAATTTAAGTTACTTTTTGTGTGTTACGGCTAAATCCAATATTTACGACACAAAGTTTATGTAGAATACCTCAGTTTATGTAAAATACCTCAGTTTATGTAAATACATTTTCTCTGAGTTTTTCGCAACAGATATTTGACAATGTTCTTCTCTCATTGTTCCTCGAAAATGTCTTTCAGTTTGAAAATGTGTCAATGGGAACTAAATTTTTCCCCCAAATTATTGTTGATCAAATATTGAAAGTTGTGACCTTGCATTATCTACATTCATTTGTGGGTTATTCTTTCATGTATTTCTTGCTTTTACTGACTATTTCACCACTGAAATTGACAATAAATCCCTAGTCCTTTTTATTATTTGTTTTTTACAACCTATATTCCATCAAATTTAATTTCTCTATCACTATCACACGGTGAACCAAAAAGGACTGTGGCATAACAAAATATCAGCCCCCATGTTTGCTTCAAAATTCGACCATCTTCTGTTTTCAGGAACTGAACGGCATAAAAACAGCTTCCTGCCCAGGGCTCTAAGGCTGTAACCATTTACTCAGATGATTTTACTGTAGATTATATCTCTATTTTTAGCTTAGGTGTCTCGTTATAAGTCTATCACTTCATTTAACTTATATATACTGTAAATCCATTGTATTTTTTCCCTACTTACGATGGATACATTAAAGTTATTATTATTATTATTATTATTATTATCGTTCTAGTCTTTATATAGTTCACTGGTTCGAGCCCGAAGGAAAAAAATGGCGCCCAGTTCATCGAAAATTGAAGAACGAAGCTGTTTATAGATTATATAACAGCCAGGAATTAGGATTAGAGTAATAGGGTTTGTATTAGGGCCAGACTACAGTTAAAGTGCACCTGACATCAAAAAATGTTATTGTCTTATTTGGAAGAACTTTTAAAATAATAAAGTAACTTCTTTTGAAGATTTTCGTTTGTTCGCTTTCTTTTTGAGATATATCAGTTTGTTTGATATGCAAATGTCCGGAATTTACGTCACACGTGCATAATGACTTATCAGAGAATGTTATATATCTTTGCGTTCATCAAATAAAAACACTAAAGTGTGAATAACACGTGTGCGTGTTTCTCCCACAACACCAAACGTCTCGATTTTAAAGGATTTCGTTCGAGAATGAAAGAGATACACACATTTCTCCAATAAGTCATTATGCATGCGTGACGTAAATTCCGTACATTTGCATATCAAACAAACTGATATATCTCAAAAAGAAAGCGAATAAACGAAAATCTTCAAAAGAAGTTACTTTATCATTTTAAAAGTTCTTCCAAATAAGACAATACAAATTTTTGATATCAGGTGCACTTTAAAACTGAGTAGTAGACTAGTAGTTCAGCTTCGTGGTGCCATTTTGAAAAAAAAAACACTCGGGTGAGAACTGGTAACTAATCGACGTTCGAATCGACTGATGTAGTTAATTTGCAGGTGATCGCTAGAAACTAGTTGTTCGAGGGTTAGTAGGAAGGTCGTGTTTCTTTAGTATACTCAAAAGGTCGAAATGTGAAGAGAGGATTGTAACCAACCCCAAAACAACAAAGATCCCAACCCTAACCCCCCGCCTAACGAGTTATTCGAGAACACGGCAGGGGGGTTAGGGTTAGAAAACTCGTTAGGCCGGAGGTAATTAGGGTTAGGATCTTTGTTGTTTTGGGGTTGGTCACAGTTTGTTGTTTTGGGGTTCCCCACATTTTGACCTTTTCGGTATACTAAAGAGCCACGACCTTAGTAGGAAGGTTAGTACAAGGGTTAATATTAGGGTGAGGGTTAGTATAAAGGTTTGAAAAATAATCCTAACCCAAAATCATCCGTCACCCTAATATTAATCCTTGTATTAACCTTCCTACTAACCCTAGAACAACTAGTTTTCAGTCTTTCCGCGGAAACCTTATTTTAAAGTATACTTTCTAGCGATCACCTCAATTTGCCACGCATTTATATGAGGAAACGATTGGTCTGTGCGAGCATACTCTCTCCTCCGCAGAGGCTTCCGATTCAGTAGAGGGGATAAGGAATGCCCTAGAGGGTAATGGTACGAGGAAACCCGCTGAAAATCGGAACGCGGGCGAGCAGAGAAACGAGAGGAGAGAGAGTTAGCCTCTGCCAGATTTCAGGCCAAATATGGCGCCAAACCGGGGGTGCAATCTTCTTTGATATATTCGAGACTCGAGAGAACAACATTAAACGTACGTTAATCTGAATAATTCATCCCTGCTGTGATATATTCGATAGAGCAACACGACGTTCTAGACAAACTTACCATTGATCGAGATATCTTGGAACGATGTGCTCAAAATATCGACTTTAAAATCTACAGAACAGTTCATATCAACAGCAACTGCCTTCTGGCTACGAAGGGACAGCTGGCTCCAGCTCCAGCTTCGCAGCTCCAGCTCCAGCTTGAAGCTGGAGCCAGACTGGGATTTTTAAGATAAAATCGTTGTATCTTCGCAATGGCTGAATGCTTTCCTTTAATATTTTTTTTCATTCTTCTTTAATAAAAGGAATATTATATAAAGGAATCTATGAGGCCCTCGCGGTTGTAGATTTTTCTGGTTAACGTGCAAAAGTTTAGACATCGAACGTCTTCGCGTAGATTGAAACTGGAGCCAGACCTGGCTTTTTATAGTAAAATCGTTCTATTTTCGCAATGGTTTTGTGTATTGCTATAATATTTTTTTTCATTCTTCTTTAATAAAAGGTACATTATATAATGGAATCTATGAGGCGCTATCGGTTGTAGATTTCTCTGGTTAACGTGCAAAACATCGCCAAGTGTTTGTTGTCGAACGTCTTCGCGTAGATTGAAACTGGAGACAGACTTGGCTTTTTATAGTAAAATCGTTATATTTTCGCAATGGCTTTGTGTATTGCTATAATATTTGTTTTCATTCTTCTTTAATAAAAGGTACATTATATAATGGAATCTATGAGGCCCTACCGGTTGTAGATTTCTCTGGTTAACGTGCAAAACATCGCCAAGTGTTTGTTGTCGAGCGTCTTCGCGTAGATTGAAACTGGAGACAGACTTGGCTTTTTATAGTAAAATCGTTATATTTTCGCAATGGTTTTGTGTATTGCTATAATATTTTTTTTCATTCTTCTTTAATAAAAGGTACATTATATAATGGAATCTATGAGGCCCTAGCGGTTGTAGATTTCTCTGGTTAACGTGCAAAAGATCGATCAAACGGCTTCGCGTCGCACTCAACGCGCCGTCGCAAGTAGTGATTGTCACAATAAAAATCAATCTTTGAGGCAAAATAGAAAAGCAATTCGATACTAGTCTTTTTACATTCATCTTGAAGTCTGTTAGGATAACATCCAGTTGTTAAATGCCGTATGTTTCTTCTATATTTTGCACAATAACTTGAACAAAATGGTTTGTTAATACGCGGCCAGACATTGTTTATCAATTTGACACGAGATAATCTAATTGGCGCGGGTCGCGGGTCGCGGGTAAATTGTCGCGGGTCGCGGGTAAATTGTCGCGGGTCGCGGGTTATTGTCGCGGGTAATTGTCGCGGGTCGCGGGTAATTAGCGCGCGTCGCGGGTAATTGTTCCGGCTTTATTTTCTCCTGGTGTTTTTCCTCCGATTCGTTTGCCGGGGGTAGACCATGGTTAGACCATGGTTATTACAAATAAGTCAAAATGTAAATGCAATAATATTAATTAGATGTACGTATGTTTCAGTCGTTCACGCACAGGGAATGAACCGTGAAGTATCACGCGTAAATGCCTTTTAAACGCTGTGACAAGTATATTTCTTCGACAAAGTCTCTATCATTTATATAAGCCTGTCTGGAGCTCCGATTTGAGCTAGACACTCAAGATTTGATTTTAGCCTACCGACATTCATCGATTCTCATTTCGAATAATATTTATCCATGGCTATGCTATAATCGAACCTTTATTTGTATAAATAATGCGTTTTAAAAGCGCCTTATATAATTAAACACATTTGTAGTTGAGACAACAAGCAACGTTATGCTTTATAACGTAACGCCAAATTCTGATTGTCGCTTTTGACCAAGGGTTAAACGCGCGCAGAAAATGCTTGCAAAGCTAGCCGTGTTATGGTGCGAGATAAAAACCTGCACAGTCAATATATGTGATCACTGGCAGGTCTTTAATTTTAACGATACTCGACACAATATTGAATCTGCCCCGAATCTAACTCGCATTCAAAACGTTTCTGTAGCTGGCGGGTATATGTATCTGGCGTCATATCAGTGCGATGTTAATAGAAAGAGAGACATGGTTTGGAAGGCTGAAGTGAACTATTTCGATCTTAACAGTTTTTGGTCAGACGATACATGGACGATCGTCAAGCTCGTATCCTCAGAAAAATGATTCTGAGCCCCGGACAGGAATCGAACCTGTAACCTGTAAGTTTTTGGTCCGTTGAAAGATATAGTAACAACAAGTTTATCTGCAAATTTCAACATCGCTGCTTTCTATACTTATTGAGATTTGGGCGATAAAACTTTCATATCACTAAGGGCCAAAACTAAAGATTAAAGCAGAAGGACAATGAATTTGTGTTTGCTCTCCTACAGTGAGTCTTGACAGAATTTACACCTTGAGATGGGTGTCAATTGATATGCCGAATTCATGTGGTCATTTTGCGCTTTTTTCACACTCGCCACTTCCAACTAGCAAAGGTGTCAGAAAATAGTCAGATGAAACGAAACATTCTATATAATAATATTACTGTGACACACTTGGACGTTTGACAAATTATACGAAGCACACCAAATATAACTATTATCTCGATTCTTCTTCTTCAATGTTTTGCCTTCCGAAACCTCCTTGCCAATTATAGAATGGTTTATTTGGGTATCGATTATTTTGAAGACTTTCAATTGATCGCCATGTATTTCACCCTATTCGGCCCTCGCGCACTAGCAGGCTGCAGGCTGATACGGGAGTTAGATTTGGGGCAGATTCAATATTGTGTCGAGTATCGTTAAAATTAAAGACCTGCCAGACGCCAGTGATCACATATATTGACTGTGCAGGTTTTTATCTCACACCATAACACGGCTAGCTTTGCAAGCATTTTCTGCGCGCGTTTAATCCTTGGTCAAAGACTCAAAAGCGACAATCAGAATTTGGCGTTATGTTATAAAGCATAACGTTGCTTGTTGTCTCATCTACAAATGTGTTTAATTATATGAGGCGCTTTTAAAACGCTTTACTTATACAAATAAAGGTTCGATAATATTATTCGAAATGAGAATCGATGAATGTCGGTAGGCCAGAATGAAATCTTGAGTGTCTAGCTCAAATCGGAGCTCCAGACAGGCTTATATAAATGATAGAGACTTTGTCAAATAAATATACTTGTCACAGCGTTTAAAAGGCATTTACGCGTGGTACTTCACGGTTCATTCCCTGTGCGTGAACGACTGAAACATACGCACCTCTAATTAAGATTATTGCATTTACATTTTGACTTATTTGTAATAACCATGGTCTAATCATGGTCTACCCCCGGTAAACGAATCGGAGGAAAAACACCAGGAGAAAATAAAGCCGGAACAATTACCCGCGACGCGCGCTAATTACCCGCGACCCGCGACAATTACCCGCGACCCGCGACAATTACCCGCGACCCGCGACAATTACCCGCGACCCGCGACAATAACCCGCGACCCGCGACAATTTACCCGCGACCCGCGACAATTTACCCGCGACCCGCGACCCGCGACCCGCGCCAATTAGACTATCTCATTTGACACTGCACTATTATCAAACAAGCACTTGAATATAACAAGACTTTGCGCAATATTGCGTCATTTTGGAAGAATTTTTCATGTTTTAAAAATATAAAAACATCTTCGAGAACAATGAAAAATAGCTATAAAGCGGTTAAATAAATTAAATTTTATATATATATTAAGCTGTCAGTTTCATTTATATACGTATTTCATTTTTCTTCTTCGGTGTCGCCTTCAACACCGGCTGTCAGGCGGGCGTAGAGAGCCTTAGTAAACAAACGATATCGTTCATTTGTCAATTTAACATGCTTAGAAATATCATAGACAAAAACGAAAACATGAAAAATTCTGCCAAAAATGACGCAATATTGCGCAAAGTATTGTTATATTCAAGTGCTTGTTTGATAATAGTGGTGTCAAATTGACAAACAATGTCTGGTCGCGTATTAACAAACCCTCGAACAAACCATTTTGTTCAAGTTATTGTGCAAAATATAGAAGCAACATACGGCATTTAACAACTGGATGTTATCCTAACAGACTTCAAGACGAATGTGAAAAGACTAATATCGAATTGCTTTTCTATTTTGCCTCAAAGATTGACTTTTATGCGACGGCGCGTTGAGTGCGACGCGAAGCCGTTTGATCGATATTTTGCACGTTAACCAGATAAATCTACAACCGCTAGGGCCTCATAGATTCCATTATATAATGTACCTTTTATTAAAGAAGAATGAAAACAAATATTATAGCAATACACATAGCCATTGCGAAAATATAACGATTTTACTATAAAAAGCCAAGTCTGTCTCCAGTTTCAATCTACGCGAAGCCGTTTGACAACAAACACTTGGCGATCTTTTGCACGTTAACCAGAGAAATCTACAACCGATAGGGCCTCATAGATTCCATTATATAATATTCCTATCATTAAAGAAGAATGAAATAAAATATTATAGCAATACACATAGCCATTGCGAAAATATAACGATTTTACTATAAAAAGCCAAGTTTGGCTCCAGTTTCAATCTACGCGAAGACATTCGATGTCTAAACTTTTGCACGTTAACCAGAGAAATCTACAACCGCGAGGGCCTCATAGATTCCTTTATATAATATTCCATTTATTAAAGAAGAATGAAACAAAATATTAAAGCAAAGCATTCAGCCATTGTGAAGATACAACGATTTTATCTTCAAAATCCCAGTCTGGCTCCAGCTTGAAGCTGGAGCTGCGAAGCTGGAGCTGGAGCCAGCTGTCCCTTCGTCTTCTGCTCGAGTGTAAATTATCATCCGGCTCTTCCATCGCATCAAAACAACGTTAAAATACATAAATTAAGACGTCAGACAAACGCTCTTGGTCGCATGTCTCCTTACATGAAAAATTCGAACGAGAAACAAAAGGATTGCCGAGATATAAAACGGATTACAAGAAATCGCCGATTTCGTTAAGATATCGCCTGAAATCTGGCAGAGGCTAACACTCTCTCCTCTCGTTTCTCCGCTCGCCCGCGTTCCGATTTTCAGCGGGTTTCCTCGTCCCATTACCCCCCTCTACTGAATTGGAAGCCTCTGCGGAGAAGAGAGGCGAGCATACCTTTCTATATACAGCCCCTATGACAGCAGAACGAACTTGAAGACCAGCCACCATAACTCGCGTGAAATAGCGTTGTAATACTATGGTCTGAATGAGTGCAACAACAAACATGGCTGCTGCATAACCAAAACCATGCCACAAAGGACGATCGTCTTTATCGTCGATAAATTCAACAATCATGCTGTATAATGAAAATAAACATCACCTTCAGTTATCTTAAAGTGTTTATGAAATGAAAATTAAGTTTTAGGTATTTAAACGAACTAAAATAACGAGGAATGGTAATTTAGATCTCTTTCATATCTCACCTGAAAAACACCCCATAATGAAAATTTGGGGGGGTGGATTGAGGGCTTTGGCAATTTACAAGAGGGGGCAAACATTTTTCAGGGGGGATCTCTTCGCCCCCCTAAAAGAAACCCTTGGGAGGGATTACTATATACTATTGGAAAGCATTCTCCTTTTAAAATACGAATAATCCCCTCGCAAGCGAGGGTGATAATCTCGCCGCGGCAGGGTTACATTTCTCACAAAACATTTGTATATATATATATATATATATATATATATATATATATATATATATATATATATATATATATATATATATATATATATATATATAAGTGTAAAGTGGTAGGTCCAACTCCTTATAAGGAGGTAAAATGGTGTTTTGGGTGATCCGTTTGAATCCGACACATAAACAGGTTTTTACGAAGGGTATGCATGTTTGCGTAAGATATGTACTTGCATAAGATATGTATGTTATGTACTTGGACTAGGCAATTCTAAATCTGTTTTCAGAATTGAAAACGGTTAAATATTGACCGAGATAATATGCAATTTCACAATAATATACGACGAAGTGACAGGCTTATAGCCGACTAATTTCTATGTAAATAAACCGTTTTTACGAAGGGTATTCACGTTCTCGTAATATAGTACACACGTATGTTATGTATTTTGACTCGCTAATTCCAAATCTGTTTTCAGATTTTAAATCGGTTAAATATTGGCCGAGATAACGTTCAAACATTTCCTAGACGAAACGGGTTTTTGCAAATTGTGAATTTTTGCAAATAACGGTCACGGCGTGCGAGGTCTGGGCACCATGGATGGGGAAAATCCCGTCGGGGGAAGGGGATAGAAAAGGCGGGCGAGGGGATTATTGCGGATTCGTATTTCTAGTATGTATATAATCTATATGAATATATGTATAGGAAATAATACTGTTTGAAAATAATTTTAAAAAATCGCTTGCGTGTTTGGTGAAATATTCTTTTTTGGCTTATTATACGGCTTATTTTCGGAATTTCGCCCTATTTCCTTTCAAATATACCTCTCAGGTAAATAGCACCTTTTATGTGCACTGCCTGCAGGCTCTTTATGACCTAGGAAAAAATATGAAAGCTGCTAAGTTCTCAAAAGAACTGGATATAATATGAAAAGGAGAAATAAGAGAACTTCAATGTGTCGAAAAATACTTACGTAAGACAGATCGAAGAAGGACACATCGTTCGAAACGACGTCCATGAATATACGTAAGTACTCTTACCTGTACTTAAGTATTTTTCGACACATTGAAGTTCTCTTTTTTCTCTTTTTCATATTATATCCTTTATGACCTACTTTACATGTAATCATCTCAGAGCGAAAAAATTGTTTTCCATTTTGATCCTTTCGTTCTCTGTCGTTGTACCATTAAAGGGGAACTGTAGTCAAAAAACAAATTACTTTTAAATAAAAGGCCATTAAGTATAACGTTTAGAAATGTTAATAGTTTTACGTTATCTACTCTTGTATTCGAGAAATAACGTTTTTATTCTCGTATTTTATGCTTCTGGGCGCCGCCATTTTCGAGTTTGTACGACGGCTAAAAATTAATGTACAGCGGTGGTTTTCTTTTCAATTTTGACATCATTGAATGCTTGTCTTTTGTTCCTTGCACTCAAGTGACGTCAAATTGAAAAGAAACTCCCGCTGGACCTCGAGTCTGAGCCGTCGAGCTAACTACAAAATGGCGGCGTCCAGAAGCATAAAATACGAGAATGAAAGCGTTGTTTCTCAAGTACAAGAGCAGATACCGTAAAACTACTAACATTTCTAAACATTATACTTAAAGGCCTTTTATTTTAAAGTAATTTAGTTTTTGGGTACAGTTCCCCTTTAAGAACCTCAGTATACGCTCCATCCCTAGTGGACTGTGTACACTTACAGTGTGTTTCGATATTTATCTATAACAATGATGATAAATATGACAATACATGACTCCTTACCCAAGCAGCTGAGGCTGAACAAACAAGAGTATATCATAAATAAACTTGAAAAACGTTGCAGGCAACAGGTAAGGAATAAATGCTTTCGACAATATCCTTATCAATGAGGATTGGCCTGCTTTCTTTTCATCATTTGAAAACTTTACTTCTGCATCGTGGAGATATTGCAAATCGTCAGGCATTTTACCATTGGACATTGACACTGTTTTTCGTGATGATCGCTTCTCCAATTTTCTAGAATTAAAAATGAAACTCATTACATGGGTGCTGTAACAAAACTGTTTTGAGTCCTATTTGGGGAAATACGTGGTTGGCAGAGGCGTATTCATCACAACCTAAAAGATAGGATGTGCATGGGATATACCAAACGGCTGTAAAATACATATATCGTCAAGAAGTCTTACGTCATAATCCACTCAGTACCGTATTAACCAGTTTTGACTGACGAGAACTGACAACTAAATGAGCAGTGTCTAGATCAATCAGTAATCGCGGACAGCTGTTTCGTCCCAATTGATGCTCGTCCGCATCATACATGTAAGACAGAATAGTTGTTTTAAAGACTATAATGGCTGACGTTTCATATAAAAATCCCGAATTCAAAACATAGTCCTAACCCTAAACCTTATTCTAACCCTAATACTAACCCCAACTTTTATAACAATATTTTAGAAATAACAGCCGATTTTAATTTCCAATTTTACTACCCGCGATAGTCTGTATGACGTCATTTCGCGATTTATATGAAACTTATCACCACATTATTTATCTTCATCGAACAAACCCATAGGTAAAACGAGGTAAAATGAATCAAAAGGAGGTACAAGGAGATAAAGGGAGGTAAAAAGGAGATAAAAGGAGGTAAAAGGAGGGTAAAAGGCACTAAAAAGTGTAATGTCTCGTGGACATTTATGAGCCTGTCATGTGGTTTCATCGCCGGAAGTCGATACTACAGTTGAGAGATGAGTTTTAGAACACCCAGAGCATAATAGATTTCAGACGGGTACACAGTACACCATTACTTGGCCATTTTGGCAGCATAATCTCACTAACCGTAGGTTCAACTGACAAGAAACATCACAAATAAGTAGTCTTTTCGTTTTATAGATATTTTTAACATAACAAGAACAACTGAAGGTCACAAAGCGTTCTCTAATGTTGGGTTGTTTTGAATTTTTTATTCTATTATTATAAATAATTGCAAAGTCGGATGCACGCATGCATAGCCTGCTACCGTGTGACACCCCCCCCCCCCCCCCAGCAAAACCAGTTCTGTCGGCAAATAAACGATTTGTCGGCAAATGAAACTTTTGTGGGGTTTGCTATAACCCGAGCGATGATAACCCGGGCGATGATCGAGGATGAGCATGAAATCTTGTTGGCCAGCAGTCACATTAACTGGATAACATCAAGTGAATCGAGGTATATATAATCGTCAGAATTTTGTCACTTAACCATGAAATAACCGCTAACCCCAAAACAACTTAGATCCTAAACCACCAGCTTAAGTGTCTTCCTAACACTCCCACCTCGATTCCCATGATGTTATCCAGTTAATGTGTCTGCTGACCAACAAGATTTCATGCTCATCCTCTATCATCGTCCGGGTTTTTGTCGGCAAATCTTTTTTCGGCAATTCGGCAAGACAGTAAATTACTGTTCTAAAATCGAAATCACGAGATATACAGCAGAGGAAACGCCAGGCCTTTCTATACTATTCTTTTAGTTAAACCCCACTTTCATTGAAGCCAATATACCGATAGTTCCATCTTTCCTGTGAGTCGGAGTTTTTGGTAGTTTGGTCGTTTTGGTGGTTTGGTCGTTCATGTCTGGGTTTATTGTTTTTGAACGACCACACCCAGTGACCACGCCCATTTGTCGGCAAAATTAATTATCACCTCCCCCCCTGCTCAACCCCCTTCGCGACGGCCCTGCCTGCTACAATTTACTTGATTCAACGTAATGATTATATATTGATATGCAAAGCTTGTGTTGGGCTTAGGGTCGGTAGACATGCCTTTTTGAATTTATAGAGAAAACACTGACCTGGCAACTTGTTCATTCTCATGCTTCCACACAGCATCAAATTTTGCCATAACTGTTTTTGACCTGATAAATGTACATAAGCTCCATAGGTCTTCAGACGTCAGTGGTCGATGATAGCCAGTCCAAATTATTCTGAAAAAAATTATTTGATTATTTGATTCTCATTACGTCCGTGGAAACATTATCGTTAAACTTTAACACAGTGAAAAGCTCAAATGTTTTGCTTAATTGGTATGATTAGTTTTGAGGTCAATTGACTTTATTGAATAGTTAACAACATTTGCAATCGCTTACTTTCCAAGTATTGAAACATTCAACCGTTATTTATTCTTCGAGCTCCATGGTACATAAGAGTGCCAACTGCGAGTTTTACTCACTTTCAATATCCCATAATGTACTTTTCATGTTCATTTTTTCGAGATTGTATTAATGTTTAAATTAGGTACTGTATTTAATAGACAGCTAGAATTCAGCTAGAGTATTATAAATTAATAAGATTTACACTGACGATACATGGACGATCGTCCAGCTCATATCCTCAGAAAAATGTTTTTGAGTACCGAACAGGAATCGAACCTGTCACTACAGCAGTGTATAACTTAATACATCCAAGCATTACTGATATATAGTGACTGCCGCATATAGGCAGTACATATATCAATCGAATCAGTACATCATTGTAACCTTCTCTCTCCATCTGAGTCTCGGTAGCTCAATGGTTAGAGCGTCTCACCGGTACCATGAGAAGGTTACAGGTTTGTTTCCTGTCCGGGAAAGAAGCTTGACGATCGTCCATGTATCGTCTGTTAACTCCAAGCTCTCCCACATTCACTACAGCAGTGTATATATATATTAACGCAATATTTATACTGTAAATAGTAATTTACACATTAAGTTGATGCTACAAATATTGCAGCCTACCCAGTCATCCACCAGAATGTAAGAATAGAAAAAATATTTGCATTTTCCTTGGGGCACGACTTCTAAAAAATCAAAGACTCACAGTGATCACATATTCTCGTACTACCATTCAACATACTGTAAAAGTCAGTTTAGAAAACAACTGCCACATCTGTACCAAAGTTGAGACTACTAGCAGGGCTTTCGTTTAGTTCTGAAGTAGGTGGCTGTCCCAATGAAGTGCATGTGATCTATACTACCACTTCAAAATGTGAATCTTAGGAATACAATTTTCAGCATTTAGAGAAATAATTCATAGGTAGTAAATTCAACTATATTATCGTGAAACACGTGTCTCCTGGTATTCACTGTATGAATTATACTGGGATTTTAGCAGCTTTTCATAAAAACAAACCTGTAGAGACGATTTTGCTTGGACATCGAGAAATATAGCAGGCGATTTACTATACAGTACCCGCCGGAGCTCCGACGGGAGCCGGGTCTTAGCGAAAGCTCTGACTAGGCAGAGGCTAATTAACTCTTGCATATCTCACTTTGATCTTGATATATTAAGATTTGTTTGATATGTAAATTACGACGTCATGGTAAGAAGCCTGTATTTCTTTGGGATTATTTAACGAAATTATGAAAGTGTGTATGTGTGTGTGTGTGTCTCTCTCTCTTCCGCAGAGACTTCCAATTCGGTAGATAGGGTGTGTGTGGGGGGGGGGGGTGGATAATGGGACGAGGAAAACCGCGGGTTTTTTCCAGTAAATCATTATGCAGTGTGACGTCAAAGTGAGGATATTTACATATATCAAACAAATCTTAATATCTCAAGAACAAAGTGAGATATGGAAGAGTTGTAAACGCCAATCTTTATAATTTCTGTATTTCTTTCAAGTAAGAGAGTTTATTTCGAACTGAGTTTTTCACTGCATAAACACTTTAATGTCAATCAGTAAGAAAGCTGGGTGAAGATAAGTGAAATAATATAGAGAGAAAAAACAAGGGAATGCAGTGAGAAGTACTGATTTTGTCAGCCCATGCTGGACAAAAACAATGACTTCTGATGATTAAATACTGATAGTAAAAGAAAAGCGTTCGTTCAGACCATGGCCGGGTGAATGGGTTCCAAGTTTGAAAATGAGATTCAATGTCTATGACATTGCCACCACCGCTATCATTAATTACTCAAAGTGTTAGATCAACTCCTGTACACAATTTCAGCAGTTTGCCAACAGTTTTGATTCATATTTTAACACTGCCTTTCTAACGTTATGTATTAAATATTTAAGAAATAGAAAACATTTTCCGTGTCTCCATAGAGTTTTATAAAATAATTTAACTCTACGCACGCTGTGATTGGTCAGCTTGCCGGTCTCGATCAGGCTACGGAGACCAGAATGACGTCAGTAACTAATGAGAATTTGCATTAAATCAAAATCAAAAGCGTTATATATCGTAATTATCCAAAGTATAAGAAATTGTTTCTGAATTATTTTATAAAAATAATAGAATATGTTTGCTTGTGTCTCTATAACGTGATCGAAACCCTCGTGAAGTAATAAAAACACTCGAGAAGTTGGTAAAGCACTCGCCTCGGCGGCTCGTGCTTCTCCCTACACTTCTCTCGTGTTTTTATTACGTCACTCGGGTTTCGATAACGTTATAGAGACCCGGGCAAACATATTCTATTATTTAAATAGAAACACGAGTGGAAGTTTGGGAGAACGAGAAATGGCAGTGGGGGCGAGTGTTTCCACGCTATTTCGAGATCTCCCAAACTTTCACGAGTGTTTCTATAACGTATATGGGATTAACACGGAAAGATGTTTTCTATTTCTTTTATGAAATAACACTGAGGAAATAAGTAATAAGACTCTTATTAAAATGATGAAAATATACATTCTCCTTACTCACGCTAGACAGCATCGTCGGCTGCTCAAATGAACATAAACACTCTTAACTGTGAAGAAAAGAATCCAATTTTTTCGTTTTTCTTCTTGTTGGCTGTCACAGAACATATTTATCGACATTTTAGCTGTTTGTGAGCAAACTTAAAGTCTTACACTCCATTTTATAAAAATAGCGGGGAAAATCCATGTTTTCCATCGAGTTATAGAAACACGGCTTTCAGCCAATCAGCGCGTGCGTTTTTAATTTGTTATTTTAGAAAAGTTTATAGTGTACTTACTTTTTTATTCAGTTCAATACTCCTATCTAATGGTGTAGCAGGAAAATAATGCAAATCAGCTTCAGTGTCAATGGCACAGCATGGCACATCTCCATGATGATGCAAGACTTTGCGGCTTTAAAAAAATAAAAAAAGCAATAGACAAAAATACTAAATAGATACACCACCATATATGAGCTATTCTGCAATCTGATTTTAATTGGTTCTTAGATTAGCCATATTGGTCCTTACTTGTTTATAGCCGAATTGGTCCTTACAAATTGTTTTGCATTAACAGCAATTTTTACGATTAAACAGGTGGAATTTCCATGGGCACAAAAATGGGACCTTTATACGCAAATTTTTTTGTTGGATACATTGAACATTTAATTTTTCAACAGTATGGTGGATGCCACATCATACTGTATTTCGCGTTCTGGTCCAGAAAAATTTCTCAATTTTGTCAACGATTTCCACCCGACTTTAGAATTTACTTGGGAAATAAAACGACTCAAACATTCCATCGCTTGATATTTACATGGGCATACAAACCAACTCATCTCATCGCAAAAACTCGATTCCTTACTCCCAATTGCTACGTTTAGGCCGAATTTGCAGCGATGACAACGATTTTATTGTCAAAGCCAAAGAGATATGGTGTTTTTTCTAGCATGAGACTAACTACCGACACAGTTAAAAAACCTATGAAAAAGTTATCGTTATTCCACGCATACAAGCACTTTTTCCAAATAACAAAAATAACTCAGACAGCAAAATACCAATCACCTAACATTCCATCCGAAAAACACACCTATATACGTCTCAGCGGGGATGTTGCACATTTGCTTCCTAAAACAAGATCCTCTTACTGACAATATTTTTTCTTCATGCAAACTGCAAGACCCAAATTTAAAGGACCTACTTTTTCAGAGGTTTATTTGATCTAACCATACCAAAACATGCAATGATCCCGGAACTTTTCATTGCAATAGATCTCGTTGCAAGACATGTCAATATGTCACGGGACCTTTAAGTAAATAATGCAATACATCTTACTCTTTTCCGAGTAAAGGTCATATCGACTGTACAACAGTAATTTAGTTTACTGCATAATTTGTAATCAATGCTCTCTTTTTATATTGGTGAAACTAAACGCAAATTAGGAATCAAGAACATCTCAGCTCAGTCAGACAAAACCTTAGTGACTCCCTGTCGCTAAGCATGTATAGATTATTCTCAATAACTGTTTCAATGATAACGAATGTAAACAATCATGCGAGTGCAGGTTTAACTCTACACCCACATGGGATTAACATCAATTTATATGATAATTTTATTTTTATACATTTCGGCACCTTTGGAAATTTACATTTCTTTCTGTAAGTTCACTCGATTCTCATTTTCCGTTTTTCGTTTCTGGTCTGCTTCTCGGGCCTTCTTACGTCTTCTTACGAGTGTTTTCTTGGGAAATCCAGACGTTGTCCGTGTCAAAAGAGCATGGTTGCTAGTGGGATACCGTTTCCTGGTGGGATACAGCAAAGTGTCTGTACAGTAGTCCTTCAGAACATTTCTTAGACTTTCGCCGTTTCAAATCTTCTTGTCCTGGATGTGCCCCTTCTGTGCATGTTGGATGGCTGTTTCATGTAGCTTAGTTGAAAGGACAATCCTTTCATCTTTGAGAATAATGCCATTTCCTGCAACTGTGAGCTATGCCATGCAGGATGGTTCGAACGCTGTTATAGTTGCGATACCCATACAGTCGATGGCTGGGTTGGTGTGAAGTAGGTACTGTAGATTGTTGAGGTCATCCGCTTCTCTTTGCTTTTCCTGTGATAGTTTCTCGATCGGTTTGGCGTGTCGTGATAGGTAATCTGAATTTTTACACGCTGGTATACCACAGTAAATCTTATGTCCTGGTAGCGGAGTTTTATTCTTTCGGTTCGAATAGAGCCTTTTCGGTTGCCGTTGAAGATGGAGCATAATGGATGATGGTCAGTTACCATTCAGACGGGTATAACCTACTGTACAATGTAGTTGCGAAATCTTCTTAAAGCAAAGTCAATGCCTAGGGCTTCAAGGTCAATTTGTGGATACCTCTGCTCTGCCTCGTTTGTTGTTCTATAGATCGCTATGGCGATTGGTCTTGCGTTCTCTATTGTCTCTCCTTGTGCTAGCATAACTCCCAGTCCGGTATTATGTGCGTCGGTGAGTATGAAAGGTGTGCTTTGCCATATCGAAGTATTCGAGTAGTGTATTTTCTTTGAATATTTCTATCAACATTTCGTATGCTGCATGGTGTTCTTTTGTCCATGTGAATCGGGTCGTATACTCCGGTAGAACCAACACGCAAACCCCAGAATTCAATGTCGGAGGATCCAAATGTGTACTTGCTTGGATTGAGGGTTATACCAGCGTTTGAGATCACTTGCATAACGGCTGCAATAGCAATGTTGTAATCCACAGCGGTCTCCGTTGCCACAATGAGATCGTCATGAATAAGGTGTGCGTGTGGGATGTGCGAACAGTGGCTGAACAGCCACGTTACAGTTTATCGTTTCCGTGGAACGCTGCAGTGGAGTTCGATTTTCCATAATGCCGACTTAAAGTCAATCTTTGAGAACACCTTAGCTCCACTGAGCTTGGTTTGAATATCTTCGTGTTTTGGAATGGGCAGGTTTGACGCTTGGATGGTTTTACTTACGTTGCGAGCGTCGAGGGTCATACGAATGGCGCCGTCAGGTTTGGGTGCAATGGCCGCAATGGAGACCCAAGATGCTGGTTCTGTAGGCGGATGCTCTTCAATTACGTCTTGCTCTATCATCTTTTCAATTTCTTTGGCAGCACGTTCCTTCAAGTGATATGGTACTGGTCGTGCTGGAGTAGCGACGGGTTTAACACTGGCGTCGACATGCAGCTTAACTTGGTGGATTTTTTTCGCATTGGTTCGTCTTCCACCGGTCCAAGAATTTCACCTCTGACAGTAAAATACGAGTGCCTCCAACTGTCTCTGTTAATCATTACCTTTGGGAAGTTCTTCACTTTGAACATGCACTTTGAACATGCACTTTGAACATGCACTTTGAACATGAACAAGAACATGCACTTTGTTCTGCAAGTACAGGTTCACATGGGCTGTCGATAATGTGCCAGTCGACTGGAATGGATGTAACTCCAAATGTAACCGCGCATTTGGAAATTCCATCCACTGGTATCGTGGGGCTGTTATATCATGGCTTGGTGTTGATCATTCGTAGGAGATACCACCGTTGTGCTTGCTCTCTTCCACATACACTAATACTTGCACCTGTATCAGCCAAAACCGTCGCGAGCCTGTTGTTGATAACGATTTGGGCCTTGAAGTCTCGTGTCTTCATATTCTTCTCTTGTGTAGTGGCTGCTGAGTAATTGTTTCCGTGATTCTGAAAATGTTGGCTAATTGCATCACAGAAGTGAGAAGTTGCATTTACTGGTTTTTG